>JBBPPX010000025.1:0-172265 GCA_038092235.1 Leccinum boreale | reverse complement strand
CAGTTAGGGGTGAGCTGTCCAGGCATAGCCAGTTAGGGACCTTGCTGGGGGCACCTGGAGAGCTGTTGGACCTGGACAGTCCTGGCCAGTGCTGTCTATCTGAGGGCTGGTTTGCTGATGACCCAGTCAGGCAATTGTGGGGTTTGTTGGTTTGTTGAAGCAGTTCCTTCTGCAGCCCGCACTTGTTTGGCTTTATATTTGGGACATTCCTTTCTATGTCCACCACGAGAGAATCCACAGTCTTTACAGTGAATGGAGGGTTTTTTGCATTCCTTGGCATGGTGTCCATCGCCTCCACAATTATAACATCCCAGAGATGTCTTTTGAACATTGGTAGTAGTCATAGTTGTGTTGATATCCATGGCATTGGGGTCTCGACATTGGAAGGAAGAGCGGGTTTCGAAGGCTTCAATGGCATTGGCGTATTTTTGGATGACGACAATGAAGTCATGGATCTTGGTTGGCCATTCTCCTTGTAGGAACATGTGTTTGATAATGTCTTGTCGACTGTTCCTTATGAGAAGAGCTATTCCCATCATAGGATCACATTTTGCCTGATTGTAGAGAGCTATCCATGTCGTTAGGAAGACTTGGGTTCGCTCCTTTGATCCTTGCTTCTTGTCCATGAGTTTATGAAGGGCTATATCTCATTGCCGATTCAAAAACGGCCATCGAGTAATGCTTCTAATTGGGCAGGGGAGGGCCATTCATGATCTTCCCATCCTCGTCGCTTTTCAATTCGTTTCTGGCCCAAGCACCAGCACCGTTTTTGTCCTTTTCTCCTACATCACCTATGCGAGAGAGAGCCGCTAAGCACCCTTGTTTATTAGTAGTGAACATTTCTGCATGGACCTCGATCCAGGCCATCATTTTCGTCCACCATTCATCATAACAACTGTAGGTTCCATTGAAATTCCCCGGATCAGGGATTATTTCGGTGTGCTTCTTCAAGTTCTCGGAGGACCTTTGTGAAGGTCAAAGGGCTGCGATGACAGCGAGGGTTTCGGGGGACAAGGACGACGTCTGGGGAGGGACTTCTTCTCTTTCTTGGTCTAGACGGTTGTGGGCCTTTAGGGCGCTGTCTTGCGCTTTGCGGAGCTGTTCCTGCAGCTTCTCAATTATTTCGTATAGCAAGTCTAGTCGAGCGTCTGAGACAGCGCTCGTTGATGGCTGGGGTGGTTGATCTTCGGGGATCGATCTCGAGCCCCTGCCTCTCATTGGGTTGAACGTGGGCTGTTCCGTGCCCATATCCATCGAATATTCTCCTGACCCCATCTTGTAACTCGATTTGGAATTCTACATGACTGGCGTAGATGTAGTATGGGTCGTAATTTTCAGCAACAAATTCGCCGTCGAGGGATCTCAAGAATTGGTTTTTAAGTTCAAAGGGCCAATCACCGACTATGTCGAGTTCAAAGCCTCCAATGTAGTCGTCGTTAGGGTCTTCTTCCTGTATTGGAAGATGGGGGATAGGAATGACCTTTTGCACAGCGAAGGACACATTTTCGAAGGTTACGGGAATGATGGGCAATTCTAGATAGTCCAATTGAGGATAGTTTGTTCCTGCAAGTAAGCTACAAATTGCTGATCGTGTGCTTCGTGTAGTGTGGTGAGTTCTTCCGGGGTAGAAAGAGTGACTGGTTCAAGGGCGGTTTCGTAGTTAGTGTCCCAGCCGGCGTCAGACCACTGCGTTTTTATGTTGTATGGGTTGGGCTCTGAGGGTCGATGGTAGTCGGGGCTAAGAAAACTTAGTTTGAATTCTTTTCCAGCAATAATCAATTCAAGATGGTATCCTTCTTCTTGATTGGACAAGTGGTAGAAGAGGGCGGCGATAAGGGTAAAACAATATATGAAGGTGAGCGTTCCGATGAGGACAATGAGGGTGATACTCATATAACGAGGAGGATCTCACGAAGAGTCACTTCACTCGAATCTGTAAAGAAAAATCTTCTTCAGCGGGTCATGTCACGGGCACGACTTTCTGGTGGGGGAACCGGGGAGTGCATGCAGGCAATATCTGTTGCCCGTCAAGCGGATGGGTAGGTAATACCTGCGGATTGTTTAGGTTATATCATGCGCAACCTCAATAACAATTACTCTTGTTCGAAAGCGTGTGCTGACCCACTATGCACAGGGTAGGGATTGATACTATTACTCGCGACGAAGTGTGTCCTCTCAAATGAGGTCATAGCCTTCGCAAAGCAAATGAGTTTGTGGGATGTACAGTCCCACAATACAATTTGTAGATCAAGGGTTCGTAATCCCCTGGACAATAACCTAGTCAAGGGTTCTCTTTATCCTCTGATGTGAGGGGTCTCCCTTATGTCTGGGATCCAACAATGACGAAGCGGTTTAGAAGTAAAGTGTTTGTCACGATGTACTGGTGATGAGTGAGGTGGGATAGTAAAGATAGTCTTGTTCTTATGAAGGCAATCTCTATCCAAAAAGGACTATGGCACCTCAACAAGGGGATGAAGACTTAGGAGGGGAATGTATAGGTTAGAGGGAATCCAACCAGAACAAGACTGGCTTGTTTGGTTGTTGCATTCAAGTATTTATACTAATGACATGTGCGCACAGACCAACTTAGGGCTGGTCCGGATAAGCAGTGCTAGTTAATATGGTAAGTGTAAAGTGGTATGATAATAATAAAGGTACAGGTCACGTGATGATGACTAAGCGGGTCACGTGACTTGGAAAAGTAGCAAGTGAAATATGAGAGACAACACTTATGTAAGCGGTCACATGATACTGACTAAGCAGGTCACGTGACTTTGAAGAGTCGAAAATGAAGAGGTTTGTAACAGACCATGTCTATTTTACATTATCACTGATGACAATAGAGTACTTACTGCTATTGGCTTGACTCAGCTACCTATGAGCATGTAATGTGATTCGCTAGTAGCTCATTGCTTACTGATCAGCTTACTGATCACATACGAGATACATATGCTATTGGCTGATATATCTCGTACACTATTATATACCACAACACATACAAATACTTGTCGTAGTATATATACTGGGCCTACCTGACCCTAGAATATCAGGTTGCTTTCACTTCCAATAAGTGATTGATACCTCATCTTAGCTTCACTGCTCGACTCACTCTTCCCTAGTAAGTTTTCTACTAGAGATTCCCTTGAGCCTCTCTCTACTGCCCTCAGCTGCGCATTAGATATCCAATAGGATTTCTAAAATACTATATTGATATATCAGTCACTGGAGGTAATCTTAGCAGAAGTGATATATCATAGGATGAGCAATGGTAATATCAGACAGCTAGGCAATTATATATTAATGGTATATCATATACAACATAGGTAGCTCCTGTTTGGCTCTTAGAAGCTCATTTCATGTATCACATTTTTGTGGTTAGTACCATAGTTTGATATATCATTTTAACTACATCAGGTGCAAGTTTTCGAATACATTATACACATCTGTAACACAGTGACCTTGGTCTCTTATCAAAACAGAAGTGTTGGCAACAGCTAAGGTTCTTCCTCCTCATCTTCATCATCAACCATACCAACTTCAAACTCGCTGCAGACATCCCACCGGGATCCTGGGGCAGCAGCAGAGACATACTTAACGAATCGTAGCACGCCCTCATCACGCAAAACAAGGAGCAAACTGTTGAAGTGCGGCTGCCAATTCAAGAGAGTGCCATCCTCATCTTCATCGTCCTCATCCATCTCTTCATCAGCATCATTCGAATAGTGCCGTTCCTTTGCTTGTGATTGTTTGCTTGACCCAGAACGATATACCGCTGGGTCGTCTTTCTCATCGTGTGGGGCCATGTAGCACTAACGATGATGGCAAGGACATGAAACATGTTTTACAAGAGCCGAAAGAGAAACAGACACACCTCCCAGCCACCCCACTCTCCGGCTAGCCATCCTGTGGGCTGGTCCCCGTCTTCATCTTCGTCCCCGATCGCTTTCGCTTTCGCCTTACCGTGGCGGGTTCCGTTCTCGTTTGGTGTCCTCCTTGGTTGCACTTGCGGGGTGAGTCCAAGCACGATGTCAAGCCGCGACTCGCCCTCGTCGCTCGTGGCCAGCGTGTAATCCAACCCTGGCCTGAACCGCCTCGCTTCGACAGCGCAGCTCAGCGGGATCAGGTTGGTCACGATAGTCAACCAAGCGCGGAACTCTGTGCTCGGGAACAGCGTGTCCTGGAGCTCGCGTAGGATGCCTTCTGCTTTCGCGCGTGCCGTCGTCGTCGACGCGCTCGGGTCACGTCCTTGCACTAGTGTGCAGTATCGCCATTTGTGAGGAGGACCCTTGACGGTCCACGGTGAGATGTTCGACGAAGGAGGTACCCCGAGTCCATGGCGTGGTATCTTTCCCCCGCGAGACGTTCCGTCCAACCCATCGATAACATCAGCTTCAACTAATCCCTCCTGCAAGGCAGCCGCAAGTTCATCCGCGAGAAAGCTCTGCAACTGAATGTTCGACTCGTTGACAAATTTGGCCATGATGGTCTTCATCGTGCGGAGCTGCAAGTACGCCGGATTGAGGTACCTCGCGAGAAATGATCTTTGTACAGGCGAGAGAGGGACATCTGGGTGAGGTGGCTCGGTGTCACCACTGGTGTCATCGTACTGCGCGAAGCTACCTGCACACGTGCTCGCATTGGAGCTAGACGCCTGTAAGTAGGGTGTAAGCACGTGCGTGTGACCGCACCTCGACAGAGTCGTCAAGGAAGGCAACGTACGAGTTGCTCGCGCGAACTTGCACTTTCTTGCAGGGTAGCAGTCCCCTCGGCGACGTACCCCTCCTCTCCGGGCTGCGCGGCGTGGAACCAGCCACTGATACTTAGTCGCGCATGCCCTTCTTCGCCCACGATGACTTCCTCGACTGAATGGAAACTCTTTCCCGGCTGTACTTCGAAGAAGACGAATTGGTTCCAGCTCGGTGGGATCGTCTTGACGGGTGCGACATCTGGCTCGGGAATAGTTCCATCATCTCGCACGGGATAGAGCTCGAGGGCCCCGCCATATTCAGTGAGCCATGGTTGATCGCTCGGGAGGGGCATGTAGAGGATATAGGATACGCGGCGCGTGCCAATGACGTCGTCGTGGTTGAGGAGATGACAGCCACGGGTATATGAATTGACGGACATGTCTTGAGTCGTGCCTGAGAGTGGACCACAGCACGTGACGGCTTGAAGGAAGGCACGGAAGTGCGAAGAGTAAAGGGCATTGCGAAGAGCGACGAGGTTGGGAAAGAGAGAGCGCTGTTCGTCGGAGAGGTAGGAGAGGGAAGCGAGGTCGCCTGTTTGGTTCACCTGGCCAAGCGGGCTAACAGATGAGAGGTGGTTTAAAATCGTCGCAGCGCAAGCCACACACCTTGTAAATGTCCGTCTCCTTCTCTGTGAGGCTGAGATGCTCCATACACTCGTCTTTGACGCTCCGCAATAGATCGTCGCGGAAGAGGGCGTCGAGGACGACATGCTTGAATGGGGTGCTGTCTGGGTAGCCTGTTCGCAGTCGGTCGACATTGGATGCATCGAAGAGGCCAGTGGCAAAGTGTGTGGCGACGTCGGCGTCATCTGCAGGGTGGCTCGTTTTGGGCCTTTTGTGCGCTTCGTCCTCTGCCGGTGACAACGAACGTGGGCGGACCTGCGCCATCTTTTCTGTGAGTCTCTTTGTTCTCTGGCTCGGTGGTCGGGGTACCGGGTTTGGGACAATACCTGAGATGGCGGCGCAGCTTAGCTACTTAGCGGTGATCCTCAGTGCCGTATACTCCGTTGCCCACGATCAATCACCACAATGCCCGACGACAACCCCTACTACATAAGTCCTGCATCCATTGTAATCAGATTCTACATATCGCCGATCGACATCGTGCGCCGACTCTTAAATATGCCTGTCTTGCTGCCAAGAGGCTTAACCGCAAGCCTCGGTGACCGGCTAACAATATTTTGTCAATGACCAGTGATTGCGAATCCCGTGAACATTCAACACACGTACGTGGTACGGTTTCACGAAAGCTATACTTACTGCATCCCTCAATCCCCCCTCAATATGAATGTTTCGAGACCTGTGGCCACATTTAGGATCAGCAACCGCTAGAGTTTATCAGAATAGTTTCCTTCCCTTCGCGTCACCAAGTATCCCCTCTGAAAACGTATCGACCTCTTCCCACCGTTTTTCACAGGAATGGGAAGCTCCCAAC
The DNA here is from genome assembly GCA_038092235.1 of Leccinum boreale. NCBI lineage: Eukaryota > Fungi > Basidiomycota > Agaricomycetes > Boletales > Boletaceae > Leccinum > Leccinum boreale. Next base: position 166,083 of record JBBPPX010000025.1, on the reverse strand, counting down.
GCACGTCTGTGACTACTTATATTTGTTATCCTTCAATCTGCGTTTCCTCACCGAGACTCACTGTGACAACGAATTTTCAGTTCACTCAACTCCCTTGCTAACCCGAAGTCGTGTCGCAAGTTTATTCGATGCCTCGACTATCTCCCAGAATCTCTGTGCTCTCATTTATACTCATGATAGGTTTACCATCGGCAGGTGGCCATGGGAGTTAAAGCCCAAGTTGTCCTTGCCCTGCATGCCTCGCGCAACCATTCGTTCGTTTCCTATTTGAGACTCGACCAGGAACGCCAACCGAGTTACAAGTTCCAGGACATTTTCAACTGAATCCTATGTCGTTAGATGAAGTGGGGTTGGAAACGTTGTCACGTCCCGCTTTGTTTCTGTTATACAGGCGTCGGAGCTGTCGGATGACGAAGAGGTGGGACCCGCAAGGAACCGGACTGCGCTCATGATGTCACACATGATTATTATATCGCCTTAGACGCCAGGTACCCATTTACGTCGGCGCCTCAGCTGATGATGCCAGCCGGCATTCTCTCTCGGCCTCTTGGTGATCATTAACTGAAACAATCAAACAAATTTATATACTGTCTTCTCCGACTTAAGGTATGCTTTGGACACTGGCTCAACGACTATGCCTTCAGGTAGTAAGTACTTTTACATCATGTCTTTGTTCCCTGCGCGCTAACCAAGACACTCGCACTGCCTCGTTGGTAGGTACTTTTACACCATGTCTTCATACATCGCGCGCTCACTCGCACTGCCTCGTGCCCTCCCCCCTGTATCCTGTGCCGCCTTAATGCTGGTTGTCGGAAGACGGACCGATGGTTATTCCGGGAGGCCTCTCGAGGCTGCTGTTTATAAAACAGCGGAAGACATAACTGTCAATTTCGGTTGATCCTCGATCTCCTTACCCCCCTCCCCTTGCTCTGTTGAGCCTCCAAAGGGCTCATTTTGTTTGTCTGACCACTATGTCCCCCGACTTACAGTCTATCCTGAAGCTCCTTCTGATCAATAACTATACATCTCGTATGATCACTTCCAAATTCACTTATAGATCAGACTCATGTATCCTTATAGTCTTCATGGTCGTTGCTCCTGTATATAATTACTGAGTGATGTGCATGCTCTTTCTAACCAAACTGATGGACGCGCACACCCTGCCCCTGTAGGCCTTACCTTTGCGAGTGAGGTATGTTTCTCTGACTCTTTGCATCTAGTAGCTGCCGGTTTACAGTATTTGCAGATAGAGTATATCTGGGTAAGAAATCAGTCATTAGCAAGCGAGCACCAAGTTACTAAGCAGAGACAGTGCAAGCCTTGGTCCTGGGTCTCCATTCTGTTCATCATTGTGAGAGAGTCGTGTTGTCCACAGGTTCACAATTGACAATTCCACAGGTCCGCTATGTCGGTCTTTGTTGCATTGTGTAGGCCCACAGCCGCATTGTCTATTGGATCGGCTAATAATGGATCCGTATTGAAGTATTACTAGTCTCAGTACGTTTCGAGTTAAACCAAAGGTTGATTGAGCTAATCGGATAATTTGCAGTATGTAGTATATTCATTCCTGGTCCTCTTAAAGTTAGGCTTTTCTTGCCTTCTGCCCCAACTACATTCATAATGTCTTCCTATAGTTGTAGGTATCTAAATTCGAACCTCAGGATTTATTGACAACAGGTTCATAGATGTAAGCACTTTTATGTTTGCCACGAGTCCATAGTGTGAAGATGAGATATGAATATTTCAAAGGTACTATATTTTATTTAATACTCTCCTGGGGATCCATGGTCTACCTGTCTGCTGCCGATTGTAAGTTACATCTCTTTGCCTCCGATTGCTTCAGAGTTTGGAAGACAGCGAGAACTAGAAGTGTGCTGCTGAGCAACAATCTTGGGAGTATGCAATATACGGCGAGTCCAGATGGAAGTTTATTAAATGAGACATTGCAAATATCAACACCCTCCACTTGGATAAGTGTAACTGGAAAAAAGTGGCGGATGACAAAGAGCCGCAATCATGAGACTGCAGTGGTGCTTGTAATATGGCTCAAAACACACCTGAGAGATGGGTATTAGGATCATTATAGTAGATGCCTTGCACGACAAACATGACAAAGATCTGCGCCACGTAAATGGGCAGGAGAAGACAAAGAATTCTTTTTGATCGACTCCACATTGCATAGACTCGCAGGATCATCAACACTGAAATTAAAATCATAGGAATGGATTGTGGAACTATCAGTTGACATGAAAGCGACCAAGCAATGGCAACCTAACAAGTACATGCAACGACTCATGAGAGATGGAATTGTCTATTTTTTCGTGTATGTCACTTCCTTTACCGGCGCGTTGCCCCATTCATTTCTACAACATTTGATCACATCTTTCCTGGTATTTCTAGATGCACGGCTTACAACATTTACGATCTGTTCCAGACAGGTCCAACCATAAACAATGCTCCAGCACTCTACATAAATGGGGTATATTCCGTGTTCCTGTACACCACCGTGCCGCGATTCACCATCAGCATCCGAGAGCTGTATGACTATCACATTCATTGCCGCTGGCAGGGAATCGATACCGGATTCGGTGTGTTGTCGCAGTGCCTCATGAACGACGACGCGGCGCCTGCGGTCACGTTCGCCAACGTTGCTCCGTTCCTGGAGAACGATGCAGATGAATCAGATGCTATCGGGCTCGAGGTGTTGAGAGGTGTCGATGGGGACGAGCATCAAGTTTGAAGAGAGGAAGGACTGGGTCGAATGCCAAAAAAAGTGCTGAAGGTTTGAGTCCGCCGGCGAATGCCAGTGGTAGAGGGCGGTGATAGCGACAAATTATTCCAAGAAAAGTCTGTAAAGATCGTTTGATGTACTATGTTGCACAAACTTAGACCATTTAGACGGTTATGGTAAATTACGACCGGTTGTTCAATTGCAAGCTTTTCCCGTATCAACTTGTTGCAAGAGCTCTCATTTTACAAGATCATCTCGCATTTCAAATTCCGCTGTGCTTCAACCTCGATTTTGCAGGATTTCTGTATCTGCATTTCTCAACCCACTTCCATTTTGCAAGATTGCCCCACATTGGATGCGCCCTACCATTCTCATCTCAAGCCCCTGCTCACCTCGTCCCGCCTCAATTTTGCAAGATGCTTAGGTCTGCATTTCCCTATTCATACCCAGCACCCCGATCACGGCAGTGCGCTGAGTCTTGCAGGCCCGTTCGATCATAGCCTTGCAATACTAATCAGGAATTACGTCACCGCTTGCCGCATTTTCGTAGGCCATGATTCAGGTCCGTAGTTGCAGTCGGCGAAAAAGGAGATTTAGGGTCGCAAACTGGTTCGTAGCAACTCGTGAATTCTCAGGTTCCTTGCTCAACGTTCAACGGCTCATTAATCATTTCCGGGCTTCCCGCACTCAGATCACGCAGGCTCTCCATTACAATAAGTTAAAGGAAATTGTCACCAGCGTGCACCGTACTGCGGGAAGTGTACGGTTTGAAAACTTGACTTGTGCAGGTACCGAGCATGCGCTGCAACAAAAGTGTGATGCATTTCTGCATGGCCTACAAAACCTCCGGCGAAAACTGGGATACAATCTGCGATACATGATACAGTGTGGTATGTACCTGAAAGAAGTGTGGCGGCACACGAGAAAGGAAACCTGGCGGCGGCGGCACTTGAAAAGCGCAACTTGCCAAGGGCCTGTTCAGCCATAGCCTTTAGCCCTCGAGGCCGCGGTTTAGCCTTATAACCACGGAAGGCATGCCAACTGTCAATTTCCGACCCTCGATCTCTTTGCCCTCCCCCTCTCTCTGCCCACTTGAAGGGCTAATTCTGTTCGTCTGACCACTATGGCCTCTGGCTTACAGTCTACTCTAAACCTCCTTCCGATCAATAACAAATTATCTCGTATGATCACTCCCAATCAAGTTCAAGTATAGATCAGACTCATCCATCCTTTTAGTCTTCATGGTCGTTGCCCCTGTATATGATTACTGTGAGTGATGTGCATGCTTTTTCTAAACCAAACTGATGGACGCACACACCCTACCCCTGTAGGCCTTACCTTTGCGAGTGAGGTATGTTTCCCTGACTTTTGCATCTAGTAGCTGTCGGTTCACAGTATTTGAAGATAGAGTATATTTGGGTAAGAAATCAGACATTAGCAAGCGAGCACCAAGTTACTAAGCAGAGACAGTGCAAGCCTTGGTCCTGGGTCTCCACACTGTTCATTATTGTGAGAGAGTCGTGTTGTCCACAGGCTCACAATTGACAATTCCACAGGTCCGCTATATCGGTCTTTGTTGCATTGTGTAGGCCCACAGTCGCATTGTCTATTGGATCGGCTAATGATGGATCCGTGTTGAAGTATCGCTGGTCTCAGTACGCTTTGAGCTAATTCAGAGGTTGATTAAGCTAATTGGATAATTTGCAGTATGTAGTATATTCATTCCTGGTCCTCTTAAAGTTAGGCTTTTCTTGCCTTCTGTCCCGACTATATTGACAATGTCTTATAGTTGTATGCATTCAAATATTAACTGCAGGATATATTGATAACAAGTTTAAAGATGTAAGCACCTTTGCTTTTGCCACGAGTCCATGACGTAACGATGAGATATGAATATTTCAAAGGTACTGCAGTTTATTTAATACTCTCCTGGGGATCCATGGTCTACCTGTCTGCTGCCGATTGTAAGTTACATCCCTTCGACTCCAGTTCCACAATCCATTATTATGCTTTTCATTTCAGTGGTGATGATCCTGCGAGTATATGCAATGTGGAGTCGATCGAAAAGAATTCTTTGTCTTCTCCTGCCCATCTACGTGGCGCAGAGCTTCGTTATGTTTGTCGTGCAAGGCATCTACTATAATGATCCTAATACCTATCTCTCAGGTGTGTTTTGAACCATATTACAAGTACCACTGCAGTCTCATGATTGCGGCTCTTCGTCATCCGCCACTTTTTTTTGCAGTTACACTTGTCCCAGCGGAGGGTGTTGATATTTGCAATGTCTCGTTTAATGAACTTCCATCCGGACTCGCCATATATTGCATACTCCCAAGATTGTTGCTCAGCAGCACACTTCTAGTTCTCGCTGCCCTTCAAACTCTGAAGCGGTCAGTCGACATGTACAGAGCGACCAAGCAATGGCAACCTAACAAGTACATTCAACGACTCATGAGAGATGGAATTGTCTATTTTTTCGTGTACGTCGTTTCCTTTACCGGCGCATTTCCACATCCATCATACACCTGAGTATCTCTGCAAGATCTAATTATATCTTTCCTGGAACTTTCAGATGCACGGCTTACAACATCTATGACATGTTCCAGACAGGTCCGACCATATACAATGCTCCAGAACTCTACGTGAACGCGGTATATTCCGTGTTCCTGTACACCATCGTGTCGCGGTTCATCATCAGCATCCGAGAGCTGTATGACCATGAGATTCATTACCACTGGCAGGGAGTCGACACCGGATTCGGTGTGCTGTCGCAGTCCGTCGTGAGCGACAACGCGGGCATGTCTTCCATCAAGTTCGCTTATGTCGCTCCGCTCCTAGCGAACAACGCAAACGAATCGGATGCGATCGGGCTCGATGTGTTGAGAGGTGTCGACGGGGGCAAGCATCAGGTTTGAAGAGAGGAGGGGTGGGGCCGACTGTGAAACAGTGTTGAGGATCTGAGTCCGCTAGCGGATGGTTACCAGAGGGCGTCAGGTGTTCCGGACGGAACACCCGGACGTCAGTTTGATCTGACAAACATATGTACTAAGTATGTGGTACGCATAGTTCAGGACTTGGCGTATAAAACGGGGAAAATATTCCGCGTTCTCAAAGTACCCATGCGATTTGGCGTCTCTGGAGTCCTAAAACAGGCCTGCCACCAAGAAATCAGGCGAACTCCGCGGAGCTCGGAGTCAACGAGCAAGGGCATCCTCACCTCTTGCCTGGCATTTTCTGCGAGAAACTTCATTCCACTGCATCGCTGCGATACTAGTTGGACCTGGTTGGTATATACCTGAATTCAAAAAATTTCGCACAGTATTAGTAACTAGTACTATGACCGCCACGTGGTTGGACGCGGCGAGGCCCTGAAACTGTATATAGGACGCCGGCCGGCAAGACCTCGACAATGTCTTTGCACAAAGTATCCACCCTCGTTAACGTCCTTCATGGAAAGCGGCTTGAACGATAATGCCGTTGAACTGGCGGCTGAAATGGAAAGCTTTGTTTCCGGACTGATGATCACGATTCCAGAACGAGAGCAGGTGGCCTTGGAAATCGGTGGTGAGTGCGTCTGACACTTTCTCGTGCCTTTACAGTTCTTGAGGAAGCGGTTATCTGAATCGACGCACCTTTGCTTTCGTAGTGCTGCAGTCTATCTATGGAGAAAGTTCGATCTGTCTGTGGCATGGTCCGAGAGTGGGGAGCCTCGAACACCCTTCAAATGGGAGCTCTAGTACAAATGACGGCAAGGACTCGGAGACAATTCGCTATGTGGTCTCGTTAAAGTACGTGAGTTGTTCTTTTCCTTTCCTAATTCCCTTCTCACATACCATCATTCCATTCCGCTCTTCTATCTTGTCACCGTCCCCTGAAACATTAGTCTTCCATCCCACGAGGACGTATCCATTCGCATCCTCGTTTCTCTACCTCCTACATACCCTGCAGAGAACCCGCCCCAACTGCAGCTACTCTCACGGTACATCGGTGCGTTTGGGGTTGACTCGTCGCTCTTTGGATCGATACTCCGGACTTTTATATCTGCATCTGGTGTTGAATGGTCCCCTGATACCGTTTGCGTCTTCGATGGACTTCAGAACATTCTCGAACGATCGGAAGCATGGTACGAAGATAAGCTCAGCAGAGAAAAGACGGGGGAACTTGTACGAGAGGATGCTCTTAACCACGATTCTGCACCACCATCATCGGTGGCCACATCCGAACAGGATGGTGAGGGACTAGAAAGGGTGTGTCGGCCAACGCCAGTTCCACAGGACGTGGCACTACCAGAGGGAATCAAGATTATCGAAGCCGAACCGATCGTGGATCGGAAAAGCGTGTTTGTAGGACGAGCATGTCTGATTTCCCATCCTTCGCAGGTTTGTGGTGCGCTTTGTTTATTACGTCCATGGCTGATGTGAGTTTGCCGTCTGTCCCAGGTTCCGCTAGTCTTAAACTACCTGATGTCTGATCGACACATTGTTCGTGCTGCACATCCCATAATCAACGCCTGGCGCTGTCAAGTCGGAAACGTACTTCACCAAGGTGCGTGACCCTGACCTAATTTGTAGTATGGACGAAGTAGCTGAGCGGGGTATGACGCTGTGTTCAACAAGACAACGACGACGACGGCGAGACCGCAGCGGGGGGTAGGCTTGCACACTTGTTATCCATTCTGGTAAGCGTTTCACGTGGATGGCATGCACAAGTGGTTCTGCATCCCGGCCGGGTACTGATACGAGCCGGGTGGTTCTGTTGCGATGTGGCAGGAGATTAATAGTGTGCTCGTTGTCGTAACGAGGTATTTCGGAGGGATTCATCTGGGACCCGATCGATTCAAACACATCAATCATGCAGCACGAAATGCACTGGAGATGGGTGGCTTTTTAGATCAGGCCGATGGAGGCAGGGGTGGGTCCAAGGGACGAAGACGCTGAGCTCTGAGCTCTGCCTGGTGTGATATACACTGTGTGCTTGACTAGTAGAACAGAATAGCTGTTCGTATTACTTACCAGTTGCCGGAGTGGTATGCAATCTCGATTTAAAGTCTCGGGCTATAGACTGTCCCGAGCCGGACCCTAGGCACGAGTCATCAGTGGAAGAGAGGCTCACGATTCGAAGCATGTTCAAGCAGCCGGGCTGTCGGTTACTCTCACTGGTTTTGCCAACGAATGGAATTCAGTGATGAATCGATGGCTCGTGCCTAAGGTCCGGCTCGGGACAGTCTATAGCCCGAGACTTTAAATCGAGATTGCATACCACTCCGGCAACAGTCTGGTGAGTAATACGAGCAGCTATTCTACAACCCTCGAATTCCAACAAAAAAGGGAAATTCAACGCTTAGCAGACATTTCATGAGCAGACATTCGAGCAGGAGCTAACCTGAAGTGCTACGAACCAATAGTAGTAGGGAACGAAAAAGGGATGGTACAGTTATGATGGATCATCATAGTACGGAGACCTTTTTGTCCGCCGTGCTCAAAATGTTGTGGTTATCAATTGACATGCGTTCGCCATGCGGTTGGCCTTCCCAGGCTTTAAATTACTGCCAGGTGACTTCGATAGTCTCCAATATCTCCCACCTTACAACGACGAAATGATACCACTCCGGAATTTGCCTTCGTCGGTATCGTTCCGGGTTCTCGCACCCAGGGCCTCCTCGATAACGATCCACCACCCGACGAGATCGACGATGTCGTACAGAATGGCAAGCACCGCTAAAACCAGCGCCGTACGTTCCTGTTGAACAGCATTCAGGCCCATTGCTTGACTGGCTGGCTCTCACACGTTACTTCTAGTGGGGTCTCAAGGACCCGACTTTGATCAAAACCCAAGGTTACATCAATGGTAGATGGGTCGACGCGATTGGAGGTGGAACCATCCCGGTGACAAGTGTGTACTATCTGACCTTCGTCCAATGTTTTTTTATCTCTCAAGGCGGATACTCATGCGTGGTTCGTCGTTCTATTCTACAGACCCAGCCACCGAGGAAGAGCTGGGTACGATCCCTGAAATGGGGGTCGAAGAGACCAAAGCTGCGATCATAGCTGCCCAAAAAGCATTTGAAACGTGGGGAAAGACGACAGCCAAGGTGCGTCATTTGGGTGCTTTGGCGGAGTAAACGTATCAGACTGATAGAGATGACCTAGCACCGGCACAACATTCTCATCAAGTTCTTTGGGTTGATGACAGAACACCACGACGACCTGGCTCGCATCATCGTGTGTTACGTCGCATGTCGGTTGTGATTGACGTCTGACGCGGCGTAGACGCTAGAGAACGGAAAGGCTCTGAGGGATGCCAAGGTGTGCTTGTCGGCATGTAGTGTCGTGCTTGTTTTCCTCAGTGCGATCCTTTAGAGCGAGAACTCTTACAGTGCGTCTTTCTTGGAGGTGAGTAGTGTATGTGCAACATATGTTCTGGCTGACTGAGTTGATCCCGCAGTGGTATGGTGAGCATTTGCGTTCGATTCGCGCGTCAGGACATGAAACATAAAACATGATTGGTATCGTATAGCCGCGGAGGCCGTTCGCACATATGGTGGTATGCACTCTTACAGCTGACTGCCTAACGCATACATGACCTGTTTATTAGAACAAATACCGTCGCCATTCGCCAATTCACGGAATATCGTGATCAAGCAACCTGTTGGTGAGTAGGGTCTATGATCGTCTCTTTCTGCGACTGACCTTTCGATAGGTGTTGTGTAGGTATTCGTTCTGCCATTCGATGGGCATGCTTCATCATTCCGGCAGGTCGATCCTTACGCCATGGAACTTTCCGTCTGCGATGATTACTCGGAAGCTGGGAGCAGCACTTGCCGCAGGCTGCACGGCAGTCATCAAGCCACCTCCAGAAACACCGTTTTCTGCGCTTGCGTTGGCCGAGGTGAGTTTCTTTGTTCAACGCTCGTACATGACCACCAAATCTGTCCAGCTCTCTAGACGTGCGGGCATACCTGACGGTGTCATCAACATGGTTACGACCCAACAGAACGTTGTGGAGGTTGGTCGCGAGATGTGTGAAAGCAAGATCGTCCGAAAGGTCTCATTTACGGGCTCCACTCCTGTTGCCAAGTCATTATATAGTATGTCCGCTTCGACGCTGAAAAAGTACATCCTTTTCCTCTAGCTGCTGGGGCTTTCACTGATTTTACAAACAGAATGTCTATAGAAGCTGGCGGCAACGCGCCGTTCATCGTCTTTGACGACGCGGACATCGAAGCGGCCGTCGAAGGTAGCTCTCCCACTTCTAGTGTCTGCGTTCGTTCGTGACTCTTTCGTCTAGCCGCCATCATATGCAAATTCCGTGCAACGGGGCAGACATGCGTCTGCGCGAATCGTATTTACGTACAAGCCTCCGTCTACGCTGATTTCGCCTCTCGACTGGCCGAAAAGGTGGCTGCATTCAAGATCGGCAATGGACTGGACGAGACGACGTACGTCTGAGCACATTAGGTCGTAACCTGACATATGACGACGACGACGACGTTGTGCACACACAGGACACACGGCCCGCTCATCCATGACCGTGCCGTCACCAAAGTCATGCGACACGTTGACGACGCCGTCGCTCTCGGCGCGAGCGTCCTCGTAGGGGGCCACTCAAGCGAGGTCTCCGCCGATGCCGCCAAACCCGTCGGGTCGTTTTACCTGCCTACAGTGCTGTCGGACGTACCCCCGACCGCGCTCCTGGCGCGGGAGGAAACGTTTGGTCCGCTCGCGGCCCTCATCAAGTTCGACACGGAGGAAGAGGTGATCGCGCTGGCCAACGATTCTGACATGGGGCTAGCGGGATATTTCTTCAGCCGGGACGTCGGGCGGGTGTGGCGCGTCGCGGAGGCGCTCGAGGTTGGGATGGTGGGGTCGAACACGGGCCTGATCACTGATGCGAGCATACCGTTTGGAGGGGTGAAACAGAGCGGGCTCGGTGAGTATTCTCTCGTTGGTCCGACGTTGAATGCTGATCGCGGGTATGTAGGACGAGAGGGAGGGCATGGGATCCAAGAATATCTGCACGAAAAGCTTATCGTGTTTGGCGGTCTTTGAGCGCTTTCGAGATAACCACGAAATTCGGACAGATCCGTCTTTGCCCAACGCTGTATCGTCGACGTGTTTTCCTTGACATACTTATATTTGTACTCTTTGTTCTTCCAAAGCAACATGTGTAGATTGACAATTCAGCATACATTGGTCAGTCGGTACATGCGCCGATCTCTTTTCGTCGCCTTCTGCTGCATATGATTACAACTACAACTTGGCCACCACACGATTACCCTCCTCCACGACGGGGTTCACGAGCGTTCCGATTCCATGTCCGATCCAGACCCGGCAGTCATCGCCGTGTCGCAGAACGACAGCAGGCTTCCGTGCGAACCCGACACCAGCCGGTGTTCCGGTGAGAATGATTGAACCCGGTTCGAGCGTGGTAGCTTGCGAGAGGAAAGCGACCGTCTGGCGGACGTTGAAGATCTGATCTCTGTTACGAAAGTGAGGAATGAGCATGCATCCGCATGTGGCGGGGGGAGAGACGCATTCAGTGGTACGTACTTGGTGTTGCCATTCTGGAGCGTCTTGCCGTTGAGCGTGCATGTGAGAGGGAGCACTTGTGGGTTCGGGATAGCGTTCGCCGAGACGAGGCAAGGGCCGATGGGGTTGGTGTTGTCTGAGGATTCGACGGGGACATCCGTATGAACGAGTGTTGTAGAAATGAGAGAAACTCGACTGACCAAAGCCCTTGGAGAAGCCCCATTGTGATGTTACGAATTGGTGCTTACGGAAGGAGACCTACGAGCGAGTCAATTAGTATTGATACACGGAACATGGGGGATACGCACGTCGTTGGCGGCGGTGTACCCGAGGACGTAATCGAGTGCCTCTGCCTCGGAGACATTCTTGGCCGTCTTTCCGATGACGATGATCAGCTCGACCTCGTAGTCCGAGAGATGGATCTCGACGGGTTGGGCAACTTGAGGAACGGAGATCGGCGCATTGGGTCCGATCAAGGACGAGAGGGGTTTATAAAACAGAATCGGGGCGCTGGAGGGAAGAGCGAATGCAGTGGTATTAGCACCAGAACCTTTCCACCACGGCCACGAATCGTCTCACGAGTATACTCACGGAGGTAGGGCCATCTTAGTCTCTGCCTACACGACGCAACATTGAGGCAATGAAATAAGAGGCAAAAACCAAACAACATACTGCATGATCAGAGTAGTTGAGACCCAGACACCGAACGATCTTGATTTCCTCGCGTGAGAGAGGTGCAAGAAGCTCTTTGACAGTGAGAACAGTTTTGGTGACCTGCGCCGCGGGGTCGAGTGCTGAGCCCACGATTTCGTAAGCTTTGATGGTCTGCTTGTTCCAAGCAGCAAGACCAACTGGAGGGAGATGAGGGAGGACGAGATGGGAAACAGAAGCGACTCGCCGTCCATGTTTGGGTCAACGGGCTCGCCGACGTGTACTTGGGTGGTCTCTGCGGCGATGAAACGAATAAGACGCGTCCATTGCTGCAGTCGTTTGTGAGCACAGACACTGTATGTTATCTGAATGGACTTACGGTTCGAATGGGTGCCATGGTAGTGGTGGTAGTGAGCTGGGAAGGCCGTGGTCATACATACATCCATCACGGTCTTCCGTATATTCCCATACTTATCACGTGGACACAATGCACCGGAAGTCTGAGGTCACGGGTGCACGAAAGGCAGCCGAGAAGTGAGTCAGCGTGCGAGAGAGGGTCACTCCCAGTCTGTCTTCCCTTCGTTCTAGAATTATCTGAATGGACTTACGGTTCGAATGAATACCATGGTGGTTAAGTATGAGCTGGGGGGTCATGGTCATCACGTCATCACGTGGACACAACGCGGTTTTATATTTGGATGCAATTTTTGTGTTTCGTCACCGACCATGTCCATGAAAGACACCATCCAGGACGCCCTCGACGACGTGCGCATTCCAGTTGTCCTCTGCAATGAGAAAGGTACGCTGAGACGCACCTCACCAGGTTAGCTCCCCAAGCGCGTCGTCCAACCGTCGATCGCGAGCGCTCGCCGTATTGGACCAGCAACTCGCACTGGCATGTGCACCAGACGTTGAAGACGACACAATGCGTCACTTTCTCGAGCTCCAGGACACATTTGAGTGCAACAGTGAGAGGCTCGTGTCGGTGGTCGAGGAATCCTTATTGAATGCGGCGGCTCAGTTCCTACGAGGACGTTGTGTTGGATACAGACGGCAGCATCGCGCGTAGATGTACTGGCTGGAAGGGCCACGAGTGATAGTACGTTCGCTCAATGTCTCATCTGTCCTCGATGTTGACGGAGCGATGCAGCAAATCGAGAGACGGAGCTGAACATGATCTGTTCGCAATTGCATCAACTGCTGTCAGTGATACAAGGGATCGCCTTGCACCACACATCCAGCAAAGTATACCTTGGTCGCCAATATCCCTTGGAGGTACAGCACCGCGATCGACGTTCGTGCTTGCGCTGAGTCGGCTGCAGATTCTAGTGACGCTCTTGACTAGTTCGCGACACACACCCATGATCACACCCTCGTTCGCTGGCGACTCAATTGGGGACCAGTCATCGGGAAAGACACGTTCGGTTGTGCACCTCTCCTCCGCTGTGCTGGACACGTTGCTTTGCGTGCTTGTTGACTCCTCGGCCGCACTCCGCGTGTTTGAAGATGTCAAAGGCGTGCAGGCTGTCGTAAAGCTACTAAAGAGAGCAGGGACACCACGAGAAGTGAGGTGAGTGATCAAATTAATGGATGTAGCGATGCCCACATCGATGCCAGGATGAAGTGCCTTGAATTCCTGTATTTTTACTTGATGGACGAGACTACCACGCGCGATGGGGGTGGCGCGCCCTCGCTAGGAATGCAGACGACGCCAAGCACCCCGACTCAAGTGCACAAATCGACACAACAAGCGGGGCCAAGAATATTTGCGCGGCCGGCATCTGGCACATCAAGCTCGTCATTTGGTTGGTCCAGCTCGTCCGCATCGACATCGAGATCTGCATTTTCTATGGCGACAAACTCAAGCCAGAGCAGTGTCTCGAGTACCCGGACGCCGTCGCCTATGAAAAAATCGTACTCTACCCCTGTGATGGTGACGGATCCGCAAACACCACCGAATTCGCCACCGCTTGGGCATGATGACAGAAGGAGGATGCTGAGGGCGATATCCCCACGCCCCATTATGATGCTAGGGAAAGATGTGGATTACGAGCCACAAAGTCCGAAAAAAGCGCACGGATCATGGGTATATGTGGAGGGGGATTCGACGTCATTGGTAGGTGGGGAGGAAAGGGAGAGGCGAGAGGAGCATGTGCGTACGACGGAGGAGAAGAAAGCGCTACTGGGCACACTTCTGGGTAACGTAGACGCGCTAGTAGAGGGCGTGCGGAGGGCGGGTATTTGGGGTCTGACGTAGTATATGTAGTTAGTCAGCGGAGAAAGTCAAATTGTAAAAGGTTTTAGTCAGTCTCAATCGTACGACCCTACTACGTAACCATAAGAACCCCTCTTTCTTACTTTCCTCCGTCAATAATGGCCTCCTACTCTTTCGACAGGTCTGCCTCCGCTTCGACCGCCTCTATCGGCGCTGTCTCCAACCTCGCACTTGCCGCGTACCTCCTGAGCACTTGGCGATCCCTCGCATGGGAGCCTGGAAGCGAATGGGAGGGTGCCAGCTTCTCCCTCTCTAGGGACGGAGCACGGCTCATCTGTGCCCTCTTCTCTGCCTATTTTTCAGCAGCTTCCGCGATCTGCGTATTCGGCCTTGCGGGCATCATCAAGGCTTGTTTTCTCTCTCGCTACATTTGCTCATCTGACTCCCTTTCAGGGCATACCCTCCTTCGTGCGCATCTACCGCAACTATGTCATCGGCGACTTTGCCTTTTGCACACTCTTCGCCGTCTTGGCTTCTTCTGTAGCCGTAGACCCCGCCGCACGCGCTCAAGTTTGCGACCAAATATTCAGACAGCCCGACCTCCTCAGGGATGTCATCGACCTCGGCCTTACCCTTGAAAATTGCGAACAGTGGTTTGAAAGCGGTCTCATGGCATTCATGGCTGTGTTCCTGCTGCGGACCGTCGTCCGCGTGCGTACCCTCTTCGTGTAGAAGACCCAGGCTCACCATGACCGTATCTAGATACATTTCATTTTTGCCCTGTCGCGTTTCTACGCACGCCTAGCATCTGGTCATCGCTGCCACTCAACCTGTACGCACGACGACGACAATTTCACTCCCCTCGAGCACATCTATCTTCTTCCTCACCGGTCCACTCACGGGAACGAAAAGCGGTCAGTCTCGGACGACGCATCCGTGCACTCGCCCATCTATGCACCTGTGTCGTTGGCCCAGGTGTCCCCACAGATAGCCGACCAACTGCGGAAGACCGCGACAGAAGTTTGGATTAGCCGCATCCCGTCTCCGTCTCATGCACTGGCTCATTTCTCACCTCACATCACCGGAAATGAACGGCCATTGTGTGTCATCCACCGTGGCCCTGCCGTCGGACCCATCCACCTCGAAGATGACAGCTCATGACGGTCACGACGGTTCCCAATCAAGGTTGCTGCTGAATGATTTCATTCGTGGGATTGGGCTCTGCATAAGAGGTGTTTGGTCGGTGGGCCCATGCTATTTCATTCAGACTGCAATTGTTTGTGTTTTTTTCCAGTCATCTCTGCCGCGCGCGCATGCTCTCCTGACATGTATCATAATCACGATCTTTTCTTCTTTTTCTCGTTCGTCATTTCCATATCAGATCATTTGGTGGTAGGCTCTGCAGTAATATAGGTTCCCATTATTATTCTCGATGAAGATAAAAGGAGGACCAGGGATCCCTGGTAAGTCGTTTAACGCTAGATAGTGTGTTGGTCAGCGGGCCGTAGCAGATGGCCCGGTGCAATTGTTTGGAAAACGTTGCGGGATGCAATCCGATTGGTCCGTGGACATGCATGGTACGCATGCTGCGGTCTACGTAGCATGGCAGACCGGGTGACTCGGTTGAGGCCCGATCCAGGTACCCGCTGTTCGTTGCAGGTGGCAAACAGAGGCTATGTAAAACGCCTAGGAATGTGAGTAGAAGCGCGAGGAGTTTGAAGAGGCTGCTTCAAGAGCTGACAGAGCGATACTCTACTTGGCAGGTGGTACGGTGTTCTTTTTTTACATTGGTCACTGATCAGGACCGTGTCCAGATTACAAGCCTCTCATGACGCAATAGTTATCACACTTTAAGAAGCATCGTGTGATTGATGTACTGCCGACGTCGCCGTGTTCAACAAAAGGTTGGGTTTGTTTCAACGTTATTACTACTCATATATGTGCTTACCGGTCAGGTTGGAGGCTGGAGCTTCGAGCGGTCGAATGGCGTCACGACACGACTGCGACGTGATCTGCAGAACCACATGTATAAGTCAAAGTATGCCTAACCATCTACTACTACATAAGCTGACAAGTTACCCTTTACCCGTGCCTGCGCCGGAGTCAGGTACGATTGATTGACTGACTCGTCTCTCTTTGCGCCCGCCAGCGAGCTGAGTCGGCGGAAGCGGAGCTTTGGGATGCGTTTGTAAGTATCTCTTTCAGGCGTTAATATTGATACGGTGGCCACCGGGACCAATGGTCCCGGTCGGCATCGACTGACGCGTCCATGCGGCACCATGCCGTGTCCATAGCGCCAGCGTAAGCACACAGCCGAACCTAAGACCTTGGCTCCTAGTTTCGGGCCAGCAGCTGTCATTACACACCTCAGTGGCCGTCCCGTTGCAATGGAAGCACACCACATTGGCAATCTAACTCGGAGTCGGCATCAACATCGCAGGACTCCGAATCGGGATTCTAATCAGCCTCGGTGACAAAACTCCCACAGTCCCACACCCGAGTTTCTACGAATACGACAAGTGAAAGTTTTGCAATATCACCTTGCGTAACCAAGGTCGTTTCCCCGTGTTCGGTTCGTGTGCAAAACGTCCATAGTAGTAAATAATTTACATAATTTACTTTGCTATCTCCTTAAAAAATCATCACTTATCGTTTGGTCGACGTCTCGGATCCTTCACATTGTCGATTTACTTGGAAAGTTATGATTGCTTTCGTTAGTATTTTACTTTTAAAACTGGTATACATACAGTGGTCACGTCTCAAGACGCAAGGTCCTGTGCCGGCAACGCCGGCCCTTTTCTAGTCTGAAGTTGCGAATGCAAAGTCAACGTACGTTCTACTTGAGGTGCCTCAATAACTTGTAAAGGACGCAGCTAGCAAACTTGCCAATGCGCCGGCATACTGTTATCCAGGATGGCAACAGCCTTTACATGCATTTTGAACGGATCAAGGTGGGGACCCACTGATTTGATCCTCGGGCTCAATATTCAAGGCTATTGACTCACCATCCGCGCTCGGGCCGTTTCGGAGCCAGCGTAGTCATACGAACCAACCAATCGTTGATCCCAACCCCTATCATCAGAAGCCAGGCACAGAACCATCCTGGAAAAGCGGGCGCATATGGTCTCCCTCAGACTAGACCATGCTTGTATAAAAACCCTGAGGATTGAGCGGGCCC
This sequence comes from Leccinum boreale, assembly GCA_038092235.1. Lineage (NCBI taxonomy): Eukaryota > Fungi > Basidiomycota > Agaricomycetes > Boletales > Boletaceae > Leccinum > Leccinum boreale. The sequence goes on along the minus strand of JBBPPX010000025.1, from coordinate 148,780 downwards.
CTTGAAGAGTTTTTTCATCTTGATCAATGATCTTTATTACGGCGACATGTCATATAGGTCAACCAAGCGTTACACGGCGATGCTTGTATTCCGGAATTCGTGCCTGCTCTAGCCCAAATGGTCGGCAGAAGCACAAGTCTGAGAAACCTTGCTTCGTGTCGTTCAATCATAATGCTGGAAAGAACCGCCAGCGGTGTCCCCGAACGAACTATCATCAGATTCTCAAGACCGGCAGCATCGGCGTCGACATTTTGCGTTACCGGTAATCCATCTCGTTCTGTTGACCATATTTTTAGTGATTGTGACGGTATTCAGATTCGTGCCCTGGAGCACGCACCCGATCGGAAGGTTCTACTACACTCCCTGACATGCGTGAAAAACATGTCCAATGACGTTTAACATCCCTCGGGAGTCTCAACCCCACGGGGAGAGAACCACAAGTGGCCTGCGTGTTGACTCTGCGCCTCCAAGTTGCAATATTGTCTCTTGACCACTAAACGGTTGGGTGGATGATCGTATTTCTCGAGTATAGAATGTAGGACAAGGTGCATTTTTACATCGTGATCGAAACACAATGTGCTGCATCACATCTAAGTATTGATTCATGAAAATAAAAGACAAGGCATACTTTATCTAGTATTACGATGCTTGCAGTAGTAGTCGCGCCCATGCCCACGGCATGATCAGGGTCCACAAGACTGCAGCCGAACAGAGACGGCAGTAGTAGGCGGAGAGAGCCATGCTAGGAACATCACTTCCACCATCAAGGGGCGAGTGTAGGAATGACGGCATAGGTGACTATCACAGTGTGCAACAGTGGCGACAAGGGCAACAAATCGGATTCAGAACATGGTGAAGGGGGCGGGGTTTCTCCGGCGAGATCTTGAAGTCGAACGATCGAGGTAGATTGAAGGGATTTGTTCTCTTCTCCTCTGTCGAGCATTTGAGTAGATGAAGAATTGTGAAAGTGGGTGTGATGATTCGATGGCCCGCGGTGGCAAGGCGGAGATTGTGGCAGAAAGTTGAAAAGGCACACGATCGACGAGTAGGAAAAATCGCTGCATCGCAGTGGACAGCCACGTGGGAACCCATCTGTTGAAAAAGTACCATGAAGATCGAAGATTGTGTGATTTTACCAAACTCTTTGATTTTGTGAAGAGTGCGGAGTAGAATGTCGTCCCGTCGTCCGAGCACGGCCCAAGGAGGCACATTGATGACATACTTCCATCCTCTCAAAGCCCGATTACATTCGCCACAAGAGCTATAGATCACGGATGGGGTCTGGACAGCCAAGGTGGTGACCACCAGAGTGATTGCGTCTTTGTGGCGAGTGCCTTCATTCGCTTGGGACGCGTTCGCACTAACCGAATGTTGGCGATAGTGAACTGACGTTCCTTGTCCATTCCCGGAAAGATTTCGGAAAAATCAGATGAGCCGCAGCACACCGTTCCCGTGAAACTGCAGGAAGGCATTCAAGTTGGTCAAGATATATTGATGATCTTCACTTGTCGAGGGAAAACGATCCATGAGCGTGCGAGTCCTGATGAGGCACCGTGGAACATTACTTTGGAATTGAATGCTGCGTTCTTCGTTTAACTTGCTTCGCCTGCGTCCATTGCATTCGCAGGTTAGATGAAACGAAGTGAAACCCATCGAAACCGGATCATGTGAAAGCGAGTCGGTGATGACGGGGCTCACGGAAATTCGCTTAGCACGAGAGCACCCGGTCTGTATGCCTCGGGGTGGAGGGGGGGGGGGGGCAGCCTCGTTACCTGAGTAATTTTTTCGAATGGGGGCAGGGAAGAGCACATTGTGAGACACCAACCTGGACAGTGCACCCTCGGTGCCTTTTATGTGAGAACAACGAGATTAAATTGCGTCCCTAGGTGTGTTGCGTACCATATGCTCAGATCATCGGGTCAACGGTCTGGTTTGACGGTATCGCGAGGTTGGTTTAAAAAAAAAGAACGCCATTGGGTGCAGATTCGCAGACCTTCAAAACAACGAATCGAATCCGAATGGTTTCTCGGTCCGCTCGTTCTCTGGATCCATGGCACAATAACCTGGCAAATGTGTGTTCCCACTGTGGAGTCTCTCGCATCACCAGGGCAACTTACCGAAGGACCCCTCGATCAGAACCCTCAGACTGCAGGGTTGCCACCTTGTCTTGACGTACAAGCCGCGTCAGCAACTTGACTCATATGTCTCGGCGTATCCCAAGAGATTCACAGCGCGCAACAATGCACTGCCCCATTTCAATGTGACCTGACTCGGACAAAGAGGGGGATTGTGCTCATCGTGACTGATATTGAGCTGGTTGTTGTGCACGATCGCGAGCGAACGAGTTTGTCGAGCATGGGGTTGAGATTAAGGCTTCTCTGAGAATCTCTCCGAGATCGCAAGGAAGATCTGAACGGATTCGCTGACTTTAAAGCGGGTCGAGTAGCCGGCGAGGGGTCGAATATTATTCGAGCTGGAACTGACCCTTTCATCCTCTACCTTCCATCATCCACCATGACCAGCCGGGACATGAGCAATCCCATGCTCGGCTCAAAACGGGCCCACTCTCCCCGCCCAGCACCCGCAAAACGAGCAAAGGCAGCTCAAGCTTGTCTATCATGTCGGAAACACAAAACGCGGTGTGAAATGCTCGAAGGAGACCATTCTGGTGCTCAATGCCACCGTTGCAAAGTTCTCAGTCTCTCCTGCTCCTTTGAGGATGGTTCTGGACCATCGCCTGGACCACCCTCTGCCCGCAATCAACTACAAGACACTCCAACTCCGCCCAGTATGAATCGTAGATCCTCCCTTTCGCTAGGCAACAAGTCACAAGATATTCCAATGGACGACACGAGAAAGCATTCCAAAGTTTGGGGGGATACATCCTCGGATACTTTACCCCCCTTTAAAGCGCCACCACGCGACGTAGAAGAGGTCGATTTGCTGCACCCTGAACGTCTCCTACCTGAGAAACACTCACCGTGGGGTTTCTTAAAGCGTCCTGGCGGTTTTGAGAGTACTATGGTTCCTATGCTCGCCATACAAGCGTTAACACGCCGTGGACCAAACACCTCAGAATCCCCTCGAGCCAAGGTCGATCAGACACTTCTCCATGTATTGGGTCGGGAGCAGGTCAAATATCTCGTTGAGATGTACGTTTTAATCGTTCACTGTATTCCGTGTGATTTTCCTCAACTCGTTTAGATTCGAGGAACGTTACAGTCCGTGGTTAAACCTGCAACCAGGCAACCGCAATGATGGTCCCTTGCTTCGCCTCGCCCAATGCTGTATAGCCTCTAGACATCTAGAACCTTCGATACGTTCCATCGTCGTTCCGCAACTATATCGTTTGGCAGACGATGTCATCTTTAAGCAATCTTTCAACCCACTTCCTTCCACAGATGCAATTCACGCTACCCTTATCCTCTCCTTTTGGGAACCCGTTGGGGATACAGCATCAAAAGAGTCTCGTGACGGGAGACTAATAGCTGCGTCCGCTGTTAGCATGGCCATGAATCTTCGTCTAAGCGAGGCCATGGTATACGTTCAGACGCTTCGTGACCAAAAAAAGCCGAACGAGCCACCGAGCGCGGACCTGCTCGAAGCACTCGATAAAGCACGGCTTGTGCGTCCACCCAGATCAGTCTCTGAACGTACATTAACCGGGTTGCATCCAATTTCAGTGGTTTTCCCTTAACACTCTTGAGTCCATGTAAGTCGGGGTCACCCCTTGTCTGCATTGTGGTCGATTTACGAAGTTTTGTAGGCTCTGTGCCGGCACGGGCCGGGAATCCATATCAGATTGCAAAAGTCTGATGTACGAGGTCCTCGAGGCGACCTCGTGTGCCACCGTTGGCTCAGCTCGGGACTTGAGATTGTCCCTTCTCTGCCAACTATATGCAACTACGCAACAGGGGCTTGCGATACGGCTGCGGTCCTTTGACGAGCTTGGTGTCTTCTACAAAGAAGTGTTAGATTTCCTTGTTCACATGGACGTTCTCGAACGTCTCATATCCCCACTCCCAGGTATGCTTTCAATCCATTGTCCCCCGACATGTCCTTCTGGTCCCCCGACTTTTACGTGACTGAATAGTCCTGACCCTAACGTCCAGTCCTCGCAGAACATGAGGTCTTCTATTTTCAAATGCTCCAGCTCTACTATCAATCGTGTCGACTCCTCGTCGTCGTCCATGCGATTATGGAGATCAAGCTCGCACTCACTAACCCCAACAGCAACCAGCCCTGGTTTCTCGTTGCCGAACACAATGGCGTGAACCTGGCGCAGAGCTGGGGACACCACGCCCTGGTACTCAGCGAAGCAATATTGATCACGACCATCTCGCGGCCCGAGCTCGCTTTGATGAGCGCTGCTCCCGACACTATATTCAGCATGATCACGTTTGCCACCATCTTCGTCCTCCTATCGAAATGGAGCGTGCTTGAGAACGCAGGCCAACATATGCCCGGATCCTCGGATTCGATATTGGCAAGGACAATTGAGAGGTTGTTGCTGATCGCCTGTTCGCCCGACCACTTCGCGGCGAAATGTGCGCGGCTGATCGAGGCTGGCGTTCTCTCGTTCAAGAAGAAGTTGGAGAGATCGGAAATGGAGCCGAGAGAGTTTTCGACGCCGCTCGTGCAGCACTTTACTTCGCACAACCGTGCGGATTTTGGGTCTTCGTCGGGCGCGAGTAGGAGCGGAAGCGCAAGTGCGTCGTCGAGCGGTGGTGTGGGCACGGGCGCGTGTGCGGCTGGGAGCCCAGCTGCGGGGGTCAACACAGCGGCGAGCTTCGTCCCGGGCCCGATGGACCCTCAACACAGTTTCCCCAATTTCCCGATGAGCGATCCGGGGTACTTTATGGCCTCGGACATCATGCTTGACAACGAATTCTGGTCGTCGTTCATGCCGACATTTTCTGATGGGAACGGGATGGGCGGCATGATGCGGTGATCGTCGTTTGCTTGCGATTTTTCGGATTCTCCACATTTTCTTTTTTTCTTTTTTTCGTATCATGACCGGTATTTTAGTGTACGACACATATCGTATATATGTAGGCCGATCTGTATATTTAATGAGGCAGCATAGTATTTAGGTGATAGAGTTTGTGTTGTTGTAATATCACCACCTCTCAATTCCAAGTGACTGTGGTTTGGCTACGATGTGGGCCGAAGTTCGGTCATGGAGTTCCCCGATCGCTTTTTGTGCTTATGGCGCTAGGGGGCGCGTCAACAGGAACATGTGCGATCAACGACTCCCGCGTACGTCTATGCCCATGCGGGACACGGCAGGGAGACGTACAGCTCAAACCTGAAGTTGTTGCGTCTGCTGCGAAAGAGCACGTCTCGGGAGAGGTTTGATAGGACGAGATGAGACGTGCTTGATTCCGATCGAGGCTGCTGAGCCCGACTCTGAATCCGTGTCATCGTCGTCACGATCGCCATCCGAAGAGGAATACTCGTCCGACTCTCCATCGGAGTCGTAATCTGATTCCAAATCTGACCCGGACGAGGTGTCGTTGTCCGTCGCCCTGTCCGATGCGGAGTCCTCCTCCGAGGACAGCATGTCCGTATTGACGTTGGGGCGAGGGCGACGTTTTGTTTCGTAAACGCCTAGCCCGAGGTTCTGAAGAGGGTTTAGGAGTGAGCACACGACCAGCTCGGAGGCAATTGTGGGGGAGTGCGGGGAGAAGCGGAAGGGCGAAGGAAAAGTGGAATACCCACCATTTCGATGTACTGACGTTCGTCGTGTGCGATATGCTCGATGTCGATATCCTCGCGTCTCTGGCGAGAGAGGGCTTCGTTGGAGGCGGAGATGGCGGGAAGGAAGTCACGGACGCGGGCCAGCACTGTGGGGTGAGGGTGCGGTGGGTCATCGGGATGGACGGAAGTGGTTGGGCGGGGTCGTACGTGCAGCGGGAGGTTCGATCGGGAGCGTTATCATGTTGGGGAAGATTTGGGGGGATTTGGGGGGATTCGAGGACGATGAGTTGAGTCGTTCGAGAATATCTCCTGGCAAGGATGTTGGTGGTAGAAGATAAAGCGAGTAAATATCGACGAACCGATTCGACTCTGGCGTTGGTCGTCGTCCTCGACGTCGAGCAAGGGTGGAGGTCGATTGGACTTGAACATCATGATGATGGTGATGGAAGAACTACCGAATCTGGCAACTCTCACTTTAAAAACATGCCTACTACTACAACTCCCATCGGGGTGCGGGTCGTAGTGCAGCTGCCATACAACAGACCCGAGGAACCGCATCCAAACCCACCCCACGTACGTTCTTTTTAGCTTAAAACATAGAGAAACCGCTGAACTGTTAACGCGACTCAGATAGAATGGAACGCCGAGAAGGCCAACATCCTTTGGGAAGTCATCGCCCTCAGTCGCACCAGCGATAACAGCGGTACAGACTGTACGTCCCTATATTTATGAGCGTCTCCTTCGTCTGATATGCTCCTACTAAACAGGGAAGGGCCTCGCAGCCCATCTACAAGTGCCTCTGCCATATCTTCTCTACCGCGCACAGGCTCGGTACGAGGAGGACCTCCGTGGTTTGCAGGTCATTCGAGGAACCTCCGCGTCCGCCACATCCCCCTTCCTCGCTGCCCCATCGACCCCCGTCATTCCTTCGCCACGCCCGGACGCACCGCCCGCCACTTCCCCTACCCGCCCGCTGTCCATCAGGATCCCCCCCACCGGCGTCTCTGCACTTGCAACGCGTCGGCTCTCTGCCAGCTCAAGGATGGGCACGCCGCTGGGTGTGAGGGCACGCTTGAACTCACTTACGCACAAGTCGCCGTCCAAACCTCGCGTAGGGAATGCATACACAACGATGACGACGACGCATGGCAAGACGTCCTCGTCCACTGCCACGCTTCAGGGCACCAAGCTCTCTGCGGTCCCGCTCTCTGCTCCGCCCCGCGCGGCGTCGCCGTCCTCTGACGATGCAGAGAGCGAATCGAGCGACGAGGAGGAACTAGCACAGCGAAAGGAGGAAGAGGTGGAGAGGCAGGCGGAGGAACAGGAGCAGCTGGACAGGAAACTTGCGAATCTGCAAAGGATGATGACAAGCGAGAGAGTGGGGCTTGTCAGATCGCCCTTGTCCCCCGACAAGGGCAAGGGACGCGAAGATCCCAGACGAGACGAGGTCATACGTGGCCGTCCGCCCTTCCCCGCTTCTGCTATCCCGGTGTCTGCTCACGGCGGAATTGGAAACACACCGAGTTCACCGAGCAAACTCAGGTTCAACCAAGATGATCATACAGGACTGGACGCACGGCTCGTGGATTTCACCAGTGCTGCGCGGAACAGGGATCACAGTGCGAGCGTCTCTAGTACATCTTCCCCTCAAGGTTCCATTCCGTCTATCCCATCGCCTTCCGTATCTTCTCCTTCGCCACCCCCAGGACAACGACACCCTTCCTCACCATACGATCAACCCCACGTTCCTAGTAGTCAATACCATGCACCAGCAACAGCCCACCTCTATCCAAACTCTCAACCTTCCTCACTTGCTGGTTCCCCAATGCAGCGACACATCTCGCCGACCAAGTCTAGCTCTCCTCCTGCAGTGTCTGTGCGGAATGCAAGGAGCCATGCGCACACCCGCCAAGGTTTTGGGGCGCTCGGGGCTGCAGGCGTGAGCGAAGGGGAGAGCACTCAGGGAAGTTCGGCAAGCAGCTTCAGCGATCTGAGTGGTGAGTGCATGAACGCTCTGGCTGTGGCAGGCGAGGTCGCTAACTTAGATGCAAACGATAGACGCGAGCTTGTCCGCCTCTGCCTTGGAGAGCGCGATCATGTCCAACATCCGTGGGACAGGTTCGAGGCTGTGAGTTGCCTGCTTTGCTTTCGTGACACTCGACGTTGACTTTTGTTCTCATCACAGCTCTGCGATCGCGAGAAGTAAATTGGGTGGGCGAGGAGTTCGACAGTGAATGGTTGTATACGGACGTTTTGTGTATTGTATGGTTTAGTAATGTCAGACTGCGCTTGCTTACGGAGTGCGTCGTCTACAAGTTCGACTGCATTCTGGTTCTTTCCTGTTGGACGCTTGCGCGTCTATGACCACCGTCGAGGTATATAATCCCCTTTGCGCTGTCGCAAGCAATCAAGTTACAGCACCTTCCTGATCAAGTACTTCCTGATCGTCTTCTTCGCGTGCTCGGGATTGCCGTCAGCGACCCCTTCATCTGATCATTAGATACCACGTCAACAACCACCGTTCTCACATTCACATTCAAAGCTGCCAGCTCTCACAAGATGCAGATCACCTTTGTCACTAACACGGACACTTTCCCCATCGACATAGACCCGGATATGAAGCTTCAGGACGTGCAGGCACTGCTCGAGGCCGAGGTAAGCGCTCGTTTGTATCCCTCCTCTTACGCTCACTAGCAGGTGTGACACACACATACACTAGTCCGGCATTCCCGTATCCGAACAGTTTATCACGCTCGATGGGCGCGAGCTCAGCCAGCCAATGGTGACGATGAAGGACCTCGGGGTATCTGACAATTCCATGTTGCTGCTCAGGCGTAGGGCTGTGGCACTTTCTGGAGCGAGGTAGGTTTTCTTGGCCCTATTGGCGTGCAAGCGCGTGGCTCACTTCTAAACATCATCTCCCCTCCTGCGGCACTGCGACTCGGCGGTCCGTTCACGTAGTACTACTAGGGAGGCATCGCAGGACGCGGAGATGGCACGGTTACAAATACTCGGCAACCCAGAGGTGTTGCGTCAATTCCAACAAGTCCGTACTCTCACCCGTTGCCACTCCCAATCCCCCGGTGTACTGACTCTACCATATCACAGACGTATCCTGAACTAGTCGAGGCCCTCCAATCTCCCGAACGCTTCGCCACGCTCTTTAAGCAACAGCAAGAACGAGCCCGTCAAGCAGAGTTCGAGCGGATGCGCGCGATCGAAGCGCTCAACGCCGACCCGTTCGACATTGAGGCGCAAACAAGGATCGAAGAAGCCATCAGGCAAGAAGCTATCATGGAGAACATGGAGCACGCACTCGAGTATAGCCCGGAGGCGTTTGGGAGGGTGACCATGCTCTAGTGAGTCGAGCACGAGAGGGGGGCCGGCGTTGGCGGAGCGTCGGAGGAGGATTGCTAACGTGAAGGGCATTTCGTTCCGTTTAGTGTCCCGGTCGAGGTAAACTCACATCCCGTGAAGGCTTTCGTGGACAGTGGTGCTCAAAGCACGATCAGTGAGTCGATCGAAGCCGTCTACTATCGTTTGCTTGTCCTGACCGCCGTTTCGTTTTTAGTGAGTCCGGAATGTGCTGAAGCTTGTGGGTATGTCCATGATTAGATACCTGACCGCTAGCTGTAGGGCTCATCACGCGACGCAAAGGATCATGCGCCTTGTAGACAAACGATTCGCTGGTATAGCCAGGGGCGTGGGGACTGCTAAGATCCTCGGAAGAGTGCACAGCGCACAATTTAAACTGGCGGACCTCCACTTGCCATGTTCGATCACCGTCATGGAGGTGCGTTCTCTAATCGCCCCTCGTCCGTTGCGTCCGTGTGTGACTGACTTGACGATGCAGGGACGGGATGTCGACCTCCTTCTCGGACTCGACATGCTCAAGGCTCACCAGGCCTGCATAGACCTCCAAAAGGGCGTGCTCCGCATCCAAGAACGCGAAGTTGCGTTCCTGCCCGAACACCTGCTCCCTGAGAAAGCGCGCATACTGGAAGCGGGCGTCGAAGCGGACGGATCTCTCCCCACTCCCCAGCCCGTCGCCGGTCCGTCTTCGTCGTCGTCGCCTGCCAGAGGGGGACCGTCCGCGTCGCCGAGTCCCGCTGGTACGGGGCCGCCGAGGTTCCCTGGAGGCGGACATACCCTGGGCAGTGGTGGTGGTGGTGGTGCGCCGTCGGCTGGGGGACCGACACCCATCGCTGGAAGATACCCCGAGAGCGCGGTGCAGGCGCTCGTCGGTCTTGGCGCGTCGAGAGAGCAGGCCGTCCAATTGCTGACCGCGGCCGGGGGGAACGTGGACGTTGCCGCGAGCATGTTGTTTGGGTGATATGGACGCACGCAGGGGGGTGGATCAGAAGATTTTCTGTCTTTCGGACAGTTCAAAAGAGCGCAGGGATCTGCAAAATTGGAGATGGGGCAAGCTGGATCAAGGGCGGAGACCCAGGACATCCAAGATGTGCATGTAGTAGCACAATTGTCTATGTAAATTACAAGATGCAATTCGAACATTTGTTCTATTCCTTCTCAACAACTAAAGAGATCAAAGGTGGCGTCACATCTTATAGAAGTTTCTGCTCAGTGTCCGGAATAATTCTCTCATGCATTGTCGGGCAGCCAAAATGAGCATGATGTCAGGACCAGTATGCCGAACTCGTGGATAATAAGTGTTTGTCCATGTGGGAACACATTGGAGTTTGCCCGATCGAGCAGGAGATTTGAAGCATTAATCCGGGCCCGGGGAACCGTAAGTCCAAAAATCATGTTCGACGTGCGAGTCTACTTTCGCCATGTAGGGGTGAATCGGATTGAGGGAAGTAACCCAGACATAAAAACCGGAATTCCCATCTCCATCGTTCCATCGGCGTTTGTGAGACAAAGGCATAGGACCGGGTTTCCGGAAAAAACTCTCAAAGGGCGCATTCTCAGTGGTTTAGGGTGAAACGCACAACCGGGGCTTGCCACGAAGCATTCATGGGACTTCAAACGAAAAGGAAAAGTCCACGCCGACTGGTGGGTTGATTGATTGAAGTCCGGAACGAGACATTCATTGGTTCACGTGCGGTGTCTAAGCGGTATATAATATTGGGTGATCAGAGTTCACGAAGTCTGTTGTGTATACCAAGCACTACCGGTGTCGAAACCCTCTGGAGGCGTCGGCTCCGACTAAGAAATAGAATGAATCATGGGTCCACGAACAAGGATTTGTAGAGCGCGATGAGCGTACACACCTTCTGTCCGCGGAGGTGCCCAGTCAGTCGTCTGTCTCGGTCCATCATCATTTCGTCCCACGCGTCGACATTGTAACGAACAGGCTAACGTGCGAGCGCATAGCTGAGGACGAAAGTCGGAACGAATCGCTGAAGAAAGTCATACCTTGCCTTGGTTTTGTGTCCTTTTGGACGTGTTCAAGAGCGTACCGGCCGCTGCGAACATGGACGTTAGCAGACCTGAGAACGCAAGTCAGCGATGGGTTAGTTTCGGTGAGGTGCGTTGGACGGTACCGAACGGAATGAGGGCTTCCCATGGAAGTGGCATATTGACGGAATAAGTAGTTTGGCTCGTTTACCTCCGACTTCAATATTGGAGACTCTCGGGATGTCTATTTGACGTTGTTTGGTTTCAAGTACACGTGCAAATGGGGAGATTAGATTAGATAAGATGATGAACATCATCATCATCCCATGAGACGGACGACCGTATCACAGCATCAACTTCGATCCCATGAGAGCTCCATTGGAATCGAGCGGGTGCGGAAAAAGCTCTTCGTTCAGAGAGGCTGTGGCCATGCTCCTCTCTCGCGCTGTCTTCGCCGCGTGAAGCCCGAGTTTCCGTGGTAGATATAAGTTCCAGGATGCTGCAAGACCGTCCTCGCATTACTACCCCCGTTTTCCTCCTACCATGACAAACGTAACGACCTCCGTGAGATTGACCACAGGTACAGTGACCCGAAACCCTCGACAGGCTAGCCCTGATAGATTTCGCGACTAGGATACTCTTTGCCCACCGTCGGGTTCGGGGTGTACAAACTCGAACCTGAGAAGTGCGTCGAGTCAGTCAAGGATGCGTTGAAGGCCAGGTATAGGTGTGCAAAAGTGTCCATGACCCCTCGATGGATTCTCATTGCGTTATTCTCTTAGGCATGTCGATTGCGCACAATTCTACGAGAACGAGGTCGAAGTTGGTCAAGGTGTCCGGGCTTCTGGCATTCCACGCGAACAAGTCTTCATCAGTGTGTACTTTCGAAGCCACATGACAATTGCCGAGCTTGACATGGCTGTGAAATAGCTTCAAAAGTCATGCCCGAGGACTATGGCTATGAACAGACATTGAAGACCGTCGAGAAATCGATCGAGAATCTTGGATTCGGTAAGACGTCTTTCAGATACTACCAGACTGCGTATATTCACATACAGAATTCAGATTACTATGACCTCTTCCTCGTCCATTCCGCCCACGGCGGACGTGAGGAAAGGCTCGCGAAATACAAGGCTATACTTGAAGCCAAGAAACGCGGCCTCGTACGGACCGTAGGAGTATCGAACTAGTGCGTTGGGATGCTAGTAATCGCTCGACTCCTCGCATTGACGTTTTCTCTGCAGTTCGGAGAAACACATTACCGAAATCGAGGAAGAAGGATTAGAGAAGCCTGCCGTGAACCAAATTGAGGTGAGAAATGATTGGCACCGATAATTTGAATGCATATGGACCTAGATCTGGCGCAGGTTCACCCGTGGTGCCAGCAGCGACCGATCGTGTCGTACTGCCAGTCGAACGGAATCATCGTGCAGGCGTACACGCCGCTAGTGAAGGGTAGCGATGCGCCGGATGGGAAAGGAATAAAAAATGCCGTCGTGCTCAAGGTTGCAGAAAAGGTTGGTGATCGATTGATCCTCCTTGCACGGTGAATTAGTCTGATTGGGGTCGTCGATCTCAGCATGGCAGGACTCCCGCACAAGTTCTGGTCCGGTGGTCCCTGCAAACAGGTCTTGTACCACTTCCAAAGGCCACGTCGCCTCGCCGGATCAAGGAGAACTTCGAGGTGTTCGATTTCAGTCTCGACGCGAAGGACATGGAAGCGATCAACGCACTTGACCAAGGGGCGGCAGGTGCTGTGGGCTGGAATCCATTGGGAGAGCCCTAAGTACAGCGTAACATCCAAAGTACATGGGTGTATGATAGCTACCGATCATTGACATTCATCACAGTCCTCGGGGCACGTGTACACACTTGAAGCACTATCAGGGGATCCGAGCCCATCGTCATCAACGGTCAGGGGAAATCCGCATCGCCACGATCTGTCGTGCATCGTCATTTCACCGCGTCGTAGCCGTAAAGCGTGGGCAAACGTACCGACACGTGTTCAAGGGGAAAGCTGGCATGTCCATTTGTCTTGGCGCTTCTTGGAAAACGTCCGGGAGCGTGCCCAGATCTGTGAACGTCAGACCGGGAAGGCGGAACCGTTATCCAGTTCGTTCACTACGGAGTTGGGATATTGTTCACACACAAGTGCGGTCACGAGGAGATTGACTGAGAGAATATCGCCAACGAGAACGAACGAAAAGGTAGAGCACCCTCGGGGAATGTAAGATAAGCATGACGAACGTGGAAAGGATCAGATACCAATACCGCCGCATGATGATCAAACTCGTGACAGGATTTTTTGGCCTGCCATCGAGTTCGGGGCTCTCGGGTGCAGAACTCCGGAAGTTACGGGAAATCAGGTTCGGGTATGTACTATGTACAAGTCACACTTACAACCGGAGGAGCGTTGAGAGGTCGGCTCTCGTTACTACACAAGCGAGGCCGAAAATCGGCCGTAAAGTTGTTGTTCTATGTCACGTGAGTAAGCTCCTCAGTAGGCAGTGGGTTCTAACTTCTCGGCTTTCGTACTGTTCATTGTGCCTAAGATATCCACAGCTTTTAGATGCGAATAATGTCGAGGTGACAAAGTGGCTCTGCATGGAGGTAACATTGCACAGAAGATTAAAAACCGAGGAAGCAGGATCAGAGAAGGTTGCCGTAAACCAAGTCAAAGTAATAATGTCACGTAGAACATGCTGAGCCGCTCTGACGTGCACAGACTTCAGCGCATATTGTCTTGCAGGGTGGTAAGGATGTCAGAGACCCGCGGATGGGATCCGAGATGAGTCGTGCGCGGTGTGAGATAGACGCCGGTGTGTGTGGCGTGGTAAGAGGCGAGTGTGTGTCAGTGTACGGCGAGCAAGCTTAATGAACACACCCGCTCAGACCTTTCTCCGTCTCAGATGATCCCTTCCACTCCCTCGAGGTGTCTTCTCGCCCTCTTCTCCCTCGTCCTCCTCCTCCATCCCTCCCTCTCACAGCCTGCCACACTCCCATATACTGATTGTTACAATGGCAACTCTTCTAGGAAAATGTCGGTCGACACCGTCTACTCCCAGATTACAGACAACCAGACATTGAACATCACCGTTCTTGGCGACACCGCTGCAGAAATAATAAACTCCAACACAACTCTCGGTATAGTCTCTCTCCTCACTTCTTCACACGACTCACTCAACCCCCCCCCCCTCCGCTAGCCGCTACGCTCTTCATGGACACCACGACCCTCACAATCAACACATACAATAAAGGCTTTTACTTGTGTGATCTCATCAGCCCACCCTCGCCTCTCCCCACCCTTACTTCCTCAAACTCGACATACTGTCCAATTCAAGCTGGGCCATATGCTTTCGCCGTGTCCTTGCCGTTGGACTACAAAAATATCCTCACTACCATGAACACTCAGCTCCGTGCACTCGACACCAACGAGCAGGAAATATTGTGTATCACTGTTGCAACCACACCACTGCAACCTCTTCTACCCCATGCGCCGTACGGAAAGGCTCAGATCATCTTTTGGGCTACCGTCGGTCTAGCAATTGCTTATTGGTTGATAGTTGGCATAGCCCGCATCACCGCTGCGTGGGGCCGTGGTTTAAGTCGACCAGGACCAGGCATCTGGCAGCGTGTACAAAGCACCGGTTTCATCCTTGCCAGTGCCATCAGTGGTGAACGTCTAGCAGCATCTTCAGCACTGATGAGATTCTGTGCGTCATTTATCTCGGTTACTGTGCATGTTTCTCATCTTGGTTAGGCTCCCCTTCATTGCGAGACATCATCATGCATACCCAGTGGTGCACCGCGCTCGCCATGGTGGCCGTTCAATGGCCACCCTTCATTTGTAGGTCACCCACTCGTTTGGTGGTTCCATCTTTTAATTTTCTCTAGACCCGTTACTCTCGCAGACAGCGTGGGCCACCCTTACATACAGTGAGTGACGCTCAAATTTGCATACTTACGGCATCATAACCCCTTTGATGCCGCAGACGTTAGCTTGACACCCAATTCCGAGCACTGGAATCCGCTCGATGTCCTGTCATACAATCCTCCGTCCACATTCGCAGATCAACTAAGCGATCCGAGTTCTGTCATCTACATCAACACATCCATTCCCAATTCCCTCTTTCTTCTCCCCCCCGGAACGCCGAACGGGATGCAGGCCTTTGCGTGGAGCGTGGGAGTCAGCCCTAGTAATCTTTTTGGGATATGTCTATCCATCTTTCTTGCCATCTTGGCGGGGATCGTTGTCATCAGCTTGTTCATCTGGCTGATTGATTGGATTTTCTCACGGAAATCTTCCTCGACCAGTCTCCCGACAACGGCAACCAAGAGCCGTAGCCCGCGTCAATCAACGGGGAGTAAAGATATGCTTGATACCATGATGGACGAGAGTCGCTCCTTGAACGGTCATACTCATGCTTATCCCACGTTACGACGGCGCTGGCTTCGTCCCGATTTTAGGTCTTTTCACACTAGCGTTTTGATTGGTAACCTCGTCCGCGTGCTGTCCCTCTTTCATTTCCCTGTGACTGTTTTCTCCGCTTATGAATTTTCTTCTGGCACCTCGAGTTCTTCCATCGCCCTTGGCGCACTCTCATTTACAGCTTTCTCGGTTATCCTCCCTGCGTTCTTGTTGCTTCGACTCTCTCGAACTCCTACTTCCAAACTCTACGACGAAACGCGGACTCTCCTCACGCTCGGACCTCTTTATAACCATTTCCGCCCCGGCTCGCAGCTTTTCTCTGGATTACTCTTCTTGTCAAACTTAGTTAATGGGGTTGTCATAGGGGGCGGTCAGGGCAGTGGTACAGCCCAGGCCATAATCATTCTTATATCAGAGGTTGCCAGTGCATTGATCACAAGCATATGGCTTCCCTGGGGCACAGGGGCGGGCATGAGTCTCATAAGCTTCCTGTTCTGTGTCGCTAGAATCGTGATTGCGGTCTTACTCGTGGTGTTGACACCAACGGTGAGAGGAAGCACTTGTTACAACTCATTGCCCAACATCACTCACATCGTCACCCAGATTTCTATTGGCTCGGCTGCCGGTGGCTGGGTCGCGTACGGCATACTGGTCGTGTTGTGCCTCGTTTATCTCGCCTTGTTCTTAATCTTGCTGGTCAAGATCACAGAGGCCCTTATTCGCTTATTCGGTCGCGTGGGTTTCGATCGATCTCGACTCCCGGACGACAGTGGTCTCATTGGCACACTGACCATCCTAGGCTGCTGTGGAACTCGCAACAGTGGGCAGGAGCGCAAACCCTACAAAGCATCAGAAGTACGGGACTCGTACACCATCCGCGACTCCGGGTCGTTTGTACCACCGCTCACCTCGTTTTCCTCGCCGGCCAAGGGCTCCACTGCTTCGAATCACTCTGGGCCGCCCGCTTCGGTGCTTCGTCCCGAGCACGCCCTGCGTCCATATCGAGAAGACAGCGATGACGATGACGAAAGCACGCATATCATGAGTGCATGGCAGCCCTTTCCTAGCCCTGGAAATAGGGTCTCATTTGACTGCGCCGAATCGCCTCGCACGCAGACGTCAAACTCTGGATTTTCGCGCGTGGGAGGCGGACGTGCACATTACGACTCTCCATATGCGATCGCGGGGGGCAAAGAGGGTTCCACACTGACGTTCCCCAGCGTGGAGCGGAGGGGATCAGGTCCTGAGGGTTCCACAGCCGTGCCGCATGAAGAGGGTCAAGTACCTACGCCGACGACTTCTGTGGCCAATATTAATGTGGCAAGAATGCCTGTGCTTACCAAGTCGGGTCTGCCGGCAGGTAGGACGATAAGTCACACGGCTATCATTGTTGGTGAGCTGGCTGCCAACGCCACGGCGGCTGGCACGTCACCTGAGTCCCATCCGTTGGTCGAGCCTGGAGACAAAGGGGCTCGTGGTGATAATGTGGCCAGCGTGGAGGCAAGCCAGCCGAGGAAGAAGCATTGGTTCAACATCGGTCGTCACCGCAGACACTCGGACGGGCAAGTGTTGAAGGGCGTAGAAGAAGACGACGGCAACAATAACAATCACGACCGCAATGTAGCCCCCTCCAGCCCGAAGGAACCTGGACGATCGTTTGTTGTGATCCGTGATCGACGGCTGATGACCTCTCGACCCGAGTCGAAGCTCGGCCAGAAACCGAGGCAATCGCTGGACGAGTCCCGTCGAGCTTCGCTCGTCGGTAGGAGAGGCGCGAACTCATGATACATACTTGCGCGCGTGGCGTGGCCGACGCAAATGGGACTTGTTGATATCTGCCCTAATGCGTAATATAAGGGAGATTGTTCGTCTTGCCCCGGATCCTTTCCCCCCGCCTCTGTTTTCCTTTCCCCTCGCATTTATCTTTTTTTATCCCTCTCTCTTGTGTGGCCGTTATGTTGCATCGTTCACGGACATAGTTACATTACCAATGGTATTAACAGCACGTGTAATATTTAGTGCACTCTCCAGCTGTTTTGGACCCTTTGCTTTTCCCTCCCCTTCCTCTCTTTTTGGAGTGTGTCAAACGTACAATACCAGCCACGAAATATTTATACATGCATGATCTCCATCTACGTGTGCGAACCAACGTAAGACAACGACGACATGCGTACGAAATAAAGAATGTTCGAACGTCTAACTACATTTAGGTCACACAAGCATGCATCCTGCCTCACACGAGGACGCCGTCCTCTTCATCATCGCGCCCACCCACGCCGCGCGTGTCCCCCCCGACCCAAAACACGCGCCAGTCTTCGACCGACTTTCTGAGCCATCCATACACCCCCGCCTCCGCCCTGAGCCGGGCGACGACCTCGTCCGTATGCACGCTCTCGAACGAGCGGCCCGACGCCGCCGAGTCCGTTCGTTCCAGCGTAGGAGCGCTCACCGTCTCACTAAGGCAATGCCAGTGTCCGCCGTGCGCCAGAAAACCAGTCTCGCCGATGAACGATTGTCCACGGCACGGATCTACCAGCAACACGCCCGACGTCGTGCCAGCGGTATTCGTGCCACTACCTCCACTGACGACCACCGCGCTTCCGGCCTTGCCCTTGCCTTTGGCACTGGCGGCATTGTTGATGTTGGTAACGGCAGCGGCATAGTTGAGCGCAAGCGTCGCGACGGGGACTTCCTGCGCTTCAATACCGTCTTCCCCGAACGCGATGAACTGTACAAACGGCGGCGTTTCGGACGACCGGCTCCGCGGAACGCACACTCGCACGCTCACGCTGGACGGGGCGACAGACCACACGAGGACGTGGATCGGCTGGGCGGACTGTACGACTGCGGGGAGCGGTGCAGGCACGATGTGCGTGTTCTTTCCCCTCGTGAGCACGTAAACCGACTTTTCGGGCGAGATATCGCCGCCGGAGAGCTGCGCCGCGGGAAGATCGACGACGGACGGGAGGATCCAGGTGCCTTTAGCTTCCTTGAAGGCCATGAAATCGATTGAAGCGCGCGAACGCCTGGATCCAAGGGTGCTGCCCACGCTCAGAGAATCTTTTCCGACGGCCATGAAGCTGCTGCTGCTGCTCAAGAGACCGTTGGTGCTTCCGGCGTCGTACATTTCGACCTCCGTCACCGCCGCATCTGCGATCCGTATGACGGTAGCCTTCTTCTCGAACACGACGAACATGGCCATTTGTGCGCCGTACGTGAGATGGGGGAGCGGAACCACGGAAGCGTGTTTGCCGTGGGACGAGAAGTGTGAATCAGAGGATGAGCCACGGGCGTGACCCGACTGTCTTGGTGAAGCGTTTTCAGCAGAAGACCGGGTGGAATCTTGAACCGACTGGCATATGAACGCAAGCGCGCGGGGTGGGGCCGGGACATAAAATTCCTGCCCATGAATGATACGTAAGGAATTTAAGAAACCATATGACATTAATGAGCGACCCACCTTGACGAAATGAAACGCTCTTTCTCCCTTTGGGGTCTCATACAAGAATATATTATATTTAGTGGCTACGGCGAGGAGTGCCCGTTGTCCATGCCTGCCTCCGCCAGGTCCAGCTCCACCTCCGTGCCACAAGGAGTACGAAATGACGCTCGAACTTGCCAGTCGGGAACCAGCACTGGCGAGCGGCACGAAGTCGGTGGCCCAACGCAATGGTAGATCGTCAACGATATCCCATGATGCGTCAGCCGAGGCGGTGTTGGTCTGCCGCTTAGCATTCGGAACAGCAAGGTAGGATTCGTATGACGTGGCGGGTTGCTGTGTACGGGTTGGAGAATCGATGAGGTGTTTTAACCCACGTGTAATACTGCTTGCTGGACGGTGTTTTCTAACAGGTGTTTGCTGGATGTTCCAGTCGGAAGCTCGGCGGAGATCCACAGGATGAGTGCCCTATGTGAAGCAGGTGAAAACACGGCAAATAGGAGAAATGGTGATATACAAACTTTCTGGGCAATTGTCCATTTAGCAAGGCTCATGAGACTAGTCAGATTATACATCCTCAGGGTTCGCAATGATTCTTGATGCCCGTTTGAAGTGCCCAGTGGTGCATCGGGTTCCGGTCCAACGAGAGCTAGAACAACACCTTGAGGAGTTCCTTCTCCGATGTCTTCGTACTCCAGGATCGACATTTGATACACGCTAAAATGACACAGCAAGGAAATTTGAGTACAAACATGCATTAGTATTAGCCGAAAACCACGTACGCTTCTCCTGTCCACACTACACGTGCCTGTGCGTCTCCAGGGCCCTTCTGAATGACTCCAACGTCACCGTCACTTGCCCACTCCATGGGATACATATCCAGGACTGAAAGCCCGCTATCCGTACCGATGAGCAGCATACGGTTGTGATTGATGGGAAGAATACATCGAATAGATGACATTGTATGTGGCAGAAATCGCGAGCCAAATTGATGAAGTTGTAGATGGGTGGGCAGCAGGGCCTCACAAGCAGTTCCTTGTACATCTTGCTGATCCGTGGACGAGGCAGAGATTGCAGATTCGGGGTGAGAGACACCTTGACCAGGCTCCGAAGATGCAGGGAGATCAGGAAGATCACGAGCTATGGTAACACGCAGTGGGGCAGGCGCAATACGACCCTGGTCAGAATGAGACCCGCCAGGTGCCGCGAGGGTATTCGGTTCTTCCGTTTGGGTATTCTTAGCATCCCTGTCCTTTTAGACGAGATCAGCGAAGAACGTAGATGTTTACTTACAAGTGGCTGTTCCTGATCGTTTTCCCAACCCCGAGCACGCCGGCGTGCTAGTTCTCCTGGTGCGGTGTCTGCGTAGCGCTCGGCCGCCCTACACACATCACGACGCAGGGTCAACGGTAATTTACTTGATCATGAAACAATCACACCTCTTCTCAATCCATCCTCTCCACCGACCAAACCTGCGTGCATGTTCAGATCTACCTGCAAGCTGGGCGCTATTGAACGCACCGGGAATTCGTGCTCTGCTGTGCAGCCAGATCGTCGTAAGTGGGCAAGTCGCCATCGCCTTCTTGGTCTTGCTCGGCGCCTTGTGTGTACGCTTCAAACGTTTCCAAAGAGTTAATAGACATGATGGCTAGAAAATTTGAGAGGGTAAGTGTCAGTACCGTCGTCACCCAAGTCGTCACTACACTACGGCATACGCGACCGTGACGCTCCTGATTTGTGGCACGTGATCTCAGCAAAGTTAGATTCAAACTTCAAGCTCCTTCAAACCAACAACATGTGTACTACACGCCAAAGCACAATCCCTCCTGGTAAGCAACGCGCAGGGTTCTTTCTCTGCCAGTCGATGATTGGTTGCTAGCTCCGTACCAGGGCGGTCCGACAGCCTGAGGTGCCCTCATTTTCACCACAGCGGCTTGTGATGGCGCATTCAGCTTGACTCGCGTTATCTATTGTCCGATTACCCCGCACAGGATGCCTCTTATCAGTGCAACGAACGGCCGACAGGATCGGTGGAATCGGCTCATGCCAATCACCACATGTGAGTCTCTCACAGACGATAGACAATACATTTTGTAATAATGCTCACTCGAACCCCCGTTTCTCATTGAATACATGTCGATAGATGGATATTGAACCGCCATGTCTCCCCTCGTTTACCTGATTCAGGCCATCGCACTAATTAGCCACTTGCACCCCACTTACCAGGTCCGTACCCCAGCAGATTAGAGCCTAGCCACCACGACTTGGACGCGCGAAAACGCGTCGTTTGCGCGAGGCCGATATTAATCAAACAAAAACACGCGTCAGACTTTTTTGTGGCAATCTCTCCACCAGAAGTTCCGGGAGGTAATTATCACCGTGCCGCACTCGGAAGCTGTGCTACAGTCAATGTTCCAAATTATTTAAGGGCCAGTAAGCAGAATACTTTACTCCAAGTATTGAACTTGCCTGCCTCCCCACTCTCATAATATTGTTATTATCCAATGATGCAAGAAAGATTGTATGGAACTTCTGGATTGACATATGATCCATTTTTTTCTAATCCATGTTCCAAAAGGCACTTCCACCATCCCCTTCGCCAAGAAGAGAGCACCCCTCTGCACCACAACGAGAGTGCGCTGAATGACTTTCCCTCATTCATTGACTCGGGTATAGCACCGATGTCCGTTGGGTACGCTACACAATTTCGCGTTCCTTCATGTTCCTGAAGACTCTCATAGTGCCAGCGTTCCCACTCAGTCCCGCACATGGTACTATCCGTTGACGCCTTCCTTTTTTTCAAGCACCGCACTGTCAGTCCTACATGCTTCTTAGAATTTTCGTTTCATTCAACCGTTTTCTACTTGTCAGAAATTTCGATCGTGCACCAAATGCAGAGGTGCAGGGCGCGATTTCGATGCCTCTTACAGATAGTGACTACGCCGTTGATGCGTACCCGAGACCCTGGCAGTGGTATGCGCCACAGACGGCTTCGGAAGAGAGAAACACGGCCGTCATGCAATTCGATAGAGGCCAAGCCCCGTCCGAGACGATAGATCTGTCTCTTTTGGAACAGCGACCGACACAGCCAACCGATGGCCATGCTGTGGAAGCGCCAACACAGACACAGACACAGCCCACTCCGCATCCAACGTTCCCTTGGTTATCTGTACAACCTGCGGGCTCTCTCGACATGAGTTCCAGTCCGATAAGCCAGATGAGTCAGGCGCAATCCCATTATCAAGATCAATCACAAGCCCATGCGACCAATGCAGACTTGGTTTTCATGAGCTACCAAATGACAGATCCTGTGCTGGAACAGGCGCCTTCGCGGATCAGCGCTAACGCTCGCCGTCGCCGTCATCTCGGCGCGCACGCCCGTCTAGAACGTGTAGTTTGCGACCAGTGCAAGAAATTCATGTGCCGACAGTCACTCAGGAGGCATATTAGGGAAGTGCATAACAATGTCAAACGATCTCATTCAAAGTCTACGATTGCCGCCGCTGTATTCTTGTAGCTACAGACCAAAGACGTCCTCCGCAGGATGACGTGCGCACAGCCCACTTTTTTTTTATGAGCTTGTGTTGTTCCGGACAAGCTCGTCTGTCACGCGTAGTTGAGTGGATTCATGTACGGAAACGTGTATCATGCATTTAATATAGTGTATGGGTAGATGATGCGGGCAATTAATCATATATTGTTCTACCGGTTTACCCCTAAGAGCAAGTGGGCCATTCATGTTTCGGGCGGAAGTTCTTAGTGGCGAAACGTGATCGGCGGTGGAAACGTTTAGGGATTGGCTGCAGATACGTTGATGGGATACATACACATACACACACATACAGAAGCAGAGTCAGTTTGAATCGGATAGAGCGATCTTTGGAACTTTTTCTCTTCTCAAGAGAATGCGAGCCCAGTCCAGGTGGCTACCGCGCCGAAGACCACGCCCCCTGCGACCGCTGTCAATTTCCCATCCTTTTTCTCGACCCTCATGCCCCTCTTCTTTTCTTCCTCGAGGAACTTTTCGGTCAAAAGATCTATTGCCTCGTCCTCCGTGCCCAGCACGACCCATTTATAAATACTACCGTCGTCCTTGCCCCTACTGGGAAGGACGCGGACATGGAATCCGAGTCTCTCCGCGTCACTCCGCACGTTGTCGAGATCTGCGAGCGGGAGGGAGAGCAACGTGGCAGGCGCGGTGCTGCAGGAATGGCTGAGCTGCTGCAAGAACAAGGAGCGCTGCTCGAAACTCATCGAGCGCTCTAGCGCTCGGGTTCTGTTCGCGGTGACGTTGACGTTGGCATCGGGAAGAAGATAGACCGTCTGGTTCATGTCGAGAACCGAGTTGCCGATGCCGCGGTCGGTGGCGGGCTCCGTGATCGAGAGACTCGCCGTGGGAGTAGTGAGTGTGCAGGGCATGCGACGGGAAAGGATCGAGGTCGGCGAATCGATGAAGGTCGGCTCCTCCTTTGTCTGCACGGGCTCTTCCATCGAGCGGTCGTCCGGCGAATCAGAGCCATCGAGTGTCCTCTGCCACGTTAGCACGTGTGCGAGCTTGTCCTGCGGGGACAGCGCGTCGCTGGCTACGCCAGGTTGCAGGAGCTGCTCGACCAATTGCGAGTCGGTCGTACTGAGGGACGCAAGCGTCTGCTCCGGGACAAGGGCAAACCGCACCGAGAGCTTGCGGCGCCGCTTCTTGTGACCGGAGAGTGGCATAGTGCTCGCGCTCGCGTTCTCCTTGTCCTCGGTCGGACTGACTATATGGAGAGATGAGAGCTCTTCCAGGAACGCATCGTCTGTCGCTTCAGACGGGGCCCGCGTAGATCTGGAAGCAAGTTTACGGGTGGATATGGATGGACGGGTGGACGTGGATGAAAGAATTGGATCGGACGACGACGCGTCGACAAAAGGACACCCGGAGCGGGGGTGTCCTGCGCGGGGGCGGTGGCACTTTGTGCAATGTGGAGTGCGGCGCGTAGGGGTCAGTTGAGTGTCTGTACCAGCAGTTGCACGTGGGGTAGCGGGAGTTGAGGGCGCGGATGAACGTGTCAGTGGGGTCATCATGAGGGAGCGGAACAGAAGAAAGAGCGCATGTGCACGTTTCGGGAAATGAAACAAACGACGTTGACACGACCTCCCTAAAAGGGGTTGAAAGATGAAAAGACTTGCACTGCAATTCGTCGCCATGTCTGTTATCTAGCCGTTCAAGTTGGGACCGTGTGGGGTCCTCAGAGCGTCGGACCTCGGCAAGACATGGAGAGATGGAACATGTATGACGACATTCGAGCATTATGTGGTGATTTCCCCGGACCATGCAGATCTAAAGAGATAGGAGTTGAGATTGATTCGCGACTGTAGTGGTGGTCGGGGGAACGACAAGTGACAGAGACAGATGGCGGCGTATTGAATCTGCGACGACCGTATCAGACCGTGTTGACCCTTCGATCTCGATATTCTCGATGAACGGCATCATTTAATGATTGATCGACAGTTCAAATTCGCGCGTCTGTTCGAGCCTCAATTCCCCACCCCACCGTCTGGACCTGGTCGCCGCGGCATTTACGATCGTTCGACGTTCAACGTCTAACGACCCATCTGCATCAGCACCATTACAAACATGTCCGTACTGACCCTTTTTCGTCAAGTTGGTACATGCACAGCCCGACTGCCTTGGCTTGTCCAGCTGCGAACGTTTGCCCCGATGGTAAAAAATGCGTCAATCGTCGTACATTGACGAAACAACACCACTCCCTCTGTCTGTCAGATCAAACGCCCGCACTACCGGTTGGTCCTTTAACTGAGACGAGACAACGCACAGGCACACGACGACCTAGTCCCTCCCTCTGCCCTCCCGATTGGATGATATGCGACGTGATTCGTCGTACCTGTGCGACGGCCCGGAGCGTCCTGACTCTCGTTCTGGACTCTGACTCCTCATACGAACGTCAGAGCGCTCCCGATCTCGCGAATCCTCGGAATCCCTATCGGCACCGTCTCGATAGTAGTCCCTTGCTCTCCCGCGCGACATCTCCGGCTTTCCGAGGCTCTTCAGCAAACTCTCCACCCCCTTCATACCATCTGATTTCGTCTGTCCCTTTCGCAATTTCCTCTCTCGCTTTCGCTCCTTTCTCGCGCGACGCTCTTCTGGCGCCTCGTCTTTGTGTTTGTCCTTTTTTGATTTTTTCGAATTTTTAAGTGCATTCATCTCCTTGCGCTGGGCCAACAGGTACTCTCTCATCGGATCCTCTGGGTCTATCGAGAACGCCGACGACGCGTCCGAGTCAGAAGGCGGCGCTTCTCCTAGAGGTCGCCGATGTGAGTAGATAGTCATCCAAAGCAAGGCGACGTACCTATAACCATTTCGGGCTTTGCATTCAAGCTTTGTTCCTCGGTTTCTACCCATTCGCCGTCTTCCCCCTTTACCTTGGGTTGCTTGTAGTTCTTCACGTGGTCTACACGCAGGGTTCTATCGAGAACCATGGCACCATTGAGATTGTCAACCGCCAAGATGGTAGATCTTTGATCTTCATACATGAGGAAACCGAACCCTTTCGTTTTCCCCGTTTGCTTGTCCCGAGGTAAATTTACGTCCATGACTTCTCCGTACCTGTCCAAGTTGAAACTACGTGCAATGGACAAGAATCTTTCGACTCACTGGGAAAAGATCGAGATGACATCACCTTCCGTGAGGTCGAGGTGAAGACCACCGACGAAGATGTAGGCAGAGTCTGACAGAACACGTTGAGAATCTCGACACCGCAACATTTGTGTCAGTGTGGCACCTCACCCTTGTATTCGTCGTGCCACGAAGCAGTCGCGCCCAGTTCAAGCTCGCGCTCATTGATCTTGTTTATTTCTCGCACGACGCTGTAGTCCAGTTAATAGACGTCGCTCAGAGGTAGTCGAACCTACTTCATGATGTCAGTCCAGGCCCAAGTGCTCTTTTCTCACGCCCAGAGCGATCTATTTTCTCGATAATCCTTCGTCGTTGTCTAACACGATGGCTTCGTTTTCTCTACCAACGATCAACGATAATCCAGACGGCGGATGGGGACCCTCCCCATCGAACATCCCCGAACAGTTCAAGTTCAAGGACATCCCGTACGCACCGTACTCCAAGTCTGACAAGCTCGGCCGGTTCGCAGACTGGAACGACACTACGGGGGAAAATCGCCAAGCCGCCGTCGGTCTTCCAAACACCCGCGACGTCCGCGGTCCAGCAGGGAGATCGAAGAGGGAGGGCGTTCAGGCCTTTGGCAGCGGCACCGCAAGCGCGTTTGCGTACTTCCACGTCGAGGACGAGTCCAGCTTTTCTTTAGTCGATAACAAGACCGCACCTCCCCGTCGCGGCGGGTTCACGAGGGGAAGGGCGTCCGGACGTGGCAACAACTCTTTCAATGCACGGGGCGCTCAGAGAGGTGGTCGTGGTGGCTTCAACTCGCGCGGTGGGGCTAACCAGCGTGGCGGACGGAGAGGCTGGAGAGATTGGGAGAAAGTGCGTTCTTGCTCTACATCGATCGTGCAATCCATCGCTCATATGGGCCAATTTCTTCTTAGACGAACCGCGCACGGGAGTCCTCCGTCGCCATTTCACCCCAATGGTCCATGCTGGAAGAGATCGAGTTCCATCGGCTGGCCAAGCTCAAGTTGGAAGTGGACGATGCAGAAAACATGTCAGTGAGCTCGTACTCAGTTCCCTTACCGATCGTTAAATCTCTTCGTTCGAAAGCGACACGTACGGACGCGTATTCGCTTACGAAAAAACTTATGACCGCGTCACGACCAAGACCGAGCGACCACTGCAGCTCGTGGATCGCATAAAATACAATACCACAACGTCCGACGATCCGGTCATCCAAGAGGCATGTAATCGATTTGATCCTTTGCTCAACATTTCTCCTAACCCCCGATCCCGCAGCTCGCAGCAAAAAATACGGCGACGGTCTACGCGACCGACGTCATACTTTCCGTACTCATGTGTGCCCCCCGGTCGGTGTATCCTTGGGACATCGTCATCCTCCGCGAGGGCAACAACCTCTTCTTTGACAAGCGCGACGGCGGACCGTTCGACACCGTCACCGTCAACGAAAATGCGTCTGACCCTCCTCAAGACCCCACCCCACCTAACCCGAACAACCCGACCGACAAAAACACCCCCGCCGCCTCCTTCGACTCCGCACCGTCGATCAACTCGGCCACGTCGCTCTCGCTCGAGGCGACGTACATAAACCAAAACTTTGGGTTCCAGTCCGTGCAGGAAGATGTGACGGCGAGCTTTGCCCACCCGAACCCATTTTACGGCCCGGATGAGACAGAGCCTCTCGCGTCGTGCGGGTACCGCTACCGGCTCTTCGACCTCGGCGTGACAGAGGACGAGGACCTCAAGATATGCGTGCGCACCGAAGTCGACGCGTTCGTGGCCGGCGGGAGCGCTGATGGCCCGGCAGACGGACATGGACTCGTGACGATCCGAGCACTGAACGAGTTCGACCCACGTGCACAGGGTGCCGGAGGAGCGCAGGACTGGCGTTCGAAATTGGATTCGCAGCGAGGCGCTGTTGTCGCGACGGAGATGAAGAACAACAGCTGCAAACTGGCAAAGTGGACAGTTCAGAGCATCTTGGCAGGGGCCGATCTGATGAAAATAGGGTTAGTGTCAATTCTTTCATTCATGATAGGTTCAATCGTTCATGAGAGTGCACCCGTGCACCCATGCATACACTCACGTGTCGTGTTCGCTCTCAACCTGACTGAATGATCAAACTGATTTTGCAGATATATCTCGCGTGTCAATCCCAAGGACAATACTCGACATGTCATCTTGAGCACTGCATCGATGCGTCCAACAGATTTCGCCAGTCAGCTCAACGTCTCCGTTGCCAACGGATGGGGCATCGTCAGGACCATCACAGACCTGTGCATGAAGATGCCAGAGGGCAAATACGTGCTGGTCAAGGATCCAAACAAGGTGATCGTTAATTACTCGGCGAGCATTATTGTATGTAGGGCTGATACTGAACATTTGTTACTAGTCCGTGATCCGACTATATGCTGTCCCAATGACAGCCTTTGTGACCGAAGACGACGACGGCGAAACATTCGAGGGAGAAGATCCAGACATGGCAGTTTAGCGGTTGAATGTTTCCCGGATCTCCAAAAGTGTCTAGCTATTTTTCCATTGTGTAGGCGACTGATGCACAAAAATAAACCTCGGAGAATTTTTGTCATCGCACATGCAAAAGAATCTCAACAGCGACCTCGATGTTTGGACTAAGTCATGATAACGGAGACATGTCAGCTTTGAAAGTTTCAGTTGGAATGATTTCGTGTACACACGTTCGCTGGAGGGCCCGAGTTATTACATCTCTTGATATATCGGGGAACATTGCAGTGAGTTGCGAAATCTCGGTCTCGCTTGGCGTCCGTACTCTGGCTGGTTCGTCAGTCATGCCTGTCAGCTCGTTTACCCACTCCCGTACAACGCTACCCGGCTCCCCCTGAGCCGGAGCCGAAGCACCCGTCTGCGTCGGTACCGCGGATGGCCGAGCGGTCGTGACAATCTCTTCATTGTCAAATTCATCAGTCGGTTCCAGACGATCGGGCCGCGCACGATTCAGGCGACGTGGTGGACGCGTAGACCCGACCAGGGGGAGCAGGAAACGCGTGGAGAATCGGATGACGGCTGGTGAAACACGCCACGTCTTGATGTTGACAAGCTCCGAGCGATATATAATGCCGACCAGCAGCCCGACGCACGCAGACATGAGCGATCCCGGAACATGGCCCAACGCGAGCTGCTCGCGTGACAAATTCAAATTTCAACGGTGTGGATCCATGCGATGCGATAAGGACGGACACTCACTTGGGATGCAAGGATGTATGTAAACGACTTGTTGCTCAGCGTGATGCCAAATATTCGAAAGTGGTATGCTGGAGGAACCAATCTGTGCCATTGGTACAGTATGCTAAACATCACCGCCGTTGGCCCAGCGGGGATATGGTTGATCCCAAGACGGTGGAAAAGAATGAGCGACGAGAATTCGAGTATGGTCGACATCAGCGTTGAAACAATGGCAAAGGACTGGTGAACCATGTGCACGATCAGTCTCGAAATTTCCAAATTCGATGTGACACGCACCGCAAACTTGACACTTCCGAACTGACGCTCTATATTAATACCGACTCCATACAAGAGCATCTGGGCAAGTAGCAAGTCACTTGAACTCGAGAACGCGAGATGGTGGGTGGCGAGGCGCCAATACTGTACATAGAGGGGTCACTGATTCAGGCTCAGCTGCCCTTCGAAACGGAGAGGAAATGGTGTCATTACCTGATGATGACGCGATATATGCGGCACGAGCTATGGACGGTCAGAAAAAAACTGACTACTGGACAGAGAATCTCGAACCTGTAGATGGAGATAATGCTTGACATCGAAAATTCCACAGATGATGGACGTCACAGCGTAACCCATCATAAGTCCTGAAACGCACGGAATTCTTTTGAGCCGCACAAACTTGGCAAGTGGACAGAAGGGCTGTACCTTTAGTGACTGAAGCATGCTCGAACGACATGATGCTTGGCGGCGAGTGTGGTTGTCAATGGGTATCTCAGCTCAGCAAAGACAGCGACGCAAAGCAACTGGAGGTGAAATGCAAAATCCAACTCAATGCTGCTCGAACAATCAAAAAGTTGTGTAACCTTGGTTCAGCAGGCAACAAGTAGGAGGGCACGCGAAAAGGACACGGCGTACCGAATTTGTGGCTGTGACATTGAATTTCTCACGGTCCACGGATAACTCGGCCCATCGAACTCGTCAAACGCGATGGTGGATGCACGACAGATTCCCTGGGTGCAGAGACATGCTAAACGCCCACTATTCATAGAGATTCAGTGGGTCTTCCTTCACCTGCTGAAACAAGTTGTGGAACTCGAACCAGTCGTCCCACCTTATAAACTCTCTCACAACTCAAGCAATCGCAGATTCGAGTTGACGCAAGTAATACCGACCTGTGCTTCTCACTTCCGAGGAAGG
The DNA here is from genome assembly GCA_038092235.1 of Leccinum boreale. Taxonomy (NCBI): domain Eukaryota; kingdom Fungi; phylum Basidiomycota; class Agaricomycetes; order Boletales; family Boletaceae; genus Leccinum; species Leccinum boreale. The sequence goes on along the minus strand of JBBPPX010000025.1, from coordinate 118,816 downwards.
CATACACGCCCTATGATAAGTAAAGATCTTACCACCATTCCACTCTCCACATCTCCACGGACCGAGATGTTTGACTCGGACCGACACTCACGTCAACATCCTGTCCTGACTTGTGGCCAACACTATACTGAGAAAAACATCAGGGGTGGTTCGTGGTATTGCGCCATCCTCTTGCATGCTATTCGCGCGAACCCGAAATTCTCCAACGGTCACTTTCCGCCTGTCAAATATGCAAACAAGGTTGAGTTGCGTAGATTGATGGTGTTTGGCTCTGGAACGAGATTAACAGAACTGAAAATGCATGCGCCCACTGGCACCGCGATACTGTTTATTTCCCACAACGCCTTTCCGTTTGGCCAAGCTATAATATCATGTGCCCCTTCCCCACGCTTCTACACACTCCCATCAGACCGCGAACTTCGATCGTTCGAGTTTCCATTCGGGGTAAGCCCAGCCAACGCGATTTCAGCGCTGGCGCGACCGCCCAAGCGCACGTTCTGCAGGATAGCTAACGCGCGTCCTATCTCCTTATCTCTGGTTTGAGGGTCGATATGACTACCGACGCGTCCCACCGTTCTGCACGACAGGCTCACATTCCGAGTCGCTCCGCTTCCGGGTGTAAGTAGGCTTTTCCTGGAAAATGTACAAACAATCTGACGGCGCTAGCGTGCGCCCGCGCACAGCCATGGATTTTAGGCGTAGACGGCCTATTTGTGTGACAAGCACCACATGGAGCATGGTCCATATGTCGAAGGTAGGAGACGCCAATCATGCGAGTCTGCCATTTGCTTTTTTTCGGTGGTCACATCATTTATCTCTGCGTATGCATAGCATGCCCAATCGATCATGGCGGCGCGCCTGATATGGGGGCGATAGCTCCCCGACTCTTGAACAAAACACAAATATGAAACAATGTACTCTAGATCGATGCAGGGCAGCGATCGCCCCAACGTCATCCCCCTTGTGACTCAGGATGCCTGACAGCCTATTACCTGCCCTGGTGATGAGTTAGTCCGGTGCCAGCAGCGACTGACGTCCGCTCCAATTGGATCCATAGGCCATGGCTGAGCTGACCTTGCTTCGAATCTCCCACCGCGATAACTGCGACCGCGGTGATGCTGAATAGGAAAAATAAAAATAAAAATAAAAATAAAAATAAAAGAAAACTAAGGCAAGGTGCTGTTGTTATGCAACATACACCCACGGTCCTCTACAGATGCCAGCAAACATATTCGTTCAAAGGATCCGCCTGTACTGCTTTGTCTTTAATTAAGTTTTCCTCCATCGAGTGCCAGTGGCCACAACGATCAAGATTTTTTTTCTTATTCATTCATTCGTCCGAACGTGTCTGCGTTGATACAGCTGAGTTTAACACATTCGGACGAATGAAAAGATAATGCGATATGAAGCGTACTGCCCTCTACCAAACGCCCGCCTACGTGTCGATGCGTAAGTACTAGTAACCCCGTTCCGGCTTCCAGACAAATCCCGCGGTTGGACAGGGTTTCGCCATGATCCCGCCGCCACCGAAGTTCTCGGCCACTTCTTGAATCATATCATCTTCATCGAGGACTCGAAATGCATCGCATCCAGCACCCCTTTTAGTTTTTACTCCAAGATGGCTCCGTGTTCATAATACGCCCTGACACTGGAACGGGGAACGTGACGTTCATATATGACGAGTACGGCACCTCCGATATCGGTCGCACTCAGGTGGCCTCTCGGATCCTTTGACGATAGTATTGGGACCTCTGCAGTGCACGAAGATGCGACGGGTACTTGAAGTGTTAATGCGCTGGTGGGCTGCAGGGCGGTACCCCCTCCACAGAAACGCACCGAGCATCCAAGTTAGTCACAGACAGAGGCATAGGCATAGAGTAAAAAATTTGGCCGGTGGCACTGCACCGAACTTTGAGTGGGGAAAGAAGCCCGTCAGGGGTACCCAGTATAGCTAGTTCTGACGTCTCCGCAGCCTCGCTACGGCCAATCAGAGGACCCTCGCGGCCGCGGCGGCACCAGACCTTCGTTGATCGCTGATTGATCGCACAGGGCCCTGTAAATAATGAATCGAGAGAGAGGGGGCCAGCTGTTCAGCAATATTCATCAAGGGGTTCATATTGCGCAAAACGTGGTCAGTAACTGGCGATACATAGTCAAAGGACGTACGGCGTCCGTATTCTTCTGGGAGTTTATTACTCGTGTGTGACGCAGTACCGTTGGTGTCTCAACAGATGGCGCGCACGTTTTTACGATTCATGCTACTCCGCGGAATATCAATAGGTATGTCCGTGCGATACGAGGATAGCATTCCCCACGATTTTGGGGCGAACGCCGTGCGAGTGAGGAGGTAGGAGACGGAAGGCTATGCCTAGACCGCCCGCGTCAACGACCGTCGCTGAGGTGCTGGTCAGCAATAGAGTTTGCACCGAAGCCCAACGGTCCGTGTTCGAAGACGAGCTTCGTGCAACATGAAAAGGTACTGATTGATGCGGGAATATTCGCAAGGGGCGGGGCTTGTGAGTACGGTGAATATGAATATGATGCAAAAGCTGGGGCGGAGTCAGTGCGGAGGTCCCCAAAGGCAATACCGTTGCAGTGCACCATCAACGAAATGCAGCATCTTTTCATCATAAAAGATGCTAAGATGTTGGGGTCCTGGAAGCCAGGACGATGGTGAGATACAGCCCTCATGGACGCACGAGGTCGAAGCATCGGGGGAACGGGGCTAGCAAACCGTGGTGAAAGAGAAAGATTGCCACGCTCACAGACCCTGATCAACATCGGTACGATGGCCATTCACGTTACTGCGGACAGCAACGAACGGACGATTGTGGCGACCATCTTGATAGCCAACGTGTACGTTGAATCTTGAAAGCGTTGCTCAAGGCTTCCAGGGTCGACCAGAACTTACCGTGACTCTACTTTGGTAACAACATCCGTTCCGGCCATATGGCTTCAGCTGGCGGAATCGACTGGCGTGCCTTGTGGTGGCAGGAATTGGCAAGTATGTATCACAGGAATGCTATGATTAACCATAGTTGGCCGACAGGCACGAACGAGTTGGTCGGGGGTGAACGGAGAAAAGACTGACTCCTCAACCAATGCTGGCATAGTATTATATAAAAGCCTCTGCGATCGGGAACACATTGAAAGCTTGAACGAGGGTTTAATAAAATGAGCTCAAAGTTCAAGTTGTCTCCGCAAGACAACAACTGGCTGACTCATCATAATCGCGGAGATTAAAAATGATTTTGAGTTACACTGTTCGGGTGCGCTGGCGTTCACGGCTCATAATGCATCATGAGTACGCCATCCGTTCAAAACTTGGAAGAGGCCGCTACGATCGCATCCGAGTTTATTGCCAGTAAGTCGTGCTGACTCGTTCCGCGCGCTTTCGTTGCTGACATGTCCAGCCCTCGAAAATATACCGAGCGAGGTCCAGTTCCTCTTGCAGGAGCTCCGCTCGAAAGAGACCCAGTCACAAGGTACGTCAACCATCCCTTCCCAGCATTTGCTCGACTCACTTTGTTTCAGAGTTACAACAAGAGATCGCAAAGGACAGTCATAGATTCATCCGTCATGCCATCCGCACCGATTTCGAAACGACTGGCAGAGATAAGCCATCGCCGCCACCACCCACCGAAAAGATAGCGCAGGCACACAAAACGTTATCTATCATCGCTGAGGAAAAGATCGCGTTGGCTGAGCGGATCGTCGAGCTGTTGTCGAGGAAGCGTTCGCGGTTAGACTATGATCTCGGGCGGGTTCTAGTGTTGCAAGGAGAGCCAGACCCTGCGGCTGTGGTTGGAGGCTCTGTACCCCCTATGTCAGCAGGGGCGGGCGGAGCTTCGGCGGGTTCAGGATATGTTCTTGGAGGTCGAAATCCTGCTGCGCACATCAACGAAAGTCTTCGGAATGCCTTTTCCGGGGCGGCGCTTCCCACGTCAAATATTGTAGGCGCTACCGCCGGCGGCGGTCGAACAGCGGGCACCGAAGAGAGCGCCCACAAGAGTATGTTATCTGCGATTCCTCCGCAGCACGATCTCATATGTTTGATTACAGAACGCAAGGTCACCGTAGCACAGGGCTCCATTAAGCTACCCTCACCTGTGCCGTCAGTATATGTTCCAGCTACTGGTCGCGGACGACGCAAGAAGCGCGGAGTTTCGTCCGAAGTCGATGACATGGACTTCGACTTTGGTGAAGAACCCCAAGCGGTTGAAGAAGGCGAAGGCGACGAGGGCGAGGGCGAAGAAGGCGATGACGGTGATGACAAAGAATTATATTGTTTCTGTCAAAAACTCAGCTACGGCGAGATGATCGCATGTGACAACCCTGACTGCCCTTACCAATGGGTAAGTAGCTGCTCCGATTTCTGTGCTCCATTCATTATTACTGCATGGGCTATGAATGTTGACCATGTCTGCACGTAGTTCCACCTTCCCTGCGTAAACCTGAAGCAGCCACTTCCAGAACGTTGGTTCTGCGCCGAATGTACCAAACGCGGTATGGGCGCGCCGGCACCTGCGGGCGCTGCCCGGAAAGGACGGAAGAAATAGGACAGGTGATTGAGACACTATGTTTTCGACATATAACTCTGCAAGCGGATTGCGGACGGATTTGTCCTGATGCGGCCCCCTCTCCGACGATGATTGCTGCACACAATCAATTGGTCATTGTGGTCTCTGAGAGCAAAATAGGCTCGACCGGAGATCTCGAAACAAATCACAGTTATCCCGGTCCATTCACCGACTAAACGGGATATCGTCGAGCCGGAGCTATTCCTACTGTAGCGTAGTGTGTCAGAATGATTAGGTTTTGCCGTCATGCAACCACAAAGTTAGCCCCTATCCAACGTCCCTGTAATCGCTTCCAAGTCACCATTCGCTGTCATGAGGTTCGATAGTAATAATCCTGTGACCTTGTGCCTTGGAACTGAGAAACAAAACGATGCGGCCGAAAGCATGCACCTCGGAGCTGCCCCATGTCATTCCAATCGAGGAACGCACGGGCGGGGCCTCTATAACACCGTTTTCCACAATGATGCAACAAGTATGACTTATTCTTTCTGTTCATTGAAGGCCAAATACAAGAAGGACCGAGCCTTCCACAGCTGCAGGTCAGGAGACAACTGATATGCCCTTTTTGGGTCGGTGTGATAATGTAAGGCTTTCAAACTTTGGGAGTGGGCGGGGGAGCGACAGAGTCAAGGCAATGCATTGGAAGGACATAACACGGGGAAAGAGAGAGAGAAAGTCCGAGGTGCTCAGTGCTGACAGGCGACCCTTGAAGATGCAGCCCCTCCCCAAGAGAGGGCGCCTAGAAAGAGGGTGGAGAACCTTTCAGAGAGGGCTTTTGCGCCTGGAAACCCGGATCCCAGATTGGTTACCAAAACGTAAATTCCGTGTGTGGCTCTCTCTGGCTCCAAGTCTCCACCACTGTGGTGTCGTCACTCATACGAAATCCCTGCGTGTTTGTTATCTTTTTTTTTCTTCTTATTGTCTATCTTCCTTTTTTTTTTTTTTTTTTTTTTTCAAAAATCCTTTGTGAATATCTGTATACCCGCATCCATACATGCAAAAGTACCGTCCGTGCCACCATGGGGAATGGAAGGATGGAAGAAATGGAAGAACGTCCTTGGTTGGAAGTCGAGAGTGGAGAGGCCGGCATGTGAACGTCGCCGCGCGGAGAGAGACACAGCGAACATGCCAAACTAGTACGCACTGGACTCTGGAGGATTTCTTAGGGGCCGTACAAACTGAATGCCGGAGGAAGAGCGAAGAGAGGGGGGGAGGCGGCCGAATTAGCGTTGCGAACCTCGAACGAGAGTTCTGAAACAAGGCCTGTCCTGCAGGAACTGTCGACTATATCTGTTCGGGGCGTGTGCCATTTTCGCTCCACCTACTCACTTCAGAGTAACTCTTTTCGTCCCTTCGAGTTCACGTAGGGCGTCCGCGGTAACGCCTGGCGAAAGAAGAAGAAAAAAAATCGAAAGGTAAGAGATGAGATTGCGTTGCCATAATAGTCTACAGTGCGCTGCCAGGTGCCAACCAATCAGCCAGGGTTCGTCACATCGAAGCTTCAAGTTGCCGGAGTGTTTTGATAATGCAATGCCGTTAACAGCCGTGAACGTCGCTAAGACTTTTGAGCCTCTCTTCTCTCTCTCCCTAGGTTGCCCCCTTGCTATCTTCGATAGATGGTGGCAAATCTAGATATTCTAGCGATATTTTTTTAAGATTTTGGTGAGATTTTTCAAGGAAAATGAACCATAGCGCGCGCTTGACTACACGTGAGAGGACAATAAACACGAAAATAGCTGGCCATGTTATAAATGGGCAAGTCAGGGACGCCCTCGCCATGAAACTGGCTCGCAATATTCCAGCAAGAGCGTTGTTACAAAGGTCAATCCACAGCCATGGTTTTGTATTGAATTCCGACGCGCCCCATTCGACCGACTAGTACGTGGCTGGGCGCCGAGCCACTCGGCCCACCCTGTTCTAGTATGTGTTCTATACCTGGATACGACCTTGCGGCTTTATGCCAATGCGACCCTGCAAGCGAGCGTGGGCGAGAGAGTCAAGTCAAAAACGGTAAGACGGATAGAGGAAGGGAAAGTCCTGCGACGACGGAAGCTGCAACTGGCAACAGGAATGGTTCTGCCACACGACCCAGGAAGTTGACCACTTTGCCTGTTAAAATAAGCCAGGAGCCGAACGCGGAATCCGGAACGCAGGTGTGGGATCTTGCGGGAGCGAAATTTTCATGCGGATGGCACGGTGGCAGTCGCCATAGGCGCCATCTGGATAAGAAAAAAGGTACATGGAGATATGAAATGTGGTCAAGTCTGCATCCTGACATTGCAGTATGGTACCACGTCGTGGCACCATGGCGCCATGGTGGACGTGCGAGAGGGGCGGGCGTTATTCGGCGGTGAAGGGTGGTCGAAGCATGTGGGGAGTCGACATGAAACGCGAAGAGACAAACTATACGTCAGTGGCATAAACGAGGCTGTCGGAACCTAGACAAAAAAGACCATCGTTTAGTGTGGTCAAGAACCATGCAGAAACTTACCGACTTCAAACAGTTTATGTAAGTAACCTGACTCAAGCTAAAAGTAGCCTAGCACGACACCTGGACATGAAGAACTCACAGACGTCTTGGACATTAAAGCCCTGATAGAACACCACATGGTCGGTGAGTTGATTAAAATTCTCTCATTGATCAGCTGAGTCGGGCCCCAAGTTGGAGGATGACACGCACGCCAACGCGTGAGCTCACACGACAATGACCCCTACAGTGTCTGGATACTCTCCACTTACCATCGGGATCGCGACTGAACGTGATGTGTTGACTCAGTCGAGCGAAACAACAAGTCGGACATGGGCGGTCTGGCCCAGCAGACTTTGACTGTCCCGAAATTTCCCCGTTGGAGCCTTGGAGGTGGCAGCGGGGTTGCTTTCCTCACTATCTGTGAATGGAACGAGGATATGCTGGTCTCAGACCAACCAACTGCAGAAAAAAACTTTTTGAAGGTCCCTTGATTACCTTATTTTTTCGCATTTGAAAGCTGTGATTGGAGGAGAAGCTACGAACAGGCTACGAATTCGGGCTTCATTGGGTGAAGTGGTCTGCTGAAACCCAGAGTCATAGTACTTATCGAAGGGATAAACGTCGTGTGTGGATGAGACCGAGTTGTCCGTGCAGTCGCGCCATCCTGTGGGCATATGCCCTCGGAAGCCGGACGGATTACGACGGGTGGCGTAGGACGGGCCAATGGTGATGCTGACGTTTAAGACGGCGGGTTCATCGAGGGCCATTCGAAGCCCATGGATGGAAGTGTGAACGTATACATTGGAATAGCGGAATCGGAAGCCCCGATGGCCATGGGGCTAGGCACGTCATAGTCCGACTCAAAAAGGGATGTTAAGGGGAACGAGCCCACGACGGGTATTGCCTGCGTTCCTATTCCGGATCCTCGACCTTCCGAATCCGCTCGTCCTCTCGCCAGATTCTGCGAGCGTCCCCTGGCAGGGCGGCTGCCGGCCTTCCTAGCCCTTCTTGCGCGGGACAGCCTCGACGGGCCACGGCACTTACCGAACGCAACCTGGAACTGCGCAACATGTTCGTGTTGAAATAACCTTCGAGGGAGGGAACGTGGTGTGGAGACATCCAATGGGTTCTTTTCGGCGGCAAGATAACCCACGGAAAGGCCCGTTTTCAAATCCATTCCAAGTCACTCTTGGACAGCGATGGGCGATTGGGCCGCAGACGTCACTCGCTCCCGTGCCCATGTTGCTGGCCCATGTGCCATTCATTTCACTCGTAATCCGACTTTCTTCTTACCCACGACGCATACATCAAGGTGAAGGAAGTCCTCGGGGAGACGCTCTATCCGATACAACTAAGTTCCACGTTGTTCATATCCCCGTCGGTGTCGATGCGAGCTACCGAACAATCAGCATTGCGTTAGAGTGTTTGAGCTCCGATGCGGCTGTTTCTTGGACGAGCCGAAACTCTCAAAAACGAAAAGATGGAAGCATCTTCTCGTCCCGTCTTGGCGATCATGGACTTTGTACTACAACCCTGAGTCTATCTTTATTTCGCCAGCCGCCATTGCAGGCAGTACTGTGACGATGATCACGGTATCGCTCGCATCGATATGATGAATGAGCGGTGAGCGGTGCCGCCACGGGGACGGTGAGTGATCCTCAATATTGGTTCCATTTCTCCACTGCACATGCCCGAGGAAGCAGGCCGCAATCGAGCGTTACGGGACGACACGTGAGAATCACACTTTCGACGACGCACGGCGACTGCTGTGGTACAGGATCCACCAAGAGGCTGAAGACCTAGGAGAGAAGCACCGAAGTACAATCCAGGGCAATTCGTGACGACCAACATCTCGTCATTTCATTATAGGACGGATAGCAAGAGACGCGGCGCTGCGGAGATGGCGAGATGTGTCGAGAACCAACCCCAAATTGACCCCAGTGATTTTGAAATGAGTCTTGCGGCACAAAACGAGGCACAGGAAAATGTGGATTTCGATAATATTGCAATTGTGACTACAGCATTAATGCTGGATCAGGAAGTAGGACAATTGCCAAGGGCAAGCTGTACAACAACGTTGATTGGTGTCTGGGAAATCGGTGGGGCGCGCATCTACCGTATCTGCCATCTGCGGCGGTGAACGCAAGAGCGTTGTCGATCTCCGTGACGTTGACGGAAGCTGGGATGGCAAAGATGCATACGACTCAGTTGAATTCAGTACAGGATCCGGCCAAGTTAGTTACCGAGTGCAATGATGAGTGTGAACGGTTTCATCGGGATGCACCGGATGGCAGAAACCAACGTTGGTCTCGATCATTGGCAGTGTGGGTCTCTGAAGGTCATCGTAAGGAGGTACCAAAGCAGTAGACGCGCGTTAGCAGTGCGATAACGCATGAGATCTGTAACAGGGACAGTGGCTCTATGATACACGTGTGTCGCCGATCCATCAAAACAGTGGCAGGTGAAGATGATGCACACGTAGGGCGAGTCATGTATTGGAGAACAACTCAGATCATACATAGGGCTAGGTAGCAAGCATGAACTGGCAAATGGAGAGAGCGTATGGGGATATGACGATGAAGATGCCATATATATCGAGCGTGGGAAGAGAGACAGAGAGAATACATACAGCATGGCTGGAGGGAAATGAATGGGGCTGTTCAAATCGGCCGCCAAAACGGTTGTGGCAAGAATTCAGAGTCAGACGGACTCAAAGGAGGCGGGGGGAGGAACGGGCGAGAGGGCATGATGATCTCACCGCTAGAGGAGAGCACGTGGGTTGTGTAGCACAAGGAAGGGACGATCGGGGGATGGCATGAGCTCTGCGAGTGACGTGCGGGCGAATATTGGGATTTGGCGGAAATGTCGCAATGGCGAATCGGGATGACAGGAAGGGAAAGGGGAGGCGGGATGAAGTGCGGTGGGAGCGTAGTTGCGCATGTCCTGATTGGGCGGGACCGATGGGGGAGAGCGACCGGCGGAGAGGAGAAAAGAAAGGAGGGAACTAGCAAGGGGAGCAGAGGTGGGCACGGGGGTCTGAGGAGCTGTGCGTGGGAAAATAGCGTTGACGTAACGCGGCCACGCTGTTATGTCACTCTGTTTGGACGTTTTGTATTTGTGTGTTTGTCCATGTTATAGTCGATCTGAGATCAGCTAGGCGGAATGTCCCGGGGATCCGAAAGAGCGGTACGGTAGAAAGAAAGAGTAGCCGAAATCTGGGAAGGTAGATGGGCTCCGACCAAGAAAGGAAATTCCTAATAAAGGCATGGGCAGCGTTGTTCTTATAACACTCGAGCTGACCGTCCAACGGTAAGCCAGTTGCTGCGACGCTCTACTAAACAATGCAGTTCGATACTTACCCCTCCCCGCCGTCTTTCTCTGACGCTTCTTCTACACCCCGCACTCCATCTCCCCACCAGCCCGACTACCTGTACTCCCATCATCCCATGAACACAAAACACAACCTCCCGATCGGATCTACCCCCCACATCTTCCAGGAATCCGACGCGATGATCCACAGCGACTCCACCTGGTTCAGCCCCTACTCCGCTCAGCCAAACTCCCTCCTTCATGAGCTCTACGACAACGAGACCCACGACCCCCATGCCTCCGACTCGATCTACATCGACGACACTGCCCACTACGCAGAGTGGCAACAGCAGCAGCAGCAACACCACCACCACCACCACCACCATCACCAGCAGCAGCAACATCATCTTAACACGCACGTCGTGCCTCGTCGCGCCACCTACCCCTACGTACGCCACGACCTTCCTCAGCACCAGTACTATGACTACCCCCTCTACTCTGAGCCCGTTTCAGACCGCGCAGACCACCAGGCAATAAAGCTCGAGGACACCCCGCTCATAGTCCCCTCCCAGCTCGGCTATCCCCTACAGCCTCACCATCCCTCTTACCTTCCTTCTGCTGGTGCCGCCCTTCCCGTACAGCTCACCGACGACGCCGCGAGCAAGGAAACCCAGTACCTCCGTCGCCGCTGTTTCAATTGCCATACCACAGAGCCTCCTTCGTGGCGTCGTTCCACCCTCAATCCCGGGAAAATCGTTTGCAACAAGTGTGGGCTCTACGAGCGCACTCATCTCCGTCCCCGCCCCTTGCGCTTCGACGAACTCCGTGCCGGTGGCAAAACGCGCAAAGCTGCCGGCGCCACCCCGGTGGACAAGAAGACGCCCAAATCTGTATCCGTTGCCGCTTCTTTGTCTGTCAAGAACGAGCCCAGTGAGATGGGTCTCACTCGTCGCAATTCAGTGTCCAGCACTGCTTCCAGCGGGGCCAGCGACTGGGATGACAACAGTATGTTTGCACATACACTCCAAGCATTCGCGTCCGTTCTAACTTTGTTGCAGTCTCCGTCTGTTCTTCCCAACCCCCTACACCGGGCACTACATCGTCACAGTCGTCCGCCTTTTCCTCTCCCGCAATCTCAACCTTCCCCATTCCTCGTACCTCACAAAGTCCACCAGTCGAGTCGGGACTGCAGGCGCCTATCCGCCTTCCTAATGCACCTTTCACGGACATTGCTTCCCTTCAACAATCGCATCCTGTACCTCGCAAAGCCGCGACTACTCCCAATTATTATCCACAGTCAGCAATGTACCAGGGTCAGTCAGATAACTTCCGGCACGGGTCACTGCCTGCGCAGCGCAATGTTCAGTTTGCCTCGCCACCCATGCCGTCACAATCGCCTGTGCCCTTGCAGTCTCTCACGCCAGACGCCCCATTGCAGTTGTCTCCCATTCCCCACGCATCGCCTCTCTTGCTTTCTTCGTCTCTTGTCGCCGACCACCCCTCATGAACCGACCTTTTGGGGCTTTTTATGTCCTGACCCTATTTATTATCCTTCGAGTTCGCGCGTACCCCACATTGATTCCAGCTGCAAGTCCTCGGTAGTTTACAAGGCTTATTTATTCCCAATCGCTCAAAACGACGACGGTCAGGTGGCACCACTGAAAAAGTCACGATATTTATCACTCCAGTGCTCGCCCACCGACTTCGATCGACTTGTATCTTCTACATCGCACCTAGCAATCGTCGACTATGACCATATTGCTCATATCCAGTTGTTCAAATCTCACATACCCCACCTCTCCTACCTTGTGGGTCATTGTCGCGATGCTAGATACCCTCCAGATAATGTACGAAAACGACGGCAGCAGTGAATGACGGGACTGTACTAGTACTATTCGGATTGTTAGTTAGTGCATTTTAGTATACCTTGAATTAGAATTTTTGGCATCCATAATCCTGGGCGATGACAACCAGTGACGACGTATGACTGAGAAGTTGCGACGGTGGCGTAAATGAACGCAATGCCCCTTTCGCCACCCAGGGACTATGTGCCAGCTTAGCGAAGGCCGACGAACCGAAGGTTATGCGTCCAAGGCGTCATTGGCGCGTGTCTCAGCTACCCTAGTGACTTTTTTCCATGGATTGACGTATAGTTAAGGTTTACCTTGTGAACAAAAAAAGAGTGGCACGCTTTCAGTGAATAGAATACGGACATGGCCACTCTAAGCTGTGGGACACGAGGCACGCCAGAAGCACCCACGACTTTGTTTGGGGTTAAGGTGGCTTTGACTGCGCTGGCAAAGCCTCCGACGACCCCGCGCACCTTTATGTCCAATTACGCCCGTCCGCTGTGAAGCAAGTCACATGTTGGAGACGTACATCGACCGTGGGCGCCTCCGCTGCACCTCCACCGTTTGACAAGGAACGGGAATGCTTACACGATTGACGGAAAGTCGGTCCTGTTCTCGTGGACCGGAGATACTGCCCGAGGTACGATCGGACACGGTGGAGCCCACGGGTAAGTCATGTGCTTTGGCTCTGCAGAGTGGCCCGTTTGAATGCGTGACGCAAGCACAAACCAACAGTGACGTGCGCTTGAATTTGCGTTGCGCGACAAGCCCGTGTGCGTTCCGGTACTTATGACGGCGACGAAGAAGCACGGGCCATGGCATTATGGCGGCGTTGTTTCGGAGCCTGTTTCTCCCCCCTTTTGGGAGTGTGTGCAGTTGTGTGCAGTATATACGTACAAAGCATTGGGGTTGCTTTGGAATCGAACCTGAGAGACAGAAGGGCCAACTTGTTTTGTTTCGAGCGAGTGGCTCCGCTCAGCGAACATCTCGGAAGCGCTTGACTCGGAAAGGCTCATGCTGGTTTGTCCAAATCTGCCTCGGAGGCGGCGGAGTGGTCCCATGGTTGTCTCTTACTCTGCAAGTCATGGTAAGCGAACCTACGAACTACAACTTCTGCGCATGGTTCGGCCGATATGATAGGGTAATTTGGCCGGTGAAAGGCTCCTGCGTTCCGACGGGCACGATCGGACCGAACTCTTCTCGAGGGAGCGGGAGTAAGAAGCGCGTCGAAGACTGGTTGATCCTGCCAGCTGAGTCCGCCAAACCCGCACACATGACGTGAGGGTTCGACTGAATCTGTTTGTGGGCTGCCGGCAGTCGCAATTTACTTAATTGAATCGTTGGTGGTGGTGTGTGGATTCCCATGGGTTACAGTCCCGGATGGAACTGCCGCAAGTGAGCCGCTGTGAGCACTCAGAAAGGGGGGGGATTCGGAAAGGCCTCCGTGACAGTGGCCGCGGAACCTCCGGGGGAAAGTAATCAAGCGACAGAAGCCGGCCCATATGCCGGGGACTCGGATCCAGCGACCGGGGAATAGTATAGGACGCCCCCTCTGTGTGGCCAAACGATCTATGTAGGTGTAAGGGGGCTAGATACTCGCCTCCCTGACCAGATGAATCGAACCTGTGTTGAATTGGTCTTGACTGCGGTGGCGAGGAGCGGGGGAAATGTAAACCTGATAACGGCGGCGTGGGGCCGTGGGGCACTGTTGTTCTATATTTGACATAATGCGATGGGGGGCAATGTTGGTAAGTCATGTAATGACTGCGAGTCCGACCGACATCGTCGTTCAGACAAAGTAGGTCTGACTGGTCAGTTGAAATGACTGTTTGGACGTTACTTACGGGTGGTTGGAGGAAAGCGTGACTGGCGTGGTGTGACCGTATTCTATGACGTGCGTGACGCTCTACTTTGCTGGCAGTTCACAACGATGGCAAAGGGATCCCAGCTATCCCAGCTCAAGTCTGCGCTCTCGCAAGCTGGAATTCATAGACCCAATGGCAAGAAAAAAAAGTCCACCCCATTGACTGAGCACGCCAAAGTCAAATCAGCCGCAAAACTACGCGCGATCCAAGAAAAGCTCAACCCGTTTGACGTCAAGGTCACTCGGCTCAAGCACGATGTCGGTGGAAGGAAGGTCAAGGGGGCGGTGGGACGACCAGCGCAGAGCAAGCGGGCTGGAATGCAGCAAGTAGAATCGTCCTTGTCGTGGTCATATGCGTGCTGACCATAGTATGTGTGCTTGTGTTGGCGTCGCACAGAGGGAAAAATTGCTATTGAAGGAGGTTGAACAGAGGGGGCGAGTAGGCGGCGTCGTCGATCGACGATTTGGCGAAAACGACCCATCGATTTCTCTCGAGGAGCGTATGCTGGAGCGATTTACTAGGGAGAGGCAGCGCGCGTCCAAGGCGTCTGCGTTCAATCTAGAAAACGAGGACGAGCTGACGCATTATGGCCAAAATTTGTCGAATTTGGACGACGTTGATGATATCTTGCTACCCGTCGACGAGGACGAGGACGAGGACGGAGAGGGTGAGTTATGTTTAGCGTTGCGGAAACGCGTTTGATCGTCCCCCCGAAGGTCAACTCGATCATGATACTGTCAAAAGGGCACACTTTGGTGGGTTTGACGATGACAAGAAGGACAATGAAGACGAGGTAAAGTATATTGACTCCTTTGTCTCGTAAAGACTGCCTGATCAACTCGTGTAGCCCGATCGAAAAAAGTCCAAGGCTGAAGTTATGGCCGAAGTTATGGCCAAAAGCAAGGCGCACAAGGTATTTACCTTGTTTGGTCTACCGGCAATGGTTTAACGATACATCTCTCGGTACAGCTGCGTCGTCAGATGGAGAAAGAACAAGAGGAGAATATACGGCATGAGCTCGATCAAGACTTCAATTCGCTCAGAGATCTCCTCTATGCCCGCGACCCGTCCTCCATAGATAACGAAGATGCCGATGTCACGAAATTGCCTGCACCGGTATCCGTCGATGACGATGATACTATGGACTATGACAAACAGGTCCGCGAGCTCGCGTTCGATAAACGAGCAAAGCCAAAAGACAGAACAAAAACGGAGGAAGAACTCGCGCTGGAACAGAAGGAAGCACTCGAAAAGGCAGAGAAAAAACGAAGGGTGCGCATGTTGGGTGAAGACCCAGGCAGGAGTGATGAGGAAGACGCCGGTGGACAGAGGAAGAAACGTCCTCGCGGAGGCGATGACCTGGATGACGATTTCATGGAGGAAGATTCATCTGGTGGACTCGGAGCTGGTCTTGGTGTTGAGCCGGGCAGTGATCCGTCTGAGAGTGATGAGATGGAGAGCAGTGAAGAAGAGCCTGACGAAGAAGAGTTCGAAGGTTTTGGAGAAGATCGTCTATCTATTAGCGATGAGGCATCCGACGTGGAAGAAGAGGATACCAATACTGAAACGAGTCCAAACCACAAGGTTGGACGATCATCCGAAGCCGCGAAAGCTGAGCAGGAGTTGCCATATACGTTTCCCGCACCCGCGAGCCACGACGAATTCCTCGAGATTATCGAAGGTCTCGCGGATTCTGACGTCTTGACGGTGGTGCAAAGGATCCGAACACTCTATCATCACAGTCTCGCCGCCGAAAACAGACTCAAGTTACAGGTGAGGATGATGATTTCGACATTTCCCTTCCTAACTCTTTTAATAGAATCTTGCGAGGGCCCTCGTTGACCATATACTGTATATAGCATCGCCGCCAGCATCAAAGTCGAAGCTAATATCGGCCCTCGTTCCGCACTTGTTCACACTCTGTCGATCTTATCCAATTGAGTCGGCAGAGTATTTCGTGGAAAAACTTTCCCTTATGCACAAAAACCTCAAACGTGGTTTGGCGACCGGTGCATTGGAATCCGATGCAAGGACATGGCCCGGTGTTGCCGAACTTACTCTTCTTCGGGTGATAGGAATTATCTGGCCGACTAGTGACATGCGCCATCCGGTCATCTCGCCTGCTCGGCTGCTCATAGGGGCATATCTCGGACTATGTCGGGTCAGGTCATTCGGGGACATCGCAAGGGGCTTGTTTCTGTCCTCTGTGTTCTTGCAATACGAATCCCTATCGAAGCGCTTTGTCCCAGAAGCCGTAAACTTCGTTGTCAATGCCACGTTACATCTCGCGCCTCACGCGTTCGCAAGGGCAAAGTCATTACCTGGCGCCTTTCCGTGTCCGGATTTTCGGTCCGCACTATGCGAGCCGCTGGCGATTGATAGGAACAAAGCTAAAGGTCTCGTATTTCAGAAACCTGATTTAGTGTACCTGACATCGGCAAGTCCTACGGAGCAATCCAAGATTGATGCTCTCGGGCTGGCGCTTAGTCTGCTGGAACGTTTCGCCAATATGTACAAGTCCCTCGATGGGTTTGTCGAACTATACGAGCCAATCAACCTAATACTCTTGGGGTTGGAATGCCGACAATTGTCGGAAGTTGTACAGGTACGATCTCGTATTAGCATCCGTTATTGGTCCTCATTGGCCGACAGTCACGAGTTACCTCCTTGCAAGACAAGATCACACGTTTGCTCAAATTTGCTGGGCAATCTCGGAAACCACTCCTTTTGCAGGCTCATAAACCGATTCCCATCCCGACGTACATCCCCAAGTTTGAGGCAAGCTCATCATGGTATGCTCGGAAACACGATCCGGATCGTGAGCGCAACGAAGCATCCAAGCTGCGGTATCAGGTCAAGCAAGAACGCAAGGGAGCCATTCGCGAGTTGCGTAAGGATGCCAAGTTCCTTGCGTCCGTGGAGCACAAGAAGCAAGTGGAGAAGGATAATGCATACAAAGAGCGCATGAACAAGGTGTTTAACTCGTTGGAGGGAGAGAGGGCGGAGCAGAAGTCGATGGAGAGAGAAAAGACGAGAGAGAAGCGGCGCGCTGGTCGCAAGTAGGCCGTTTTTACGTAATCTGGTGATTTCGCGAGTCGCGACGCGTCCATGTCGTACCACACCATGCAACTTGTCACCTCACCTTCACCTTCTCCAGTGTGAATGAACGATCCACCTTCTAGTTGTGTTCCAGCAACTTTCCAAACTCCAGATGGCGAGGATGTTGTCGCTCCGAAGCAACTCCTGGAGTTCCTGAGGTCCCTGATGCAAAACTCGGCCGGAGATAGCGACAACCCCGTCTACGACACGGCTGCCTGGATTACCATGCTATCAGGACTCGCAGATCAGGTCTATGGCTACTTTCCGTATTTCTCGTCCATAAAACAGGGCACGACCAACGAGCGCATCATGCTCACACATGTCTCGCTCGACGTCTTGGATCATGTTTCACACCGGTCGCGACCTGTGTGGTTTGATGAAAAGGATCTAGTGGGGAAGCTATTCGTGAGACTGATTGCCCTCTGCGTGTCAGCCGAGTCCTGGCTCGACGCCACCAATGATAACCTTTCCGACCTTCTGGACCCCACGACGTTATTCTCCAAGGCGACCAACATCTTGGTGCACATCTTGTGTCAATTACTTGCCTCTCCGTTCAGAGCAGAAGTCTCCCAGAGAATCATGGCGCATTCACTGCTGCGGGATTTGCTTGGTTGGACGTACGGTGAGCGGTATACGGTTCTCGACGCATCCTTCTCTTTCTCACTTGTGCAGACATCCTGAGCAAGTCGCAGGATGACTTTCCCCTGGACATTCAGTTTTACTCCGAGCCACATCTAAGACGATCGCCTTCCAACAAAGTAGATACCCCCGTAGGATATCTCCACACACGAACTGTCAAAGCCGCTCTGAAACTCGATTTAGGTCCCTCCAGATAACGCCGACATTATCAGGCTACCAACCAGATCGTTTGTTCCGGTGTTCTGCAGCGTCGTCGCGCACATCGTTTCCAAAGTATTGCAACAGTCGGAGGACACTCGGTGTTTCACTTTTGATCTCTTGCTGTGTACCGCACGAATCATTTCTCTCACGTTTGATTGTTGTTTTAGTTGCCCTACCACGGACTTGGTGCGATCGCGATGCTTACTTCGTACCATCCACGCTGCACAAGTCACGGTTCCAATGGGACCAGGCTTTCGGGATGCTCTTGGGATCTTATTCTCCCGCCTTTTGATCCACAGACTGGAAGAAGGTCCTAGGAGTCCATCCCATCCTTCTGAGAGCGCACTTGCTTCTATTTTTGCGAACGAAGGAGATACTTGTTTGAGATTGACTCTGTTTCACGCAACCGCCATTCTTCGTGTTTTGGCTAAGGAGGAATGGGGCAGTGCTGGGAATGAACTGAGAGTTCGTATTTTTCGTGCATTGGATTGCAGGCGGAGGCGGACTGATTGCACAAGGTACTCGCGTCGACATTTTTGCGGAGGCATCTAGATCAATTGGATGGCGCGACTTTGCAGGCTGTCAAGAGCTTTTTCCAGGAGAATGGGTTGTATGGCAATTGGCAGGGGATGGTGAGAGATGTGGAGGCGTTGCAGGCTGGGAACCAGGGCGTTCAAGAGAATGTTCTTCCAGCGGAAAGTTGGCGCGTCCGAGCTACGCAGGCGCTCAAGAATGTGGTTGATCCACAGGAGCTCGAATGGACGAGCAACCTTGCCGTGTCCGATAGTGAGTTCGCGAGACGTGGCCTCCAGCTTTTAAGCAGGAACGGTTCACAGAGGTGACTGACTTCTCGGTACTTTTTATCGGCGCTGACGAGTCACTTCAGATCTGCCGCTGCTAGAAGTGCTATTTCTGACTACTCTTCATCCATCGTCACCCAATTGCTTCTTCGGTTTGATGATGGCGTTCCAGCAATTCAGCCTGCGCTTTCCATGCTCAGCGAGCTTCTCGTTGGTTCTTCGGAAGAAGTGACGCCCAAGGTTCGCGGCGCCACGTATCGGGCCATACTAATGATCGTCAAACACCATGCTGCATTCCTACTTGGGAATGACAGCACACTCGTGCTGGAGTTACTCCACCGTGGAGTATCTGACAAGGATAGATGCTCGAGATTGTTTGCCGGGTACGTGAATGTCGAGTTCGGTTCGTCAGGATACTCAACCGTCTTCAGTCAAGCTCTCGCCCATCTGGTCAAAGTATGCGCAAACGACCAAGGGGGTTGGATGCAGATAGAAGGGCTATTTTTCCACCTCGTTGGCTTCCTTCACACGGGGGCCAGATACTCGATCAAAGAGACGACGTTGATCACGCTTGGGTTAATCGGAACGTGAGTCTGTTTCTATCAAAGATCCTTCGCGTGTGTGGCTAATTGTTTTCAGCGATGCTCATCCACAAGTTCTAGAAGAGGTTGTTTTCCATCTGGTCTCGCAACTTGGCGAACGCAATCCAGTGTTGAAAAGCGTTGCGTTGACAGAGGCAAGCACGAGTTTGACGTCGAGTACAGTCGAAGCTTACGTAGATAACAGTTGATCGAGCTGACGAAACGGTACAAGAAGCCACCGCAAGGATTCATATCGCCTTTCCTTCCCAGGATCGCGCCGTTCGTCGTCGCTCGCAAGTGCACGAACCCGCAATTATTCTTGGAGATGTGTCAATTTTTAGGCCTCTATCCGAACAGTTTCTTGTCCATCACGCGGCCGCATGCACTTCCTCATCTCTTTGCAGAACGCGAGACCAAAGTGCTCGAAGAGATCGCGAGCGAATTGGGAAGGAAACTGTCGATCCTTTTCCTCGGTGACGCCTCTCAGATCCTCGCGCACGTGTTTCGACTGCAAGGGCCGGGACAGACAAACCAGGCGTTGGAATTTATCGTGAAGATAGTGAGAGCGGATGCCGACGAGGTCAACCGACGATCGATAGACCTCAGGAGTATCGTCCACAGCAACTTGCTTCCGCTGTTGGCAGATTTAATGGTCGTCCTTGGGAATGAAAACCCTGACGACTCGGCATCTGTAAGTGGTCGCGCATGCCTTGATTCCAAGGCTGAAAGCTTATCTTTTCTTGCTGTATTCCTAGGCGGTCAGTGCACTCAGGAAAGTTGGTCGCATCATGTTTCCGAACCCGGGGAGTCAAGACAACAATGGAGACATGGTTCAGTTGCTGAAGACCAACTTGTTGGGTATCGTATCTTACATGAGCGAAATGCTACAAGACATTCGGGGGAAGAAAACGACGCTTGCGAAGAGACAGATTATCCGAGCATTTGGAGCATTAATCGGACACGTTCGAGACGCGCTTCCAAGCATTGCTCCACAGGTAACTCGATTTTGAAGGTGAATGATGTTGTTCTCACTGCTCTGTAGGTCATGGCGACTCTCCAGACCATGTCTCTGATTCCGGAGCTGATGGATGTCACGCTGTCGACGTGGCTTACGTTCCTCAAGAATCTCGCGCCTCAAGACGTCGGTCCCCACATTGTAGCAACCAGTGCGACCATTGCATCCTTGTGGCCTTCCTTATCACCCGCTTCCCGGCAAACCGCGAAGGAATGCCTTAGGTTCATCGTATTCGACATCGGTGACTTATCCGGAGGACACCTGGATGAAGTAGTCGACCTAAGAAGTATCGAAGAACTGGGAGACATCCATCAAGAGCTCATGCGTCGCAGGGCCTCATGGGATCCACGAGAGAAGCTACAGAAGATTCTGGCGCAACTTAACAGCGACAATTACGCTATTACCTTGCATTTCCTGGGCGAGCTGAAGATGTTGATATTGGTGGACCATCCGGACTTTGTTCGCGGCTTAGCGTCCGGAGACGCCTTCGATCCACTGGTTGGAAAAATACAGTCGTCACTGTTCAATATTGCATCGCGCGATGGAGATGACATGGAGGGACTACGACTGCTGGCTTTCGAATGTATGGGGATTATAGGAGCCGCGGATCCGGACCGTTGTGAGATCGGCTCCAGCGATACGCGCATGGTCGTACGGAGCAACTTTACGGACCAGGATGAGGCCGGTTTGTTCGCATTACATCTCATCAAGGACGTTCTCGTCGCCACTTTTCGCTCTACGAGCGATATCAAATATCAAGGTCGCCTCTCGTACAGCATTCAAGAGCTGCTCCGATTCTGTGGTTTCACCTCGGCGCTCGTATCAGCGAGGAGTACGGTCCCCGTCCCGGTCAAGGTGCGCAATCGATGGGCCAGTCTCCCGAAACATATTCTCGAGATTGTCACCCCGATGTTGGAGGGTCGATTCCAGTTTCAAAACATCGATAATATCCTCGTACCGCCCGAGCGTCCGATCTACCCACGGCAAAATACATATCGCGAATGGCTCCAGTTGTGGACGACGTATCTCATTTCGAGGGCATCCGGTCAAGTCGCCCAAAGGATTTTCAGCGTCTTGCGGCCAGCTCTGCGGGATAAGGATGTTGGGGTAGCGCATCACTTGTTGCCTCACCTTGTTTTGAACATTCTTTTGTCTGGGCAAGAGAATGACATACACGACATACGAGAGGAATTATTGGCCGTGCTTGAGGACCAGGTCGACGAACGCAGTTCATCCAGTGCGGATAAGAAATTCCTTAGTGCTCAGGTTTGGCCAACTACACCAATCACGATTAACGCTGACATACGATTAGGTCGTCTTCACGCTCCTTGACCATGTCAACAAATACGTACGTATCCTGCGCCAGGATATCAGTTCCAAAACGGTGGAGAGCAACAAACGCACGCGAGCAAGCGTCGAGGAACTGCAGAGCGAACAGCAGCTTGTTCAAATTGACTCCCTGCTGTGCAACATCAATCACGAATTGATGGCTCAAGCCTCGCTGCAATGCAAGGCCTATGCGAGGTCCATGATGAATTTCGAGCGGCAAATCGTTGCGCTTCGAGAACGCAACACGCCTACTTCGAGCAAGGAACTTACCCAGCTTTACGAACGTCTGCACGAGATATATGCTCATCTCGACGAACCCGATGGGATGGAAGGAATAGCTACGCTCATCATTTCGCCGTCTCTGGAACACATGATCCGACAGAACGAGAGTACGGGACAATGGACCAGTGCCCAAAGTTGTTGGGAGGTTCGTCTTCAGCAATCTCCCGATAATCTCGAGTTCCACCTGGGTCTGTTACGTTGTCTGAGAAATCTTGGTCATTACGGTTCGTATCTTCTTATATTCCGAGCGAAGCTCAATAATACGTTTTATTTCAGACACTCTACGAACTCACGTGCGAGGTGTACTTGTTCGGAACCCTGACTGGGAATCCGCATTAGCAGGCTTTCAGGCTGAAAGTGCCTGGATGATGGGCGCCTGGGACGATCTTCAACAGATCACAGCAAATAATGAATTAACGTCTCCATACATCATGAAGGCCCGTGTTCTCCTAGCCATGCGAGCAGGCAATGTTGACGACGTTGCATCCGCACTGACCAACGCGCGCGCCGTGTTGGGTGCACCGATCACGGCAGCTGGAGCCAAAGGGTACCGTCAGTCGTACGACGCGTTGTTAGATCTGCACATGCTCCACGAAACGGAGCTCATTTACGATGCCGTGTCTGCGAACATTCAGCGTTCGCAAAGTCGGCGCGAGGCGATCAAGTCCCTCGGGGGTCGTCTCGCTTCCCGTTTCGATTCCACGCTGCCCAACTTTCGAGTTCGGCAAGCCGTGTTGAGCATGCGGCGGACTGCGTTTTCACTAAGGTCAGAAACTTTTCTGTATAACTCGAACGAGTCTGACGGATTTAAAAATAAAATAAAATAAAATAATAAAATAGCCCTCGTTCCTCGCCACTGATTACCAAGGAGATTGCTCAGTCATGGATTGCGAGCGCCAAGATCGCGCGCAAAGCCAAACAGTGGCAGACGGCGTACTCGGCGACACTACAGGCGCAGCAAGTCAAAGCGCCGTTTTACTTTATGGAAAGCGCGAAGCTCGTCAAGGCAACGGGCGAACCACTGCGGGCGCTCCATGAACTCGAGAATTCGATGCGACTGAGCGGTCTGATGGAGGATCCGGACACGATAGACTTGACGGCGGGCGGCAGTCATGACCCTGAAGTGGAGCGCATGAGGGGCAAGGTAAGACGTCCTTTCTCTTGCTCGAAAGAAATACATGTTTATCGCTTGGTTATAGGCACATATCTTGCGGGCGCGTTGGATGAACGAGTCGGATCGGTACGAACCGTCGCAGCTCCTGAAAGCGTTCCAGACTGCTTCGACCCAGGGCACGATGATGGAGAGTGCTCTGTACCATCTTGGAAGGTTCCACGACCACTGTGTCAAGCAACTCTCTTCTCCGGACGACGAACGGTATGCAAAAAAATCACCGGCTTTTGAGGATACAGAAAAGTATTAAAATTGATCGCAGGGCTATTCGAATGAACGCTCATACGGTCAAGAATTACGCCAAGGCCGTGGCCCTGGGCTCGAAATACGTATATCAAGCGGTTCCTCGCATGCTGACGCTTTGGTTAGACTTTGGAGAGAATCCAAAGACAGCGAATCATTCCATCTTCAACAAGAACATTCACGAGGCCATATGTCAGGCGGTAAAGACCGTTCCGGCTTACAAGGCATGTTCTCATCTCCTGTCGACGCGCACCACCAACTCACTCTGGAGGCAGTGGTTCACGGCGTTTCCTCAAATCGTATCTAGGGTGGGACACACAAACGAAAAGGTGTATGACGTCTTGTCCTTGATCATCAGCAGGGTCATCCGCGAATACCCACAACAAGCATTGTGGCTGTTTACGTCCGTCGTCAAGTCTACCAAGAAGAACCGTGAGGCGCGTGGACGAACGATACTCGATCGTCTCCAGGTATGTCTTTCCTATGCTGCCCTATATCGTCCGCTCCGCCAATGGTCGTCGTCGCGCACAGAGCAATCCCGCGTACGCCAAAACGGACCTCCCAGATCTCATCCTGCAATCGTACAGGATGACGGAAGAACTACTGAGGTTATGCAACCACCCCATCCAAGACGAGACCAAGCCGCTCAGCATGCGACGCGACTTCCCGCAGCTGCATGCTGCAGGCAAGTCGAAACTGCTCATTCCGCTCCAGGAATCGCTCACTGCCAATCTACCGCCTGCGTCTTCGACGGAGAATTCGACGCATGTGCCTTTCCCGATCGCGGCGCCCACGTTTGCAGGTATACCTCCCTTTTTTTTTCAGCGAGGGGCGTGCGTGCTGAACGGGCTCTGTTGGTATCGTGTAGAATTTGCGGACGAGATCGAAGTCATGAAATCGCTCGCCAAGCCGCGCAAGATCACGATCGTCGGATCGAACGGACAGACGTACATGTTCCTCTGTAAACCCAAGGACGATCTTCGCAAGGACGCGCGGCTGATGGACTTTAACGCGATCATCAACAAGCTGCTGAAAGCCAACTCGGAGTCTCGACGGAGGCAGCTTTGTGCGTGTCGCGCTGTATTTCTCCGTGGACTTGAGACTTGACGAAACGGACACAGATGTTCGCACGTACGGCGTGGTGACGCTCAACGAAGAGTGTGGCCTCATACAATGGGTTCCGAACACCATTCCCATTCGTCCAGTGTTACTGAGGTATTATGAAGCAAAGCGGGTCAAAAGTTGGGTGCGCATTTTTCTTTCTCTACTTTCCCAAGCAGCGTGCATGATGACATTGACGAAAGAGTCTCGAGATGGGCGATGTGTTTAAAAGGATCAAGGAAGCGTCGGACAGGGACGCGGCGGAAATGTTCGCGAAGCGGGTTCTGCCTTCGTAGGTCGTTTATGGTCTCTGCAGTTGGTTTATGACCCTCCGCCCCACTCTTTAGATTCCCACCTGTCTTTCACGAGTGGTTCGTGGAGACGTTCCCCGAGCCGTCGGCATGGCTCGGCAGTCGGTTGATGTACGCACGGACGGCAGCAGTGATGTCCATGGTCGGATTCATCCTCGGGTCGGTCATCTTCATGCGCGTCGATCGTTTACTCATTTCTTTCTTCCACGGACCTGCTCAGACTGGGCGACCGACACTGCGAAAACATTCTGCTCGACACCAACACGGGCGACGTCGTACATGTCGACTTTAACTGCCTTTTTGAAAAGGTACGTCGTCTATTTTCTCTATTTCCCCACCGCACCAACAAAAACAAACGACAGGGAAAAACGCTCGAAGTCCCCGAACGCGTGCCCTTCCGTCTGACGCAAAATATGATCGACGGACTGGGTGTGACAGGTGTAGAAGGCGTCTTCCGTATCGCGTGCGAGATCACGATGGGGCTGCTCAGGGACAACAAGGACTCGTTGATGAGCGTGCTCGACGCATTCATTCACGACCCCTTGGTCGAATGGGAGGATGAGAAACGCAAAATGGTGCGTGTGCATACCCTCGACGATGAACACGAGTTAAAATGAAAATGACCATACAGGATCGCGAACGACGCAATGCAGTCAGGTCCTCGACGGATCTGCGTCACCTGGCCAAGACCGCGCTCCGACCGATCGAGCGCAAGCTAAGGGGGGTGTATTCGCCGTCCAACATCAAGTCTCGGCATCACGGTGGTAGCGGGTCGGGGAACGGCGATGATCGCGAGATTTCAACGAGCAATCTAGTGGACATGTTGATCCAGGAGGCGACAGACCATGTGAATCTGGTACGTGGTTCATCTTGTCCCTCGTTCACTCACTAGATTGGCGTTGCAGGCCAAAATGTATCCCGGATGGGCTGCGTGGCATTAAAGAGTGGAGAGAGATGGTGGTGAATATCTCCCACACATGCCACGATGCGTGATTTGTATGTCACTCAAAAGGCGACGAGTGTATGAATCCAATGAAAGAATGCAACGAGAAATAGCTCTATGCGTGTATTTACTCCTTTTTCATTGGTTTGGACTGTAAGAGTGGGTCGGCGCATTCAGGATACGCACGGCAGTCAAAAGGAATAACGTACGAAGACGAGCGAGTACATGCCGTATGCAGTGCCGAGCATACCTACGGCGTACATGGTAGCGTAGGCACCTGTTGCGGGAACGGGTCAAGGTTGTAAAGGTCATGAGACACAGAAGTGCGTGCGTACCTAGGAAGAGCTTTGCCCGTGGTGACCGCATGTAGACGGGTACGTGGGCCGACTGGAACAAAAGAGAAGAGAGGGCGGGTAAGCGAGTGATTCGTGTCCTATGTCGTCCAACATACCTGGAACGCCTTTTGCTGTTCCAACACTTTGTTAGGGCCTGGTATTCTGTGAGAGTCTGTGGACTGTGATTGCGAGCATGGACGTACGAGTAACCAGCGAGTCGAGGAACATGGCGAGCAAGTTAGTGGGAGAGAGTAGAGAGGTCGGAGTCTGAACGGCGTTTTAGATGCCGAGCCCTCCCGAGACTAATAGCAGCTCGTCATGGCAGACCGCGTCCGCGTACGAGTAAGTTCCCCCTCCTCATCTTTTTTCTTTCTCTTCTTATCTTTGTGCATCCTAGGGCGTGACGATCCACAGACCCATCATATATGGAAATACAGCGACGGTGTTGACTGCCACCGAAAAGGAGCTCGCGCCCGAGGGCCACACGCACCGATGGACCGTCGCCGTCCGCGGGGCCGCGAGCACGCCAGACGCGGACATCGTCGGAGGCGCAGACGACCTGGGGTATTTCATCAAACGCGTCACGTTCAAGCTGCACGAAACGTATGCCAATCCGTCTCGAAGTACGTCTCCGTCGGTCGTTCGAGGGTGTGGTGTTGATCACGATGAACGAATATAGACGTCGACAAGCCCCCGTTTGAGGTCTCCGAGACTGGGTTGAGTCTCTCATCTTTTTCGCTGCGCCCATGGCTGACCTACAACGCAGCTGGGGCGAATTCGAGATCCAGATCAGGATCCATTTCGTCGCCGAGTCGGGCGAGAAAGCGATCACGCTCTACCACCATCTTAAACTTCACCCCTGGACGGTCACCTACGCCTTTGCGGGTGGTGCCGGGTCTTCGTCCTCCTCCACCTTGGGTGGGAACGGGAATGGGGCTGGGGAACCCGACGTACCGACCCCCGAAAACGCAGCCAAGCTCGGACCCGTTTACTCATGGCAATACGACGAGATCGTATTCACAGATCCGTTCCAGTCGTTCCTCACACTACTCACGGCACATCCGCCAACGACACTACCCAAACGCACCAAGAAACCCACGCCGTTCCACACGTCGCACCCAGCTTCGCTGCAAGAGACGATGCGCGGGGGGGTACCCGAGTTCACGAGCGATATGGAGAAGGAGGAGTCGGAGCGGTTGGACGAGGCGCGGATCAAAATTATCAAGGAGCAAGACAAGTGGAGAGGGATTTTGAACGAACGAGAAAAGGAGCTAGAGCGACTACAAAAGTTGTTGATGTCCAAGGAATGAAAAATGTATTTTAGTAGGGCTACACAGCCACGCAAGTCTTTGAATTACACCCCGAGTACTTCCGCTCCAGCTTAGCCATGTCCGAAGATCGCTACCTGTCACGCAGGGCAGTCACCAAATCCTACCGGCCTCGTAGCTATGTGAGTATCCCCAGAACACCCTTGCTTGCTTGCTGACCTGACCACCTCACACCAAAGGTCATGTCCCCAGGCCTCCTCCGCGCTCGCGCCCCCTTCCGGCTCCAAAACGCTCTCACAGGGCTCGTCCTCGCTGGGTTCGTCTCTGGGGTATGGGTGTACTCGATTCGCGCAGTCAAGCAGGACGACTTTTCGGACGTGGACGCAGAGGCGAGGGAAATGATAGCTGCTGCTGCGGAGGCAGAAGTTGTAACAAAGGGATCAGATCTAGACAGTGGGGTGGTGGACCTCGACGCAAACACGCCCAAAGGCGACGGTAGTGTTCGTCACCCATCTCCACCCCGGGGCATACTCGCACCGGTGCTCGACCGCGCGTTCCCACATCTGCTGGACCCGGTTGGGAAGACGCTCGTATGGGGCGCACCACCGCTGGATGACCTCGGGCGGGTGTGTCTCCCGGGTTCGTTCAAGCGATGACGATAGTAACATTGGGCAGTCCTCTGTCGCGGATATACGGGCGCCGGCACAGACAAGTCAGCACAGATTCCATTTTCTCGACATTATATACAAGAGACAGGAGTGGACAAAACAGGGCGTTGTTCAACTTGGGACGGGGAAGCATAGAGCATCCAAATGGGTAAACAAGGCATGCAAGACCTTGCACATCTACGTTTCCATTGCGGGTATCGGTGCGAGCGTGGTCAAACACGCATGCTTGGGAAAAGGACGAAAACAAAAACATGATACAACGAACCCATGCACCACCTCTGCACACAAACGCAGGAGAAGGGTGCGTTGCGAACCCCCCACCAGCGGGAGTCTGGAGAAGTCGTGCACAAGGCCTCCTCAGGCCCTGGCGCTCCAAGCCCAGAACACGCGAGGTTTCACACGACAATACCCATACGCACGAGACCTTCCTTGGCGGCTTCGTTTCGCGCGGCCTTTTTGGTGCCACCTTTGCCACACCCAAAGACCACGCCGTCGACCTCGACGCGGACGGCCCAGATGGGAGTGGTGATGGTCCCCTCGGCGACACAGTCGTCGTACACCCACTCGACCTCGTGCCCACGTTTCTGGAGCTGTTGGTTGAACAGGGCCAGATGGCCTATCGTCGTGGAGGTGCCCGACGCATGCGGTCGCCTGGCGGGCGCATCGCCAGCGCCTGTTCTCTTCTTGGGCGCCTCGGACGAGGGTGTCGACGGCGTGGCGTCCAAGGTCGGGAAGGACGGAGACGGGGTCGAGGAGACGCTTGTGCTGGCGGTGAGTGGTGGGGATACTGGCACGGGGAGGGGAGGAAGGCCATGTTGTTTGCGGACGCGGATGTATGCCTCTGTGGTATAGGGTTTGAAGAGCACCCTGATCCAGCGTTCGACGTTGGTGAGACCCTGATCGAGATAGAGCCCTCCCACGTAAGCCTGTGCACATGTTAGCAGGGGTGCGAACGACGCATGTGAAAGAAACTGACTTCGAAGACGTCGGCTGTTGGGGAGGAAGGTCAGAAGAAAGATGCGAGCAGAGCAAGGGGGCATACTTGCCTTGTATGTTGATGCTGGCTCTCAGGGTGAGAGCCTGGGCGGGGTGGAGCCTTAGTTTAGCAGGCAAGTCGTAGCGGCGGGAAATATCAGCGAGTGTCGCGTTGCCAACGATCAAGGCACGGACTTTCTACTCGCAGGGATGAGCAAGAAGAACAGGGTTGGAAAGCAAGAGTGCAAACCGTAGAGGGACCGACACGGAGCGTGGGGTATGTGTCATGGAGGAGACGAGTGACGATGAGGCCAAGGACGGTATCGCCGAGATGCTCAAATCTGGGGGGTGCCGGTGAGCGGTGGCGGGTCGGGCGTCGGGCCGGACTTACTTTTCGTTGTCAGGGCTTGGGTCGTCGAGATGGTCCTCAAAGACGTGGTTTGGGCGGGCGTAGTAGCTGCGGTGAGTAAATATTTTTATTCGGACGTGGTGGTCGTTGATGGGGGGAAGGGGAGGGAAGGGGTTCTCGTCTGAGAAAGTGGGGTTGAGGTCGGGTGGAGGGCCGACGGCCATGTCTTGTGGTGGGTCTGGGTCGGGGAAGTGAGAGAGGGAGTGGAAGGAGAGGCGAGAGAGGGAACGGAAGCAGAGGGGAATTCCAACTGAGACAGGAACGCGCGCGAAGATGATGGTCATTATATGTGGAACACTAGAACCAGATTGGGACAATCACAATCAAGGCTGGTCTGGGATTCTCGGTCTCTCATAGCCCTGAGGATCTTGAGAAAGTCATTAACATCATTGTCGCGTGCCGTACTAGTTACTTAGTCGCGCCGTTACCGATTCAATGGTACTCATTAGGTATCTGATATGGAAGAGAACACGGCTCTGCCAGTAAGAAAGAGCTTGGCATCCAACATATCACAGAACTCTTCAGAGGCAACAAAGAGACGACACATTCCTTCGTCATCTGCTTGTTCCTTCCACTTCAGGACCATATCAGCGGCACCACTCATCCTCATCACTCGAGCAACAGCCAGCTGAAGGTTACAAAGTCTCGGGATGGGTCCTTTCTTGAGCCGCTCGCCTTCAGACCCTCGTCCAAACTGAATTTCATCGCCATCCTTTAAAACCACAAACCCTATCCTGTGATCATGGGTGGGAACCGTTCGAAAGAGGTATTTGACCTAACTAACGGATCAATAACGATGATTCGGATGAGGTGTTAATGAAATCGCACCTTTCCACCCTCTTCAATTGCCTCGATTCCCCACCTCAAGTCATCATAACGGGTATGGGCATTGAGCTCCATATTCATGACATTGCCAACGTCATTCAGATTGCGCACAACGTCATCTACTGTGTCAGTACCGGCAAACATAGCTATACACTTGACTGTGTCTGACTAAATGTAAGTTAGTGTGAGGATAATCGTAACAGTTTGATGCAAACCTTGTCATGTACGAAGTTTGGAATAAAGTGAACCAGTCTGGAATAAATTCCACAAGGATCAAAAGGTACAAAAGTCCTCTTTGTCAATAGGCAGACTGTCCCATCACGTCTAAACGACTGTTGGCGCGGTGTCCGAGTCATTGTCAGGTGATAAGGCTTGTAAGCTCTGAGATGATTGTATGCATACCAACGTCTTCAAGGCCATTTGTTTTTGTGTTCCGATCCCCTCTTCAGCTTCTTGGAGGAGCTTATCCATCTCCTCGTTGATGTATTCACTAACGGAAAGTGAAGTACTACTTGACCCAGATGATTTTTGCTCTCCCGTTATCACGACTGCGGCCACATCAATGATTGTCAAACATCTATGAGTGATAAAAATGTTTGCTCACATGGGACACCGAGGTGGGTAAAGAACTTTGCTGACGTCTGTAACACAGGGTTGAAGTTGATGTCTCTGGGATCTAATCCCCGTTGAAACAATGCCTCAAGAGAATCTTGACTTGACACGAAATCCTCCTTCTCCAAGCTTTCGACTGCAATAAATGAAATGAGCTTAATGATTGGGTGATTACAGTCTTGTCTGACCATTTTCCTTCAGCTTTTCATGACAGGTTCCGAGCTCATACCAAAATTGATCCAGCACCTGACCACCAAATTTTTGTGATTCCAGGATGAGGTAGTACAGAAATTTAGGGGCGATGCGCTCGAATTTGGCACTTTGTTCTCCTGACTCTTGGATGGGTTTCGTAACAGGCAAGTTCAACCATACATTATTCAGTTCGAGGATTGCTAGGGCGTGTTGTTCCATTGTTACCTGTAGTTACTTAGTAGTCAATGTCATGGTTCAGGCCATCACGAAGTTTCAAGCAGGGCGTCTGCACCGCCACCGGTTTCCGTTCCCTGTACGTTTGCGTGGACCCAGTTGCAAGATCTTGGACGGCATCCACCGCTTCTTCCACCAAACCTATCTTACAAACTCTGCATCCGATGACGAATATCTATGCCTCCTTTCCCTGTGCAGCTGCCGCGGCCTGTGTGCGTAGACCGGGTTAGTGCCATGGGAATACACACAAGTACGACGATCCAACGTGACCTTGGCTTTGGCTTTCATCGCAAAGTAGTCCTTGTGTAGTCCGCATTCCGTCTTTTCATCCTTGCCTGCCCACCGACCGGCCCGCTCTCCCGTATCGCCATCTCCACTCTTGATCGTGCTGTGCCAGTCCCCGACACTTTTATAACCCTGGTCGAGCAGCTTGTTCCGTGGAACATTGTTCGTCTTGATGTATTCTTCTACTTGATTGAACTTCCAGGCAAACAGGGGGTTGAGCTTGACGAGGCCGGTCGCATCGACCTCTAGCGGCTGCAGAGATGCACGGTCCGCACCTTGGGTCGCACGGCGACCAGTAATGACTGTGCGAACGTCCAATGCCTTGTACGCGCGCTGCGCAGGCTCGACCTGCAATTAGGGTCAGAATCGGTACATCGTCCTGCACGATCGACCGACCTTGACCGCAAAGTCGTACGTGTCCTCGTCATGCTCCCAAGAGCGCTCTCCGAACTTGCGCTCAAAGTCTGCGACGGTATCGCATCCCTCGGGCTTGAACACGTTCACCTTGATGCCGTACCGCTGCTCGACCTCTGCAACGAGTGCGTAGGTCTCGGAAAAGTGATAGAGGGTATCGATGAAGATGAGCGGGGGTTGGTCCGCGGGCGAGGGTGCGATCTTGGAGAGCATGTCGATGGCGACGAGGCCCGTTAGACCGAATGCGGTAGTCTGGAAGAGGTGGGGGACATGGGTGAGTGCCCATCGGAGGATCTCTGGCGGGTCGAGCGGGCGGAGGTGGTCGTTGATGACGGCGAGTGTCTCTGCCGATAGTGGGAGCTGAATTGGGGTGTCAAGAGCGGAGGAAGCCATCGTGTTGAAGGCCGGACCGGGTCGGTCATGACTGATATAAGAAGGAATTGATCTTGTGGGAAATATCAGACTTGCATTCCCAAGGACATCACTAGTTAATGTAACATCATGGCGACGATGGAATACTACAAACCACGTCCTGAACAACCCGTGCTAATCCAACCAGTCCAGCTAGCACCGTCCAACTCTGTCCCATCCACACCAGTTCTACCTGCACCTGCTCCACCCGTCATCGCAACTCAACCAGCCAGACGCATAGATGGACAACGCGACTACAAGTACAACCAGGAAATATCACAGATGGTACGCGCCGCGTCTATTCCCGCGGAAAACCCTACCGACGTGTTCCCAGATGTTCGTATTTGGCGAGATTCAGGACCCAAACCACGAAACCGTCAACCTTGTCGAAGACATCGTACGCAGTCAGTTAATCGAACTCGTGAGCTCTCTCTTTCGTTTCGATCCCCTGCCGTGCACTCATGTAACCCCCACTCAGATCCTCCAGGCCCGCGCCCACGCCAACCGTCGCGGTGTCCGCTACCTCACCGCCGAGGACCTCATCTTCCTCATTCGACACGACAGAGGCAAAGTGAACCGTCTCCGCACATACCTCTCCTGGAAGGACGTTCGTAAGCACGCCAAGGACAGTGGTGGAGATGGCGGTGGAGCCGTCGAAGTCGAAGCTCTCGAGGATGGTGCCGACGGTCCGTACCCCACCCTTGCCTTCTTTCTTTGCATTGACTCTCTTCCAGATAAGTTGGCCGCCAAGGCCCAGAAGATCACCATCAAGCTCCCTTGGGAAATCGCTACCATCTACTCCGAAATCCTCCGTCAATCGGGCCACCAGTCCGATGACGAGGAAGACGAAGACGACATTGAGGCCCACGAAGCCTCGATCCAGCGTCTCAAAGAAGCCGACGACGCCACCCGCCAAATGACCCGCGAAGAATACCAGCACTATTCCGACTGTCGACAAGCCAGCTTTACTTATCGCAAAGGTTCGTTCGACCCCACATTCCTTTTGGCTGACCGACTGAATTTCTTACACAGCTAAACGGTTTCGCGATTTCCTCTCCCTCCCCGCGCATCTGGATTTGAAACCTAATGATGATACCGTCGACATCGTCGGCTTTCTTGCGTTCGAGATGGTGCGTTCGCTTACCCTCGCAGGTCTCGACGTCAAAAGGTCGCTCGAGGAATCGTATCTCCGGGTCGACTACACCCCCTCCTCGTCCTCTCCGCTCCTGGGCAAGCGGAAAGCGAACGGGATGGGTGTGGGTATGGGCATGGACGGCAGGAAACGCGCACGGAGAGACGGTGGGGATGACGACGATGACGACGACGACGACGCGCCGTTGCCTATGAGTTCGTTGTTCCTTCCGCCGCCTGAAGCGCGGACGGCATTGCAGCCTGAACACATTCAGGACGCGTTTTCAAGGATGCAGGGCGATTGGGCGCATCATCGGATTGCGGGCATGCGAAACTGGCGGGGTGGCTTGATTCGGACGCGCGTTAGTCTCATATGAACGAGGGTTGGTATGTCTTTCTTTTTTCTCTCGAGCTCTCTGCACCTAACTATGCTTGTTTCCATATTTCATGTTTTCGTAGAACTAGGAGTACTTCCTGAATGGCCTGTGCTTGAAGCCGCGGCGAAGCTGTCAGATATCGTACGCGACGCGTTTAAGACGAAACGTCTCAAGGGACGATGAGAACAACCAGACAGCTTTGGCGACTCGGAACGGTTTCAAGGGAAAAGGGTGACAAGCGCGCGAGCACCAGGGTCAGCAATCCACATTGAGTACAGTCGGAACTTCCACACGTTTGTCCAATATGACCTTGGTTATTGAAGTATGTTTATGCTGATTTGATCAAATGATGTAGTATTCAAGTTCGTACTTCAAGTTGCAGTCATAGTGAAGATTGAAAGGATAAACCATACTTCGTGGTCTGCCTTTGACTCGGAAGGGAAGCGATCGTCTTCCCACTCCAAAGGGCTGCCTGAAAGAAATCTAGTTTATATGCTCCTGGTTCCACGCTTTGAGCCGACGGATCAGAGGCCGCGGCTAATTCCAGTAAGTAAGTACTATGATAAGATGTGCATAAAGATAACAGCCCGTTGCAGAACGATGGGAGCGCCTCCAAAATTAGAGATGTTCGGAGTTTGGATCTGGGAAAGCTCTCGGCACGATCTCGGCATGCAGTTTGTCGCGTCAGTCGCCGCCGCGTCGCAGCAAGGTTCTTGTCCTATGCTGCTGGATGATGAATGTAAGTACTGGTTGTTCATGAGAGAATGCGAGCAACGATAGCCAGGGGATCGATGCAGATTGGAATATTTCAGTCGGAGACGTGTATTCAAAGTCCACTGTACATCGAAAATTTTCGGACCGCTCCATCGTTCTGCAACGGGCTGTAAGATAAGTCGATAAAAGCAAGCGCCCAGGGTAACTGCGCGAGAGTTGAATAAGGTACACGTACGCGGCCTTTCCACTCCGCTAACACCCAGCCCTCAATGTTTGCCGAGGTTCCCCCAGGGCGAAAGAACGGTTAGTAGTAGGTAGGCAAAACCACGATGCAGGGCACTGACGAGATCAACAGAAGGAGTATCGAAGTCCGAAGCCGACGAAGATAGGACCACTGAAATCGATAAACAGACGGAGAGTCGGAAATCGACTGAAAACGCCACCTCCAACGTCAATGACCTCAGCGACGCGAACCCGGTCGAAATTGATGCTCCGGATCGTATATATTCAGTCAAGTTTTTCGCTGGCGGGAAGTACATCGTGACCATAGGAATGGAAGGGAAGATTCGACGATGGCGAGTGGAGGACGGCAAGGAGATAGGAAGACCGATGGACGCTGGATGCCGCGTTTACGACGTTGCGGTCTCGCAAGACGGCGAGTGGATCGTGAATGGGACGGAGGGTGTGGGATGGGACGAGCCACAAGAAGGTGACTGAATTCAAGGCACACGAGTATTGTGTACGTGCCGTCGACCTCTCGCCCGGAGGGAAGAGAATCGCGACCGGATCGAGTGACATGATGCTCTCCGTCTGGTCACTTTCGACAAGCCAGCGGATGCTCGGCCCTTTGCAACACTACGATGATGTCGTCGCGGTCAAGTTTTCGCCCGACGGACAACTCATTGCGACTGCGACGCGGGATAACAAGTCTGTTCGGGTATACGACAGCAGCGACGGCCGCCTCCTGGTTGACTTTCCAGTTCAAGTGAAATCATCCTTGAATCAATGTCTCGCCTGGACAAGCGACAACCAACGTCTCTTTGCACTGTCTCGATGTGGCGATATTCACTGTCTTGACATATTCACCAAAAAGACACTCTCGCATTGGCCCGTTCACAGTGACAACGACCCGAGGTGTATCGCACTAGCAGGCAACGACACGTTCATCGTAGCCTCCGCTGATTCATCGACCTCACTCTGGAACACCACAACCCATCGACAAATCGGGGCCGTCGTCGACCACTCCTACCACATCTGGTCGATGGCTATTTCGGAGAAGTACGACATTGCGGTCGCTGGAGACGGTAAAATCATCATTCGACAACTTTGCGACACCCTCGCCTCTCCCTACCACAACGATGTGAGTCTATCATTCCGTGTAGGATCTTGTTCTTATCACAGCCTACTTCCTTGGTGCGATACAGATGCTCTGGGAGGAGGCGTTCTTCCCCTTGCAAGATGATCAAGGTGCAATTTCTCAAGGACTACGTCACCAGCTTGCTGCGTCCAACGAGGAAGAAAAGAGCCTTCAAGAAACCATCCCGTCCCGTCGTACAGGGGAAAAAAGCTCAAGTGCGTCCTCACCAGCCTCCTTGCCTTCTACCTGGTTGACAGTCGCGCGTCAACGCGCAGATTACAATTCGCAGCAATCGAGCTCAGGTGCGTTCATTATCATCATGAGGCATGATTTGCTAATGAGCAAGAAACAGCTGATATCGAGCAAACCGTCCAGGATCTCGGTGACAAGCTTTCTGTAGGCCAATACGCCCTCAGTGTGGAGGAGAAGAGGCAAAAGTGCGAAGCCATGTATGCCGATGGTCGCATAAATGATGCTGTACAGCATCTTTTGGAGATTATCGACACCATGAGCGAAGCAATAACGCACAACGAGTCAATCGTGGACTGGCTTAGTGGTATGTTTGTGCGTCTTTCCATAGGAAAATTTATCTATTCAACCCCTGCTGTCAGAATTCACGGATCGGTGTATATCAAGGCTTCGGAAAATTGGGGATGAGGCTTCGCATGCAGCAAAACACGACGATGCATTCTTAGCCTACTCCACTATACTGTCGCTCGTTCCCTCACCTCCGGAAGCTGTGCTAATGGGATGGGTGAGGATGGCGCTAATTCGTTCCCCAGCAAATGCAGCATTAGCTACTACAACCAAGGTATGATTTTCGCAGTTGTCTAGAATAAGGTGTCAATTCTCATCCCGTTCAGTTTAAGATTCCAAGATTTCACGTTTATCGGGTGATCTGTAATACTCTCTACTCGAATGATCGTGTTACAGAGGCGATCGAATGTTTCATAGGAATGCAGAACGGGCTGTCAGAGGAGACGAGCGTTCCCGATGAGCGAGCACAGTGGGAACTGGGTAAGTGGTTACAATAGCAATGCTAAGACTAATCTGAGGATTGTTCCAGAATTCCGACGACGTTGTATCCTGAAGCTCCAGGATGAGGGGGACACCGCGATGAACTCCGGGGACCACGACGAGGCCATCGGACACTACTCAAGTGCGCTCTTATTCGACCCAGAAAACACCAATGATGTCATTGTCAAATGCTGCGAGGCGCGAGCGGGTTGGATGAAGGACGAACTCACCAATGCTAGTACGGTATGGATTTGCCTGCGCCCCGCACCGAGTCAATGGTGACGGTTCGATCAGGCTATTGAGCACGACCCCTCGTCCAACGAGGCATTCAAAAGGAAACATGCTGTATTACATAGCATGGGGCGTTACAGCGAGGCATTTGATTCATTCGAGGCGATGCTATCAAGAATGGAGAAATCGCCTGACCCCGAAATTCGCAGTGAGTTTGTTTTATTTGTATCGTGGAGAAAACGTCAGTTAAATGTCGTCTCGGTGCTAGAGAGCCGGGACCGATATCTCGACACAACTCCACTGATTCAAAATATCGTCGAGCAAACCATCCGCGACATGCCTCGTGCACTCATCGACACGACTACTGGTTTCCTCCATGACAAAACACAGCAAGCCATGGCTTTTGAAGAGTCTCCAATATACAACGAATTGCGGTCTTCCATGATCACTCGTGATCGGCTTGACTGTGCTCGGATCGAGAGAGAGGTGAAGAAGTTCTATGCATATGTTATGTTCTCGCACAGGTGGCAACCATCCGAGCCAACATTCCAGGATGTAGAGAAAATCTCAATCTATGGGCTACCCGAATCGCCAACGCATAACAAGCTTATCAAGTTTTGCAAGCTCGTTCGATCCCGCCGATTCCGGTGGGCATGGAGCGATACGTGTTGCGTGAACCAGGCCGACAGGGGCATCCAGCAAGAATCCGTTGTCGCGATGTTTCGGTGGTATCGTCGTGCGGCGCTCACAATCGTTCATCTTCTCGGCGTTCTCTCGACGTCGCAACGAAAAGGAAGCCTGTGGAAGAGTATCTGGAACACTCGTGGATGGACATACCAGGAGTACGTTGCTTCCAGGGTCATTCAATTTTATACGGAAGAATGGAAGCCGTACCTCGGTCTGGACATGTATAATCACAAGGAATCCCCAATCATTCTCTCGGAGATGGAGCAAGCAACCAAGTTCACCACGGACAAGCTCGCTACGCTTCAACCTGGGTTCGACAGGGTCCGCGAGAAGCTGTTTCTGGCTTCGAATCGCCAAACGACGCGGGAAGAGGACATTGCATACTCATTGTTTGGTATCTTCAACATCGCAATCCCTGTCATATATGGCGAAGGCAACCAAGCAGTCGGCCGACTCTTGGAACACATCCTCCCACGTTCGAATGATGTCACTCTTCTCTCCTGGACCGGGGTCCCAGGTAGCCACCACAGCTACCTCCCTTCGGATCTTACTGTTTATGATCGGGTTCTTCCGCCGCATGCACCGCAGTCCATCGAAGCCGCCGAGCTGGACCGGATCGTAGTAGAATTGCGATCCACCTTTCCCGACCCCCCCTCCTTACTCGCTGAATTTTACCAACGGCTGCATGATCTCCCATCACTGTCGCTTGATTCAAGTAGACTAAAGCTTCCCGCTCTATTTTTTCCTCTGGCTCACATCACCCTTCTCTTGGAACCATTTTCAGACTCTAGGTTTCCTATCTATCGTGCTACGTCCCCCATTCTGGGCGATGTGCGGATCGAGACGTCGGATGACCTATCGGGGATGAAACGTCTAATTCTGCTTCATCCTTGGATTAATCCCCTCCTTGACGAGGACTTCTCGTCGGACGACCTTCCTGTGGCTGGACAGCATTCGTACGGTCGACGTGCAGTAGCAGTAGTCGTGTGTTGTTGGCTTTGGAGATCGGGATGATCTATTATTCTCCAACTAGTGTTCAAGTAATTATCGTTCGTGATTGCAAGCTGCAGATAGTAGAAAAATGTAGTAATGCCACAACCTTGGCTCTGCCAGTAAGGAAGAGTTTGGCATCCAACATATCACAGAACTCTTCAGTGGGCGCAGTCATCATTTGATTACACTCCCACCGTTGCCACCGATGGCTCCGATGAAGACCATCTCGGACCAATCTAGATATACGTACACTTGAAATTAGGATCTCTCAGGCTGCTATTTCTCTCTCTCGTTGTCTTGTAAATCAAGAATAAACATGTTTCCGACAATAACAGATTGGATATGACATTAGTTCAATGGCTCACGCTGGCTAGCAGACCCCCATGCACAAGCCTCCATGGCCCACTCTCGTGTTGATTTACGGATGAGCTCCGGCTCCACCTTTTCTTCTCCGTCCATACGGCCAACTAGTCATGAGGATGATCACCTGAAAACTTTGCCGACCGACTCAATAAAAATTGTCGTGTAAACATCATCAAGATGGCGTGAGTCGTCCGAGTCCACTCGCCCTTTTTCTCCGATGGGCCGGACTGTGTGCTACCAGGGACACGGTGCGCAGTCTAAGGTTAGTGGGAAGAACCTCAGGCTTACTGTTTGTCATCGGGCCGGATTGTGATCGTAGACTTTTTTCGATGACGTCGAAAAAGGTTCATCATGAAATTTTTCGCACGAGTCTGTTGCCAATGAAACGCCCACCAACCCAGGCACGAACATGCTTCCGAGTCCATGAGGTCTGTGAAACTGGTAACTTCCAAGTGATATCCTCATCCGACCCTCTCCCGGATCGCCGGCACAATTCGCGAAAATGTCATCGTGGTCGCCCTGATTACCCACACGCGTGAAACCTTACCGCATGCTCCCCAAATTTGGCGAATAAAGGAGTGCTTAGCTTTGGTGAGATAGCCATAAGATTGGTTGTGAACAGACTCGGAGGCGTCGCTAGCACTAGACCATGAGGGGGGGTGCTTTTAGCGAAGAATCAGTCCTCCCACGGCACCAAAGGTGTTCGCGCTTCCACGTTTTACATGGATGATTAGTGACGGTCACGACGACCAATAGATCTAATTTTACTTGAGGTTAGTAGGACTCACTCCCTTTGTTCTCTGTTGCCTCGCTGTCTTACAATAGTATGTCCTGCAATAGCATTAGCCTCGAACATGTCAGAGCCTGTGGGATTCTCGCGCCGAATCACGATTCCCCTTCATGTGTCATATTGCCCTTGACTTCCATCTAGGAACATTGTCATGCTCCGAGTCATAGTTATTCTCGGAAGCGAGGAAATCATTTGACGTAGCTTCAGCCTGGTCTCCACATGCAGATTAAAGATCCGAAAGTCCTTACCTCAAGCCCTGATGGATCACAATTGCCATCTGTTCCAATGTTCTAGCTAGCTTCACACTAGCATGGAGCGCGGGGTATGACCTCATTGGTCATTCAAGGATCGTTCCCATGCACATCCACACATTCTCAGGTGACCGTGACGCCGAGAGGCCCAGTTATATTCCTAGAGATGTTTGATAAAACTGCTATCCAATGGGCTCCACCGCAGCGCATGCTGATGACGAAAATTCCCACTTTCAAGTCCATCTCCACTAAGTATCAGGTGACGGCGCCACTCAAGTGCCACTAGCAGGCCTGTTGCGCTCATCGAAATTCAAGGTCTCGCTAAGGCGATGACAACCCAAAACATTGGTGGTGCTGGTCTCGGCGGAGCGTTCGCCTCGTTGATACTATACGGTATCAGTCTGATGCAAACGTACGTCAATGCTGTTTTTTTGAATCACACCATATCAACCTCGGGGATTGTACAGGTTCCTTTACTTTGTTCGGTGGGCACTCGCTGCAAAGGTTGACCATGCTTCAGTTTCTATAACTACGAATCCGCTCCAGATATCCCTCAGACAAGGTTCATTTGAAAGTGGTGGTAAGGTGCACGTTTATTCAATGACACCATCCTCACTGACCTATTACTAGGTGACACTAGTCTTTCTACTGAACTCTGTCAATAACTTTTGTCTCTGTCTCTGGAGTAAGTGTCCGTGACGCCAGTTATGCACGCACGAACTCAAAAAAATGTCTAGCTTGGGATAGTTACGTTGTTGACTTTGGCAATCCCGTTGCACATTATGCCCTGAAGAGGTATGTTCCGAAAGTTTTCCCGAGCTTTAACTGGTGCTCACACAATGATACTGATACCAGGGCCTACTTCGTCATCCCAATGACTACAGTGAGTGATGTCGTTCAGCCTGACTACTCTCACACCTATGGTGATACCGTTAGGTTGTCATTTCTACTGTTACACAACTATTTTTTGCGTATCGCATCCGATATTGTAAGTCATTTTCATTCGATCTACTTGGTTTGAGCTGTTGATTTTTTCTCAGTGAGCTCGGGGTACTGGAGACTTATACTTCCGATGGCTCTAGTGCCTTTCATCATTGCGCAGCCCTGTTAGTAGTCATTTTAGATCATCCTACGAGTTACTAATGCCCGTTTTTAAAAGTTGCAATGATCTGTCAGTCTAGTGTTCTACGCATGCCTTTGAACAGCACTGAAACCAGTACATTTAGATTTCATCATCAGGGCATGGAATATCACTAAGCTTCAAGACATCATGAATTGTACAACATTAGTGGTATGCTTCAAGTTATTTCCACGATCTGATCAGTCGGCGTAAATGACATATCTATAGGCAGTTGGGGGCGAAATCAATGCTGCTTCTGCAGTGATCGATATCATCATTACTGCCGTCATGTGTACTTTGCTTGCACAGGGAAGGACAAAGTTTAATGCGGGGTATGCTCTTCTTTCCTCGTCCATACTGAGTCACTCTTATATGTTATATTATAGCACCGATCGAGTTCTTCTGCGCTTGATCATCGTGTCTATCAACACCGGCTTTTGGACGGCCATCGTCAGCACTGCTGTTATTGTTTTCGTACGAAGTTATTTCCCGTTTACCTTGAGCACTTTCTAAGCAGGTTCTCCACATTCAGCTCTGTGTACACGGAAACGACGTCTTATATCTCGCGGTATACTATCCCCTGCCCACCCTATACTGCAATACCCTACTGGGAAACCTCAACGTTCGGTCCTATGTCCGAAGTGCTTCCCACTACGAGATCTACAATATCCCCTCAATCAATATAACAAGACAAAGCAGGATTATTAACATCACGCCCGATGAAAACGTATTCAGACATGAAGGAGTAAAGGATGACGATGTATGATCAGAGGTACGAGTTGGTTATAACAAGTAGCTGTATTCGACGTCGCATTTTCGGCATCTTGTCCGGCGCGCGTAGTACGTGCGACGGGTTCATTGTATAGTATACAAGCCCCATAGGTTCAAGTTAGCTTACTATTGATTCCAATGGACTCTCCAAAGTTATGTCAGGAGTCCGTTTCGTTCTGCCAAGGTGTCATTATCGAGAGGTGAATAATAGTGATACAATGCAGTATATTAGAGAGAGAGAGAGACAAAGTCAAGTAGTAACACAAGTAGTGTTTGCACGCGGGGGGGTCAGAGCGACCCCGATCCCAGAAAACTTCAATTCCCGCGAGGGACAACGGTTCAGCCGTTGTACGCAGGTTGCTGGTCAAGCTCGAGTTCCTCGTCGACCCCAGTGGCAGATAGCGTGTGTCCTGGACCAGATGGCATCGGGATCGGATTTTGATTTCGCTCGGGCGACGATCCAACTTGCCCCGCACCCGCAACCGCACCCGCACCCGCACCCACGCCCACACCAGCTGCCTGCGCCGCCTCCCGAGCCTCTCTCCTCACCTTCTCCCTCTCGTCCTGCATCATCTTGTTCTTGCGATCATCCAAAAACGCCAACTTGACCTATTCTCAGAGAGAGAGAGAGTGTGTGTGTGTGTGTGTGGGTGGGTAGTGTTACGAAAAGCCCAGTGACGATGAACGATGCGAGGGAGAACAAACGAGACACACAGAAAGAAAATAAACGCACGTTTCGAGCGACAGCAGCCGCAACCGCCTTTTGATCCTCCCTGTTCCGCACCTCGCGCTCTTCCTTTGCCGTCTCGCGGTCGAGCGTTTCTTTGAGCATCGCAGCGCCGATGAGTAGGTCCGACATGTGACTCGGTTCGAATACGTAGTGCGACTGGAACTCGATCACCTTTGTTTTGAAATATAAACCTCGGACGTCAGACGTCTTCCTTCTACTAGGAACGAAAACGACCTTGCTCTCACCTTGGGATAAAATCCGAGCTGAAATGAACACATCGGACCAGGAGTGAAAACGACGTCATAAGTCACGATGGGTG
Organism: Leccinum boreale; assembly: GCA_038092235.1. Classification (NCBI taxonomy): domain Eukaryota; kingdom Fungi; phylum Basidiomycota; class Agaricomycetes; order Boletales; family Boletaceae; genus Leccinum; species Leccinum boreale. The sequence continues at coordinate 75,548 of JBBPPX010000025.1, read as the reverse complement.
GTAGTCGTTGCCACGAACGCTTACCTCCAGAGCATACTCGAGCGCACCTTTCGGCTCGATCAACCGGCGCTTGATAGTATCATTTTCGCGCTTGAAGGTATGATACTTTGGGTTCTCGGGCTCGCGCACGATGTTCTCTGCTATCATGGACAACGTCTACACCACACGCAAACCAACACAGTCGGATCATCGACCGGCGAGGAAGAGTCTGTGACGGGCAACACTCGCCTTGAGAGCGTTCATCGCGACCTCCCTAGAGTTGGGTCGGAAGATACCCGGATCGATGAAACGTCGAAACGATTGCCGCTTCTCGTGCTCGTGCATAAGCTGCACCGCATCGATAGTCCCTGCAGTCGTGTCTGCAATATGACGCCTAACAGCAGCATCTCCTGCAAACACTCGAGCGACGGTGGGCGAGTGGTCTGTGAATTCCGAGTCAGACATGGTGGAAATCGCGAACAGGCGAGCACAGCTCGCCCGAAACGACCGAATACAGGGGCGTATGGCCAAAATAGTAGTACAGAAGAATACAATACGCAGTACCGACTAACACGAATCACAATTAGATACGATATATCAGTCCGAGTCATCATCGTCTTCATCATCATCATCATCATCATCATCATCATCTTCCAATGGCCCCCCGCGATCTGAACCAACCCGAGCGTCTCGCCCGAGCGACTGCAGGCTGGCTGCTCGCCCGGGTTTGAAATTATGATGTACGGGTGTTGCCTCCTCTTCGGAAGACGTATCGCTGCTCCAGGGCGATATCTCTCTCTCTGGGCTAGGCTCTTTACTTCTCATGACCCTGGAAGACTTGAGGGGGGAGGAAAACGGTATCGAAAGCGCGCTAACAGACTTGCGTCCTAGATTGGCGAAAAACGTAGCTTGCGCAGAGCCGCCAGTACGCTGTGAATTACGCTGAGGGGAATCTGAGGTAGTGGGTGCGTCCCCGTCGGGAGATCCGCGCGACTCCAGCAGATCTGAAGCCCACTTGCGACGAAGAGCAGGAGAGCGGAGGGGATCTGTTGTACTCGAGTATCCAGCATCACAGGGCGTTGACATGCCAGATCCCATGCCGTTGTTTACAATAGGACGTCCACGCATAAAATACCATGACGTCCCATTATTCGCGAATGCCTTTTCTGCATCAGCATCCAGCGCCAGAGGTGGATCAACGCTTGGCGGCCGAGCTCCTACGAGAACTTTTGTACGGTTGTCGTCGCTCATGATGCCGTCTGTGTTAGTGGGAGTCGAGTTAGATCGTAAGCGCTGCATGGCGCGGCGAACAGCTTGCCGGCCGAGCATTATTTGTTGCTCGATCCGATACCGGTTCTCTATGATGTGCAACTTTGCAGCTGACATCAATTGTGCGGACAGTCACCGAAAGAATGGCTCACTTTTGGCCAAGTCACCATCTCACCGACCCGGATCATTCTCTGGAGTTCTGCCGGGTCGGGATCACTCAATATGCGGAACCAGTCCTGCAATGCGTTGAATCAATGTAACACATGATGTTTGTAATACACGGACCATGAGGCGCGTCTTTGGCCATATCCTGGCAAAAGTATGAGATGTAGCGCACAACCATCCAAAATGGCCAGAACATACGTCACAGTTCCATCAAACCGCTGAAGGAAGACACTAGACCAATCTTGACCCAACAACTGCGGAAGTAGCTCGAGGTCTCGGATGACCTACACGCCGACATCTGTCTATGCACGGCCACCGCGCCTCAGACATCATGCTCACCTTGAAGTTCTTCGTAAGTTCCAGTTTGAGCCACTGTTCAGCAGCGGACAACAGGAAGTTGCCTCTCCAACCTAGCATCTATTTCAGTTACGGTGAGCCCAGCAAATCTGTTGGGGCGTACCTTTGCCTTTTCTATGAGCTACCGGCTTCCCCGCAGAACCCCGGGGTGCAAAGAAGAATAGATGCACATGTGGGTTGACCTGCGATACGACCGGATGGGTGACTACAATCGAATCATCAATCACCGTACGAGTATCGACACAAAGTGGGGTCACCATTGAAATAAAGATTAAGTGCTTGAATGGGTATATCCACCCTGCAAACGAATGTGAGGTCAGAAAAAGTTTTAGCATCCAGCGCCGATTCGAACCTTAACGATCCGTCCTTGAACTTACTCCCCCAATTCCAAGGTACAAGACGACCATCCACGAGTTTCTGCATTAACACCACGGGATTCAGTATACCTGGTACCGCAGCTGAGGCCAGCAGCGCGCTCCATATAACCGTATCTGGTGCAGTAACATAATTTAATATCTTGGTTGGCCTATACGTTCGAAATGAGACGAAGTTTCCAAAAGTAAATGACGGAACTGACGAGTGGCGTTGAGCAGGGATGACAGATATATTAAGGATCCGCCCTGTCCTGAGGTACGCCTCACGGAAAGTCATTGACCCCCTCGTAAAGAATGCACACTAGATCACCACGCTCGTCAAGAACGGATGATGGTGTGACAATCGGGAAAGAACAGACCTTCCGAGCCCATGCCACACTGTCAAACCGAGCACCCGTCGTCCGGAGACGCTCAAACCAGACCTTGAAAGGTTCTTCGCAAGCCGTCACTTTATGGGCTAATTCAGGAACCAGCAGGGCCTTCAACTCTTCGTCCGTTCTAGTGCCCACAAGTGCGGCGACAAGACCCCCTGCAGAGGTCCCCGCAATCACCCGAGGCAACAGGCCAGCATCCAAAAATGCCTTCACTACCCCCACGTGGTCTGGATTTCCGGCAGTCACGATCACACAACAAGATCCGAATGAATCGATTTTACGCACAGTAACCAAAAGACGCGCCACCGGATAGACACAAGGCCGAGGTTCCGAGATTGGTGCTCGCATTCTTGAAAAATCGCTTCTTCTCTTCGTTTGATAACGCCGTGGACTCGCGGATGAACCGAAGAGCTTTCTCTTGCTCGTCGTGGTATGCTGATAGTTGTTATCTCATTAGTCAAAGCCTAGAATTAAAACGATAACATGCATTCAATCAGATTCTTCGTCCCCAGAAAGGTCTGAAACAGAGTCAGATGTGTCGGCCAATTGACAAGAAAACGAGCTACTTCACTGTACAGCCTTCAACACGATAGTCAGTAGAATAATGGGATGAATATGGGCGCATGTAGTCTACCTCGGTGACTCTACACCAGCAAAGTTGCTCCGGATACACGTTTCAAGCACTCCGAGCACGCCACGTACGTCGTTTCGCTCTCTCAAAATCCTGAGCGACCGGTTGACCTGATCGTGGATCAGACATGTCTTGACGAGAGCTAAAAGAAACCGCACCTTTTTCACCAATTTCCATTCATAGAACGGGCTGTCGTCTACCCGTTTCCACTCTTGAAAGTCCAAGTACCTGTCCAGTATAAGTGCTGCTTCTTTCCACTCCTGCATATAGTATGATACGGTCAGGACGGCACCGCGGGACCCGTGGAATTAGAGAAAGCTCAGACCGGTGTACTCACAGCGTATGTTCGTGAAGCACGAAGCCGCCTGCGAAGTTCGCCCTTCCGACCGCGCCCTTGTGAACCATGAGGCGAGAGATGGCAAGCGATTCATTCATGATCCGACTCACAAGCAGATAGCCATTCCTTGGCGTTGACGACCTGTCTGATAAGTATATAAAGGCTGAATTGCGCGGCGATGAAGACGAAGATGAGTAACTGAAGGGCAACATGAATACGGTTTCACGTGAGAGAGGTCGTGCGCGTACCAGGAGCGGCCACCTCACGAGGAGGAACAACCATTCTTGCTTGTGCTCGTGGAATCGTTCGCCCTTTCTCCTCCTTGATGCGATAATCGCTCAGCGCGGGGGCCGTGAGGCGGGTAGAACCGAGACGGAGCACGCACCTCTTGACTTTGAGATTGACGGGAGCGAAATCAGAGAGCGCAGAGACTTTTCTGATTCGCGGGCTTTGAGGGATTGGTGTCCCCGGATATGCTTGCGGCGATGCAGCGTCAAAGTGGTCGTGTTCGTCCAGCTGGAGTGCAGCCTTGAACGCATCGATGTGACTAGTAGCAATACACTCAGGGAACGAGAGCGCGGGTATGTCAGATGGACTCACGACTCGTCGACGTAGTCGGCCGCAAAGTCGTCCGTCGAACTTGCGGAAGACATCTGGAGAGTGAAGGATCATGTGTGTTACATAATCAGTGGAGTATAGCAGAGTGTCCCGCATTCGGATCATCATTGCAGCCTTGGACGTTCATCGATGCATCGATCAGGTTGTTAGCCTGGTCATGGATGTGTGGTCGCATGCGGGGCTGAAACGGCCACTCGTTGCCAATTCCTAAGCGACAGTGAAGTGACAGCCGGCTACTGTATCTTACTATCAGAACATGCCACCTGGTCAACATCTTGACGAACCAGCACAACATTCCCCTCTAATTCCTACAACTTCTATCGTTCGCACTCACGCCTACGAAGCCTTATTGAGCCACTTCTTGACGTTTGTCTGTCCCATCGCGTTCACCGCCTGCTTCACCGCAACCCTATCCACCAAACACCGGTACCTCACGAACTCGGGAGCAACACTAGACGACGGCGCGGCGACACTCGAAAACATGCGCAATTCCACGAGCTCTTCAAAGCTCTGAAACAGAAAGCATGAGAGACGAACTCAATTACCCGGTACAACACATTACCCTCATGAGCACGTCCCGCGTGCATCTAGCCATACCAATACTTCCACCTTCAATCTGGATCGGCGCAGCCGAAGACGCACGAAATTCTTCCCGGAACGCATCGTGGAGCATCTCGAACGTGACCACGTCATGGCCGACTGAATGAGCGTGCGTCGCAGCGACCAAAAGGCAGATCGAGGGATAGGATAACGCTTCGTTCGGTGGCATGCGTTCAGCGCGATGGTCCGAGGAAAGCGACGCGATCTCACCTTGTAGATTAGAAAACTTTTGGCGGAGTCGTTGAACAGTAACCGCTGCAGAGACGTGGGAAGCTGTCGGAAATGGGGACGCCGTCCCCAACTTGGTGACGACAGCAGTCTATATTGCTGTCACTACCTATAGAGCAACACAATTGTGACCGCTCACCAGAAGCTGCTTTAGCATCCTGACGTCTCGAGTTAGTGCAAATGTATCCTTTATCGTGTCCACGACCTTACGGTCTTCGAGGAAAGAGTGCACTGCAAGAGTCCAGAGAGTACCCCATTCGCTGGGAGCATCCACGGGTGCATTAAGCAGTCGTCGCGAGATATTTATCCAGGAGAGTGAATCGGAGGGAGGCGCAGTTCGTATCATGCGACCCGAAAACCGGCTCTTGACACGCTTCTCTAATAGGTTGATGGTGTCGATACGGGTAGTAATTCCGACGACTGCCAGCCCATTGTTACCTTGCGCTACCTTGCAGCTTTGGACGGTGTCCAAGAGACAATAGAGTAGTGACTGCCGGGCATGGTGTGCAAACAAATCGAACGCGTCAAGGATGACAATCGTCGGACGCGAGAGTGTAGGCAGTACAGATATAAGAGCGGGGAGATGGGACGGCGGCGGAACGGTTATCGTAGGACCCGAATCGATAAATGGATTGGGTTCTTCCTCGGTGTTGTCGGCGTCCTCGTCTAGATCGCGTAGAAACGACCTGCCAGTTTGCTGGGATAGTTGACGCGCGATCTCGCGGAGAGCGAGGCGGTCATTGTGCTGCGTGTGGCCAGACAACCGAATAACTACCGGTTCCTGAGGCAGGTCCTTGACTCCCTGCTCGATAAGCTACGCGGCCGTTGCTCGTCATAAGACGTTTGGCCACTCATCGTGTGAAAGACCTACAGATGTTTTGCCGCTCCCGCGCGGTCCGAGCAAAAGACAACTGTTGCCCTCCCCACGCGTCGTCGTACCATGAAGGAGACTGTGCAGCTGGGCATATGCGATGCTATTGGTAGACGATTGGTCGTGATCGTCCTCGTCCTCCAATGAGAAGGATGACTGGAGTGCATCCAAGATGGCGCGTTTTTGTAGTCGAAGACAAGGCACCAAGTGAGGGGGCAGAACGCCGGAGGCAAGTACACTTGTGGGATCGTGGCTTTTCTTGGGAGAAGATGGACGACTGGGGCGCTTGCTTGGAGTGACAGGCAGGTCGTCGCCCGATGGCCAGAGCTTGGAGGGAGAGGCCCGCGGAGTAACAGGAGGGCGTGCCCGTAAAGGAGTTGATGCGAACTGGACAGATTTCTCTGGGGAAGGAGGTCTACGTTGCTTGGAAGGAGTACAAGGTGGATTATGGAGAGAGGTAACCTTTGTTCTCCAACTCGGAGATGCACAGACGGCCCTGGGGGTGATGATCTCCACGCACTCCATCACGACCCGTGGCGTGCCAGGCCGGAGACTAGGCTTTGCGGGGGACAGATTGAGTTCATCTGGCTCGGGCGTCGCGTCATTGACGCGTTGCTGCTTTTCTGTAACTTTCAAGTTGCGTTTCGGGGCCATCGTGGACGCGTTCTTTCACACGACGCTCACATGGGCTTTACAGGGTGTGTGTAACAAGCAAACCCCTTTGAACCAGCGCTCACTCCATATACAGATTAGCTAGATGGATCAATCCACCGACGTCGGGGTTGGAGCTCATCGCGGAAAACATCATGCGAAATCACCATGTTCGTGGCAATCGACGACACCACCGCCGACGTTGACTCCCGCTCTAGGGTCAGAGCAGAGGACGCTGGACTCTCGGCGTTCGGTCGTACAGGTCCACTATCGGATCTATACCAGGCCTCTCCGTCGCCGCTGAGCGATCGATGTGTACGCTGACGATGAACGATCACGTCTTTGTACTCTTGGAAGACCCTGCTGCACCGTCGCGCGTGGACGTTCTGGCAGCAGTTCAGAATGCCCCTGCTCAAGTGACGCATCCGCCACATTATCGTACTACTTTCCTTACACTTCGGCCACCTGGTGCGTTGGAACAAGTGCTCAGCCAACTCAAGGCACGCTGGATACCTGTCAGACAGAGTACCAGTTCATCATCACAACGTGGACAAGCTTCGTCGCAACAGCTGACCGTCGAGGGACATGTGTTTGCGATTGGAAACGACTGGCTCGTTCGCGTAGGGAACGTTATCCTCGCAGGTGGTGCAGTCAAGGGCATGCTATTGGAGGTCGGTGGCTCTAAGCGGTCTAGTACAGTCTACTCATGCGGACATACAGGCCGAGTACCTCCCGCTCCCAGTCCTCCACTCCCAAGCCGCCGACGGTACATCTGAGCTGCTCTCGAATCTGCTGTTGTCGGTGCTCCCAAACATACGGGATGCAAAGACGGTCGCGGTAGCAGTGAGCGATTCTCAGTGGGAAGAGGTGCTCTGGGACCGGGAAGAGGAGGAAAGGTTGAGTAGAGAAAAGGAGGTGGAAGTGGACGAAGATAATATTTTTGTTGCGGGTGAGGAGGGACTGTCGGGTAAGAAGAGAGGAGACTGGACTGGAGTAGACCGCGACCGGCGATCAGCGTTCTTGATCATCGGTGCGCTGCGGTCAGAAGGAATTCTGTGATTCGCGTGGTATGTACATGCAATATGAATAGACTCGTCCGACCAAAACCGTCATGTACCGTTCGTCTACTCTACCATGCCACCATGGCAGAACCTTCTTTTTCGTCGACCACATCCTCAATCACGACCTCTATCCACCGCACTACACTTTTATCAGAACCGCCAACTTGACATCTATGCTGCAAAACAGGCACACAGACTCACCCTCAGACAACTCGTACTACACAACTTTCTCGTTCCCAATTTACCCCCGCTCATTAATATCATGCCAGGTCTTCTTTGGACGACAAATGGACGAGGACAGGTTGATCAAGGCATGGCTCATGTTCGCTTCCGTATGTTCACGACATGAACAGAACGTCCTCCTAGAGCGCAAACTACGTCCGCACTGAACTACCAGTCCGAATAGCTCACCGATTGAGAGACCTCCAAGCCCTGCCGTATGTCGTAGTTACACAAGAGGGTGTTGCCAGGGTATACGAGGCGAGTCCCTCCTACCGTGCCATTTACGTCCTTTTCACCCCCTTCCCAGCTTTATTGGTCTGCCTTTGAAAAGTACTATTACCAAGTCACTCTTCGCTGCCCTTCACATTACTGATTCGTGCACAGATTCAGACACTTCCCACAAATAACTAACTTATCGGAGAACGAGACTTTTTGTAAATTTCTGGAAAACATTCTAGACGAACAGTGCGTTTGCATGTCCCCAGGTCTGCGCCCGTCTAGTCTGATCTGATTCCTAGTGCCCCCGTCATACCGAGCCTCTCCCTTGGCCTGTCTCTCGCATCACCACACCTTCCGCCCGACTCACTTGATTCCTTCATGCGCCGCATGTTGGTTTCACGCATATCGCGGCGTGTGCTCGCAGAGCACCACCTTGCGTTGACGGAATCGCTAGGAAAGAACTCGCTAGAGGCACCAGATCCACACGTCGGTATCATCTACACCGCGCTGAACCTCAAGACTAGCATCGACAATTGCGCAAAACTCTTGCAAAAGCAACCATACACGATCGAGGACGACGCCGAGCAAGACATGAAATGGCCAGAAGTCGTCATCGATGGCCATTTGGATGCAAAGTTTTCGTATATTCGCGAACATTTGGAGTAAGCATAATTTATGATCGACTCATATGGGCAGTGATTGAGCCCCGCACTTCAAGATACATCCTATTTGAACTATTGAAAAACGTGAGTCACATCGCTGGTTCTCGAAATGGTACTCATGCATCCTATTAATGGTAGGCAATGCACGCTACTGGACTTCGACATCGAAATGCGGGCACACTGCCACCCATTCAGGCTACTATTGTGGTTGGAGAAGACGATGTGGGTGTCCGGATATCCGATCAAGGTGGGCAGATTAAATCTCGCCTAACGATTGATTGCCGTATATGTATGTGGCAGGAGGAGGTCTTTCTTCAGCATCCATCCAATCGCCTTCAGATCTGTTCTCGTTTTCTCACGTACGCAACGCGACGAGAATGGACGATGACCGACTTGGAGCGCTGCGGACGGCAAGTTCAAGAGGTGTGAAAGCGACCGTAGCCGAGCAGGTCGGAGAAGAAGTGGAGCATTCCCAAGAGGGTAAGGACCCTGAGAGAGTAGCTGGCATTGCGCCCCACCGGATTGGTCTAGGGCTGCCTATGAGCAACATGTTTGCAACGTGGGTGGCGGTTTAACGACCGTTGAAGTAACGACTGACTCGATCGGTGCCTAGGTATTTCGGAGGGTCTCTGGAATTGGTGTCATTGGACGGATGGGGTAAGTGAATTTGACACTAGAATGCCGGCTACACCCTTATATTTGCTACTAGGGACGGACGTATTCCTGCGGCTACCCAAGTTGGTGAGTACTGTTTCACACATCGGGCGAGGGAAGGTCCGGGCTGATGTTCCTGCAGGGCACGAATCTGGAAGGAATCGAAGTGTAGGTCTGGACTGTCTGTGAGTACTGGGAGTAGTCGTACTTTTATTAGTGGTAGGAAGGAGAATTGTTATGTGGCCGGATGTCGGTCGTGTTACGTCAGGTGCTATCTCCTTCGGAGGCAATCCGTCTCCGGTGCCTTGGTCGTTATTTCGTTTTCGCTACCCTCACAAAAACATGTGGTCATCGGGCGTTCTCAGCTTTTCTCTTCCTCACTACTACCATGGGCGAACGCTACATCCCTCCTCCTCCCCCGTACGAACTTTCCATCCACCACGACCCCCTGGTCGTACAAGCGAAAGCACTCGCAGAGGTGAACAAGGCAAGAATAGGCCAAGGATGGACGGATTTCAAGCATACCAGGGGCTTTTCTGAAAAGACACCAAGGGACGTCGCCATACGCACGCTCGCCAAACGCACAGCCAGCCTAGAGAACCTGAGGCTTCGAGTTCCACGACCTCTTCCTCCCCGACCTGTCGATGTCCGCCTAGGACAAGGGACATGGCTGGCTCCCATCACCGAAACCAAAGCGAACGGAGCGCGGGGCGATCAAGAAGTGGAGCCACTGTCTCCTGCGCCTTCACCGCTCTCTGAGACCCCATATGAACCACCCCAACCGCTGAGGGCGCTTCGCCGGACCACATCTGTTCGAACCCCTCCCACGCGCCACCCTTCGCTGTCGTCGTACGATGCCCCTTTTCGACCTCGTGACAATCGACTGTCATTTCCTCTGATGGAGAGTGGCTCAGAGTCGTCGTCCAGATGTCCTTCACCCATATCCCCCACGTCACCATCATCGAAAGAAAAAATGGGGTCGGAAGCGCGGCTAGCTTTCGATCCTTCTGTGGCATACCTTGACTCGCAGGCGAGTGACCTGCCCGCATTTCCAGCGCCACGAAAAGCGGCAACCTCCCTTTATACGTGAGTTTGTTGCGTAATGTGGTTTCTTTGATTTTTTACTGAACCGGACTCTAGTTGTGCTGTATCATCCCATCTGTCTCTCGATCCCCAAAACCAATACCATGTGTGAGCAACACGATCATTTTGGTTCGCGGAGAAGAGCGTGTTTGCTAACCAACGTGTTCAGTCCTGCGCGAACTTCGACGTGGAATGCCGAAACGGCGTGTGTTGACAAATCGGATGCGCGGTCCGTACGAAGTACCCTCGTGTCTTGGACGTCTTCAATGCGGTCCTCGCGTGATCGCCGGCCGCGGACGAGCAGTGGATATGAACACAGTCAACGATGAAGAAAAAGCTTTACTGGTGTCCTCCACCTCGCACCGTTTTTGGCCTCCTTGTTGTAGTCTTTTTTTTTTTTTCGCCTTGTCTCTTGATTGTATGCCCCTGCTGTAGCGCTTGAAAGTTTTCCTTTTTGCTTCGATACCTCCATACGCAATGTACATACCCACACATACTATGCCAACCTGCAACATAGTAATTTGATACCGTTCTCCGTTCCCAATGTGGAAGTGCCTCCGTTTGTTATTTACATACATGAACATCCTCCGATCTGCTCTACGACATTCAAGTTGGGGGTCATGTAAACGAGGCTTATGCGCGTCGTCCGCATCCAGGGTGCACGCAGGGGGCCAACACCACCAACACCCGCGACTCGGACGTCCGATCCATGCCACCCATCCCCTGCGCTCCCCAGACCGCCCATCAGTCCTGACGAACATGCTCGCCTCGGAGGTCCCTCCGCCCGTTCAGGTCGCGTCTGTTGGGCCTACGGGCATCAAGCTGGCGGACGGACTCGTGTTCACGGGTCCGGTAGTATTCTTGGAGGGCAACGTGTTCTTGTGGGACGTCCCCGGGTGCAACGAGTGGGATGGGTGGACGAGGGAGCATTGGGAGATGTTCCGTGTCGTCGTTCCGAAACCGGGTTAGTTCGTTTTTGATTGGGGTCGTTGGGGACTGAACTCCAATGGTTTTCTTTCAGAGATTCTGATTTTCGGGACTGGTGCGCGGATGGAGGTCGTGCCGAGTCGGGTCAGGGGATATCTCAGGGAGCTGGGGATACAAATGGACGTGATGGATACGGTGCGTTGTGTGTACTCGGTGTGCTTGCATGTGTATTTGACGTGTTTCCTTCACAGAAGAACGCGTGTTCGACGTACAACTTGTTGGCGGAGGAGGGTCGACGCGTGGCTGCTGCACTGCTACCCATCGAACCCAAAAAGTGGGCTAGGCAACCACCGACCGCACCCACATCGCCGAATACGCAAAATTGTACAGTATGATTTAATTCACTGGTTCGATAATACACACATCGTATAGAGAGGTACTGTAGCCAACTCCTCTCATTCTGGTGGTGCTTTTCTTTTTCCCTTGGCGATTGGCACGGGTGATTCTGATACTGCTGGAGCTCGGCGGTCCTCGTCTTCATCATCCAGAAGGGATGGTTGTAAAACTTGGACGGGCAGTAGATCGCCTCGATTGCGGGGTAAGAAAGCGTTGGCGAAGAAGAGAGAAGGAACATACCATCCTCGCCTCTAAATTGAATATACAGTATCTCCCAGTTACTGAGCAGCCCCTTTATCGATGTCGATGGATCCAAGGTCTCGAACGAGCCCACGCTCGATTTCCCCTTGTCCTTCACCGCTCGGCAGAGCTCAAAGTCCGCTGTCGATTGTGGGCGGGGCACTTCTGCCTTTCTGTCGTCTTCGACCATCATGTAGTCATCCTCATCCGGGGCGGTCGGGATGCGCGGTGTGCCCGACGAGGACGAGAGAACGTCGGACGTGAGCGCCGACAACGCATCCTCTTTCAACGTTGCGATTGTCGAGGATTGATGGGCTGTGAGAAAGACGGTGAGTTGGTGAGTCTTGAGGAGGAGCTGGTACGCTTTCGGTGGTGCGCGTGACGGCTTGTACGATGTAATTTTCAAGTAAGAGACGCGTACTAGATGTTTTTGATAGGGGAACTCACCATGGCGGGGGAACGGAGATGATGTGATGGGAATTTCGACTTTCCATTCTCGATCATCCCGGTCATCCCGGTCTTTGCCATCGAAACTCTTCCGTTCGTTGAAACTTGCAAATGAGCGTCTTTCGCAACAGCGCCTCTTCTTCAGTTCCGTACAAGGATGGGACGCCACTTCCTGACTCGGTCCCAAAGGTGCAGGAGTTGGGTGTGACTAGCGCACCGCTCAAAAGTGCGGCCTTTTTCTTCGCGGCGCATTGCAAGGAGTACAATGGTGCGTCTATCGGACTGGGTTTGGAGAGCGTGCTAAACGGATGCTACGACATTGATCGTGGTTTAGAGGACTTTATGCTTTGCAAGAACGAGGCAGGTGGTGATCCTGGACGGTGTCTGAAGGAAGGCAGACGAGTGACACGGTGTGCTACCGACCTGTGAGTCGAATGTGCTGCTTGGGTGTCCGTAACCTACACGTTGCTCGTGCTATTAGGATCAGCAAGATGCGTGAAAACTGTCTAGAACAATTCGAAGCACATTGGAACTGTCTGGAACAGAACAACCAGGTGTGTATTTCTCTTTTCCTTTGTGTTTCGTTGACCTGGGATGCAACATAGGAATATTACGCGTGTCGCAAACCGGAGCGTACGCTCAACAAGTGCATGTTTGAGAAACTCGTACGTTTGCTACCCCACCGTTCAAGTCCTGGAGCCCGCTACTAAACGCCTCTCTGTGACAGGGTCTCACGAAAACGATTCCTGGTTCTCCTGTTGGCCAGAAACCAATACACGATGTCGAGAGTCCGATATATACCACCATCCAGCGGTGAATGTGGTGTTAGAGTAGAGTACAATAGCGTATACATCCGTTGGTTAACGTCGATCGTGGCCCGGGAATGATATGAGTCTTACTCTCGCTTCAAGCGACGCGTCGAATGTTTTCCTTGTCCCGTCATGTACACCTTGCTCGTTCTTCGACATCCTCTCTCCTTCGATCGCACACACCTCGTCCTCACCGATGCACTATTAGACATGCAACCACCCCTTCCACTTCCCTGAAACCAACTCATTCCATCTACGTCTCGAACTCGACGAATCCATACTTCAACCTCACATTTGAAGACTGGTAATGCACTACTTTACAGTCTCCTCGCGAGGAGCTGAATGCCAAGCCCAGGCTCTTCCGTTTCTATCCACCAAACGCCCCGCTCTTGCTTCTATACCGAGACACGCCTTGTGTTGTGATCGGGCGGAACCAGAACCCATGGAAAGAGGTCAACCTCGTCGCATCATCAACGAGAGGTATTCCTTGGATCCGGCGACGAAGCGGTGGAGGAACCGTATACCACGTACGTCTTCCGACCTGGTTCGTCTGGACGCGCGGGATGACACGGGCTTCCACAAGGACCTCGGCAATACCAATTACTCGATCCACGTCCCGCGCTCGACGTTTGACCGCTCTGCCACTGCCAATGTCGTCGTGCGTGCCCTATGCACGCTCGGCGTAGATGCGTACGCGAACGAACGAAACGATATTTGCGTCGCGGGGGAAAAGATGAGTGAATCCTATCCGCTCGCGCCTGAGGTCCTTTGTGCTTATCCTTCTTTTCGTTACCGCGCGCATATATCCACGTCTCGGGCTCGGCGTACAAGATCGTGAACAATCGGGCGTACCATCATGGGACGATGCTCATCTCGACGCGGCTGGATACCCTGGGGGATTTGTTGCGCACGAACAAGGTGGGTAGGCTTGGCGTTGCGCTTTGCGTTTTGCGGGTGCACGTCTTCAAGAGCTCGTTTGGGGACGCTCGTCAGGCATTGGAGCTCATCGGCGCGTTGTTCTCCAGGACACGATGCACACGAAAGGCGTTGTCTCTGTGCGTTCCCCGGTTCGGAATATCGTGCAGTCTACCGCGTCGGTGACGCACGAGGCGTTTGTCAGCGCTGTCATACAGTCGTTCAGGGAAGAATATGCCATCGATGAAGAGGTAAGCTCCCGAAAGTCGCACAGTCGCTTGTAAATTAATATCGGTGATGCAGCCATGTTTCGTTCACGAAACGTTGCCGTATCTGGAGGATGAGTACTTCAAACTCGGCATGTCCGAGTTACAGGTACGTCTACTACTACTTTATACGCCAAGCTGCCTACATAATACCTTTGCCCAGAGCTGGGACTGGGCGTACGGCCAAACCCCCGAGTTTGAATACGTCATTCGCAAGACGTTTGTATGGGGTCAACTGGTGAGCTTCCTCGCTCTATATCCTCAAGCCTTTAAATCCATGACGCCCGATAGACGTCTACGATCCACGCGAAGCACGGGGTCATACTCTCATGTTCGTTTGCGTCGTCTTGCGATGCCAGCATACCTCCGAGCACCCAAGCAGGGCTGGACAGGCTGAGCGAACGTTTGACCGGCAAGCGGTATGCGTTCGTGGACGATGGCGAAGCACTTGGAGGTGACGGCGAGGAGAATGTGGTTGAGATTTGGAGCTGGCTCAAGCACGAAATGTGTGAAGAACGGTTCGCACGGTCGTGAAGCAATGTACCTGCGATCGATGAATAAATGAGTATACAATGAACGAGCTTGTTCCGCGGAACAATCATATTCTTCGTCTTACGTATCCCTCTACTTTGTTGAACTTGACAAGGCCGGTCGCATCGACTTCTAGCAGCTGCAGAGATGCACGGTGACTGGTAATGACTGCACGAACGTCGAATGCCTTGTACGCGCGCTGCGCAGGCTCGACCTGCAATCAGGGCCAGAATCGGCATACATCGTCCTGACTACAAAAGTCTTAACATGTCCCAAGAGAGTGCTCTCCCCACTTGCGCTCAAAGTCTGCGACAGTTACGACCCATTCTTAGCACGCGAGACGACGACCAAGCGTGGATGGCACAAGTTTGCGTTGGACTCCGCCTCGATCGATCTTCCAGTCTTGAATGGGGATACCTAATCCTGTTCTTGTTGGAAACATGTTTATTCTTGATCTACAGGACAACGAAAGAGAGAAATAGCAAAGATCCTAATTTTAAGCGTACGTATATCTAGATTGGTCGATGGTCTCCGTCACGTCAGTGATCGGAGCCATCGGCGGCAACGGTGGGAGCGTAAATGACGACTGCGCCCGCGTCCCTTCGTTCCCAGCTGTTGTATAACAACAAAATCAAAATTAGAGATGCTCATGCTGAAGGCGAAAATCTCTCTCAAAACCTCACCTGTAGCCTGCTCGTATACCCTCACTCTCCGGTGAACAAAACCCTCCGTCTGCGAAAGTCGGGGAACGCGCCGCATGGGTTCTGGCGTGTTGGCATCAGAGAGCGGCGGTAAGACTGTTGGCCGTGAATGATCAACCAACGACCGGAACCGTGGTCTGTGAGGCTGGTATTCCTTGGGGTGTTCCTTGTGCTCCTCGGGGGCCGGACTCGCACCAGTCGTGCTCACGGTACGTCTATGGACTATAGATCTGATGGCTTGGGTGAAGCGTGAACCTGTCGTCCTATGCGTGGGAGGTGACGAAACCCGTGGAATCGGCGTCTCAGACACGGCTAGAGGTGGAATTCCTGGACTGCGAATTTGAAGAGGGAGCTGAGTTGAGGCCCGGGGTTGCCGGAGAGAGAAAACAGTATTGTGCGGTGATTGACTAGTTCCTGATGGCGAACGTGAAGGGTGTGGGGTCGGATTGTCTTGGATTGGATGACCCGGCGATTCCTGTTGTGTATGCTCCCATGTTTTCGGGGTTAGAGATGCGATATCTTGAGCATATCCACTAGGGGTCCACACTATACCGTCCCGAAACACCTCCGTGTGGAGCTGGAGATGCGTCTTTGAGTTTCGTGCAGGTCGCGTATCCAAACATTGGAAGACCAAGTCATGCAACTCCTTGTGAGTCTTTCGCCTGTTCTTCATCCGTAGCAGAGGGGTTGCCAAGTTGCCAACATGCGCGTCTTGTACTGCTCCGTTTTGTCCAGAAGCTAAAAACCGGGTGGCAGGGTATAACTCAATGTACGGATATACCACAGATCCCGAGTTGACATCTTTCGTCTGTAAAACAACTTGAGCCGCGAAATGACATCAATACACTATCACAATTACCTTCACCTTGGTATTTTCATATTCGCCTTCGTCAAGAGATCTAGGAACTGAATCGGACAATGGTTGTGCGGACGGTTGCATTGCAGGGTCTGAAGATCAGCGGCGTCAGATGGTGTCGAAACTACATCCTGTACAACATACAGATTGAAAAGTAGGGATATTGTGGTTTGGCTACTTCCGAGCAGGGATATACGGACTGAAGAGACAAAGGATAGCCTGCAGGGTCTGTTGGTGTTTCTCAGTCTACAAAACTTACCTGCACGGATTGGTCACTCACAGGGGTCCAATAATGGGTACTGGGTTGGTAGTTTCACATTGATGAATTTCCGTTCAGCCAGGAATGAAGAGTATGATTGGTCTGGTTTAGACGATTGGATGATCTCGGCCGAAAGCTCGGGATACGGGATTACGAATGGATACACTGGAGAATCTAGTCAAAGCGTCAACCCGGAAAGTTAACCAAGAAGACCACCTGACGTACAAACAACAAGCCATGGATAACCACGAGAAGCTACGAGTAGTGATTCCTTTGCGCAGATAGAGGGATAGACATGGTCCAGATTATAAGGATAGCATGCACGATCTAGAAAAGAATTAGCGAGTGCACCACAACTCGTAATGTGCGAACTGACAGATGTCCAAGTTAGGGTACAAAGAAGGCAGTCTCGTTTCTGCTCGTTCATACTGAACGTTCGAGTCTACCCTGCCGGGGCTTTCTATTCGCAAAGCGAAGCTGGGATAAATATCGAAGTGTGGATAGACAGCAGGATCTAAAGTTGATGTTGAGCTAGTGCACAGAGTAATTACCAACAACTCACATATATTGATAACAGGATAAATGTTTGAATGAGCGGGAGTTTCAGTTACATGATTTTCCAAGGCGAATATGTTCTCCCCACTTGGGTAGATATCAAAATGAGGATACACGAGAGGGTCTAGATGCACAATTCAATCAGACCAAACTACCGCTCTTACTCGACATACTCACAGATCACTAGGTGCGGGTATTCCCGAACGAAACCCGATTGGAGAGCTTTTACACGATAAGAAGATTTGGTGGCGAGTATGTTCTCCCAACTTGGGTGGAGATCAAAATGAGGATACGCGAGAGGGTCTAGATGGGCACAATTCGATCAGACAAAATTACCGCTCTTACTCGACGTACTCACAGATTACAAGGTGCGGGTATTCCCGAACGAAACCCGATTGAAGAGCTTTTACACGATAAGAAGATTCGGTGCTCTCAGTATCATCGACGACCCGCTGACCAAGGTCGGGAGTGGGTAGACGCTCGATGTTGAGAATATCTGACAAATCCAGAGGAGACGTAGGAGGCCCTGCAGAAGTTTGAGACCATGCGTAATCGGCCAAGTCAAGCCGAAGGGGTTCATCGACCTCCCAGTTGTGGTTGTTGGCAAGGAGTTCGGCTAACCCAACTTGGGCTGCCGTCTTGGCTCTCCGCGTCTCTATTTGACAGCCCCGAAGGTTGGATTGGCCCTTCACAGGTTCTGCGGTAACCAAAGCCCTCACAAAGGACGGATACACATCCAGGTGAGGATACACTGCCGGGTCTAACGGATGTTAGACAGCATAAATAAATGTAATTGTCTTCTTACAGATTACGAGGCTAGGATAACGGGGAATCAGGCCGACGATATATTGACTCTTCAATGGCTGGGATTCTTCTGTTTCCGTGACGGCAGCAACAGCGGGATAGATATCGAAATGAGGATAAGCAAGAGGATCTTGTGTTCACGTCAGAAACGATGCTTGATTCCTCAACAGGGACTCACAAATAACCAAGTAAGGATAATTCAAGGACGAGTTCCTTTGATGTCCCAGATGGACAGATACTGGAGCATTTGAGTGGACTTTTGTGTAGGAAGTTGGCCAAGCGGCGCGCCATGTCGTCGCGTTCTTCCATCCGAACGAACTTCCCCAGATTGCCGCAGTATTCGCTGCACGCGCCAACAAACCATACGGGATGGAAACATGAGAAAGTTCATATCATGAATGATATCGATGCTCACCGATTACCAATTTTTGATCATTGATACGTCGGTTCGTCGTCGATGATTTTACAATATGTAACGGATAGACTTGATTCCAAGTTTTGACTGACAGCCATCCGAAAGAGACACCCCAGATAGCGCTTGCAGCTGCCTTTCTCTGACCATCGCCTCATAAGTGAAAATAAATGAGTCATCTCGATAAAACACACCGCATGCTGGATCGGATATATGTCTAGGTGAGGATATGCACTTGGGTCTTAGACCAATGTCAGCGACTGTAGCCATACAACGGCATACCCACTCACAAATGGACATGCTGGGATAATCGACTGCGGGGTGCCCGACATTCTGCAACCTTACGACTACCTCCTTCCGCTTTGGCATCACGGTGACTTGCAAGGTTGCTGGATATAGGTCAAAATGTGGATAAATAGCAGGGTCTGAGCAACTAGTATGAGGCAAGAAATCTCCGAGCTAACAAATTCACGCACAGATGACGAGGTTTGGATACGAGGTTGATGCACCGTATGTCGTTGTGTCAGATCGGCTCATACCTTTCGTTTCTGTGCCTTCCGCGATGGGTGGATATATATTGAAATGAGGGTACACATCGGGATCTATCATGGATTGTTAGCGCCTGAAAAACCATAACTATCTCATCCGTACAGATTACCAAGCTCGGGTAGTAACATGATATGAGAGTTCCTGATTCTTTGAGCACCACTGGGACTGGTGCTGAAGCATTCTCCGCAATGGAGCATGCGGGATAAATTTCATAGGATGGATAGACTGCATGATCTTGCGAATGATAAGCCTTCATAAACTGACCAATCATTTTGGAACTTACAGACGCAAATGCCTGGGTATTTAGACACAAGCCCACCTGTCCTAGGAAGTTGAGTCGGGGCGACCGATGGTACCATCACTGTCGAGTGGGGATAAACCTTTCGCCAAGTCACCTCCCCTTGCCAGCCAAAGGAACTTCCCCACACTGATTGATGGGATGGCTTCAAAGGATAGACGTTTGGATCTACGGGCATGCACAGTCAAGAGAGACACTATCCTCTGCGGCAACGGCTACTTACAAATAACCAAGTTGGGGTACTGAGGCACGGGGCCATTTAGATCTTGAAGTTGTATCCGGATCGTAGGCCGTGACTTGACAACTGAATATGGGTATGGGTAGACCTCTTTCCATGTCGTTGCGATGTGCCACCCGAAGGAGTTTCCCCAAATTGCACGGGGTTCGAGGGCCGCGATATCCTCGAACACGCGCTTTCTCATGCTGGGCGAGGGTAACATAGATACGCTTGGAACGACCGAGCGCTTCGCGTCGTTGGTTGGGCCCGAGTTTGTCACCGCAGCCGAAGCAAGCAGAATGGTCTCGTGCGCACGACGACCATCGTATACTGAGGAGAGTTGAGGAGACGGGATAGATGATTCCATGGCAAGAGTGAGAGGACTTTGGGGTGTCACTGACGACAGATATTCCTCGACTTTGACTCCCTGTCGGAAATTACGCTCTAACGCGTACTCGTCCATGGTCGTCACATGCACAGCTGCGCCGGCATCCGGAATTTCCTTGTATGCTTCTGTCATTGAGGCTGGGAACAACTCCGTCGACGCCCTCCACGATTTCACGCGATTCTCCAAGTCGCTATTCGAAGACCGAGGAACTGCGGACTGTGGAATCGGAGACAAGTCATGCGTCGGTGACGGAGAATCGAGATGTTTCTGTGACTGAGGAGACACATGGACGCTGCGCATGTCGAGTCGATCTACGAGGGAAAGTTTCCTGGGCAGATGACGGAGGGCCGTTTCCTGTCGCGAGTTGCTAATCAGGGTCGCAGATCCCGAGACATCCCATCGATCGTGGACGTGCTGTCCATCTGCATTTGTAGTTTTGCTGTGTCCTCGCCAATGAGCTCCCAACGATGGCGGGGATGTAGGCTCCGAGTCACGCAGAGCTCCCGACAGCCAGACGTCAAACCATACCGCCTTGTTCAAGTCTATATCGAACTCGATGCTTCCGCCTATGGGCAACTGTGGACCCCCAGAAGGTGTGTGATCGCCGAACAAGTGGCCAAACAGATACTGCCACGAATCTTCGGAAATACGGGGTGTCATCGCTATGCCATTCTCGTTGATATGAAGGTAAAGGCACAATCCCACAGTGCTCGGAAAGTTGTATTCACGAGCAATGGCATTCAGTTGACCAAACAACTGAGGAAGGAAATTATTTGCGAGTGAACCAGGGACGACGTAACTCAGACACCCACCGATGGAAACAAGGGCATCAGGATGCCTTGAGAGAGCCTGTGGCGAGGCCCCGTTGACAAAACGTTACCAAGTTGACCCTGATCGAGCGGGAAGTCGACGGGTGGGACGACCACCACGAGATTCCTCGAACCCCGTGTGTGACCACGCTCACGAAGGTCTCGAGCGCCCGAATTTTGATACGGCATGGCGAACGTCTTGCGAGGCTGATATCTGGTACGCTCTGGCGTTGCGCCCACGTAATGGCCAGTGACGTCAAAGTCCTCTCCCGGAATCCTAGGCAATGAACCTGGGGGAACGAGCGTGGAATCGTGGTCGGTGTCTCCGGGAGGGCTGAGAGTCACCGAACGTCGGGAGGAACGAAGGGCAGGCATCGTGTGGTATGAATGTGGATGGTTTGCGAAGGAAGTCATCTTTGCGATAAATAAGTCGGGGAGGGGCGTAGACCTCTCGTAACCGCTTGATAAACCCTCTGGGTTACAGGGAGGGCGCTATGGGAAGGCTGCATTTGTATGGAAGTACGATATCACGAGGCTATGAGAGAGCGGTTCCCAGCGGTGTCAGTGGCAGATGGAGATTGGATGACATAGAAAGCGAGAAATCACCAGGGCAACCATAAAAAATCCCATTGAGAGCGGTGTTGGTGATAGTTTCTCGTGTGAGACTCGGAGTACTAGGTGTTGCTCAAAGGGGGTATTTACAGTAATAATATCAACCACATCAATAAAACCACCTCCGCCCGTCCGATCCGGGCACTCAAGTACTCACACATGTCCCCTACCTCTTCCAGACTACCGGCGCATTCGGTCTAACGGGCCTCTCCAAGAATCAGATCACACCCTCGCCCGCAGACCGACCCCACTCGTCTTCATCGATACCCTCTATCATCCCGAGACGGAATCAAAGTGAACGTGTTCAAGCCCGAGGGTTACGACACCGTCGCAGACTTGGAGCGCAAGTGAGGGGAGCGTTTTTTGGTGCGTGACGAGGATATGTACGAGACTTTGCAGTCAAGGTCGGTAGAACGTGCAGAACGATGTACCAAATCTGACTCTGATTACAGGTCGAACCTGCGCCGCGCGCGTACAAGGCATTAGACGATCCGCAGTCATGACTCGTCGCGACTCAAGGTGCGGACCGCGCGCTTCTGGAGCCGCTAAGGGTCGATGCGACCTACCTTGTCAAGCTTGACCTCTTGTTTGCCTGGAAGTTCAATCAAGTAGAGGAATACACCAAGACGAACAAGCTACTCGACCAGAGATACAAAAGTGTCGGGGACTGGTCAAGAGTGGAGATGGCGATATGGGAAAGCGGGCCGGTCGGTGGGCAGGCAAGGAGGAAAAGACGGGATGCGGACTTCATGACAAGGACTACTTTGCGATGAAACCAAAAGCCAGGGTTACGTTGGATCTTCGTACTTGCCTGTGTTCCCATGGAACTAATCCAGTCTAGGCACACAGACCGCGGTAGCTGCACAGGGAAAGGAAGCATAGATATCCGTAGTCGGATGCAGAGTTTTCAAAATGGGTTTGATGGAAGAAGGGGCGGATGCCGTCCAAGATCTTGCAACTGGGTCCATGCAAACCGTTACTACTTAGATAGGGGGGAAACCGGTGGCGGTGCAGACGCCCTGCTTAAACTTCTTGATAAACAGTGACATTGACCAGTAACTCCAGGTAGCAATGGAACAACATGCCCTGGCAATCCTCGAACTGAATAATGTATGGTTGAACTTGCCGGTTACAAAACCCATCCAAGAGTCAGGAGAACAAGGTGCCAAATTCGAGCACATTGCCCCTAAATTTCTGTACTACCTTATCCCGGAATCACAAAAATTTGGTGGTCAGGTGCTGGATGAATTCTGGTATGAATTCGGAACCTGTCATGAAAAGCTGAAGGAAAATGGTCAGTCAAAGACTATAATTACCCAATCATTAAGCTCACTTTCAGTTGCTGCAGTCGAAAGCCTTAGACTCAAGAAGGAGGATTTCGTGTCAAGTCAAGTTTCTCTTGAGGCATTGTTTCGGGGATTAGGTCCCAGAGACATCAACTTCAACCCTGTGTTACAGATGTCAGCAAGGTTCTTTACCCACCTCGGTGTCCCCTGTGAGCAAACATTTTTTGATCACTTTTAGATGTTTGACAATCATTGATGTGGCAGTCATGATGACGGGAGGGCAAAAATCTGGGTCAAGTAGTACTACATCTTCTGTCGGTGAATTCATTAGCGAAGAGACAGACAAACTCCTTCAGGAAGCCGATGAGGGGATCGGAACACGAAACCAAGGTGTCCTCAAGACACTGGTATGGATGCATTCATCTCACAGCTTTCTATCTTCCTTATCACCGTACCGAGCAGTCATTTAGACGTGATGGAGTAATCTGCCTATTGACAGGGAGGCATTTGAAGCCTTATGGACCAAACGGAATTCGTTCCAATCTAGCTCATATCATTCCGAGCTGTGTAAACGAAAAGGTTTTTGTCGAACTATTCTGATTACCGCTTGTATCCTCATAACTTACATTTAGCCGGACACTCTGAAGTGTATAGCTATGTTTGCTGGTACTGACACAGCTGATGACGTTGTGCACAATGTGAATGACATTGGAAAATTTTTAAACATGGAACTCCATGCCCATGTCGATTATTATGACTTGAACTGGGGAATCGAGGCAATTGAAGAGGGTGGAAAGGTGCGATTTCATCAGTACCTCATCATCGTTACTGATCTGTTGATTAGGTCAAATACCGCTTTCGAACGGTTCCCACCCATAATCACAGCATAGGGTTTATTATTCTAAAGGATGGCGATGAAATTCAGTTCGGACGAGGGTCCGAAGGCGAGCGGCTCAAGAACGGACCCATTCCGAGACTTTGTAACCTTCACCTGGCTGTTGCTCGAGTGATGAAGATGAGTGGTGCTGCTGATATTGT
The DNA here is from genome assembly GCA_038092235.1 of Leccinum boreale. Taxonomy (NCBI): domain Eukaryota; kingdom Fungi; phylum Basidiomycota; class Agaricomycetes; order Boletales; family Boletaceae; genus Leccinum; species Leccinum boreale. Next base: position 51,878 of record JBBPPX010000025.1, on the reverse strand, counting down.
CTTGGAGTGGAAGGAACAAGCAGATGACGAAGGAATGTCTCGTCTCGTCGTTGCCTCCGAAGAGTTTTGTGATATTTTGGATGCCAACTCTTTCTTACTGGCAAAGCAATGGTTGTATAGTTGCCTCTTCTGCATTAGATACCCAGCGAATGAAACAAGGTTTTCGCAAAATGACTACCTTATGAAAAATATGCAGTAGACGGCTACAAGCATGGTTGGACGTGCAGAGAAATTGAGAAAAAAAGAAAGACACGAAGAGACTACCCCACGGCTGAGTCAAGCCACCCCACCAGTTCGGAACACGGGACGATAGCGGGCGACGGATACACAATGAGGGCAGGGTAAGGGCGATGCAAGAGCGTGCACACGAACTCGAGCGCACTAGTAGACATGTTGTCCGCTAGTGTGTCCGTGCTCGCGAGCTCGTTGGGTGGAAGGTGATTGTGGTGAAGATGACACGGCAGTGCAGGGGCGAGGGCGACAGTAGGCACCAGGTAAGAAAGGTGGGCGTGGTGGGCAAGAAAGCACCCTGGCATCAATGGGGTGGCTAGTAGTGGGCGAGCGTTGATCAAGGGCGCGCCGTGAGTAGACGAAGCGGCGGGTCTGTGCGCTGTCTCAGAGTTGGTGGGAATCACCTTCTACCGGGGACGCATGGACGGTGGTTTTCAAGACGGCAGGAGTGTCCCAGTAGTATGTGGGCCATGCTTACACCTATCCCGTTCGCTTTCCGCTTGCCGAGGAACGGGGAGGACGAAGAGGGGCTGTAGTCATCTCGGAGATATGATTCCTCGAGCGACTTTTTGACGTCGAGACCTGCGAAGGTGAGTGAACGCACCATCTCGAACGCGAGAAAGCCGTCGATAGTATCATCGTTAGGGGCTTCAAATCTAGATGCGGAAGGAGGTTGAGGAAATCGCGAAACCGTTTGGCTATGAGGTCCTGTCAGTCAGCCAAAAGGAGTGTGAGACGAACGAACCTTTACGACAGTCGGAATGGTGCTGGTATTCTTCGCGGGTCATTTGGCGGCGTCGGCTTCTTTGAGGCGCTGGCCTGAGTAATCTCAGGCTTTTGGACCTTGGCGGCCAGGATCACGAACGCACGTTGTGAAGAAACTAAAATAGTCATTGTCTACCTTGCGCTTGGGCGAGCATATGGTTACGGTTGAGAGATTTCGAGAACGCGGGAACTGAGTTATTACCACACACACATCGACGCGACCACGATGGAGTCAAAACTGACCCATTTGGCGACCCTCGCACAGAAGGACAAAACACCCGCGTACCTTTCCCTCCTTTCAGAGACACTTTCTCGCACAGATCCCTCCTCACTCCCCGTAGATCTCCACCTCCTCATCGACGCCGTCGCCAACCCAGAAATCGTCGGCCTCGTCACCGTCGGCCTCGTCACAGGCAGACAAGTCATCTCAGAGCTCGTCAAAAGCATCGGCGCAGGTGTCATCACAGATCATGACGTCCGGAAACGCGTCGTCGAAGATGCCCTCGCGACACTTCAGCCTCGCATCGCTAGCTACGAAGAACAGGTACGCAAACGCGCCCCTATCCTGCCGATCAAGATCTGCTCATGTCCACACGCTTTTCAGGTTAACGCTCTGAGATTCCAGCTCGCAGATCTCCTAGAAGCAGAGGAAGAATGGACAGAGGCAGCCCGTGTCCTCATGGGCGTATCTCTCGATTCTGGCTCGCGGTATGAAACCATCACTTTTGGTTTACCATCGCCCCCCTGATGGCCTGCTACGTTACTCTTCTCCCAGCTCACTACCCGACGAAGAAAAGTTCCGCGTCTACGTCCGCATCATCCGACTCCTCTTGGAAGACGAGGATTCCGTACAAGCCGAAACTTACTACAATCGGGCAGCTTCCCTATCCAACTCCACCGCGGACAAAGAGATCCAACTCCAGTTCAAACTATGCCAAGCCAGAATCAGCGATTACGCCCGCAAATTCTTGGAAGCAGCCATGCGTTATCACGAACTCTCCTGGGTGGCGGAGATCGACGAGGAGGAGCGAAAGGAAATTCTGTAAGCAGCCCAAAGACACGATTTGAAAGCCTGAGCTGAGCAACTACCCAGATCACACGCCGTAACGTGTGCCGTTCTCGCACCCGCTGGTCCTAACCGCTCCCGTGTACTCGCGTCCTTGTACCGAGACGAACGATCGTCCGAGCTCCCAACTTACAACATTCTCTCCAAGATGTTCCTCGACCACATTCTCCGCCCCGCAGAAGTCAAGAGCTTCGAAGAATCCCTCCGCCCACACCAGCTCGCCAAGATCTCCATATCTAGCAACGACAGACTCGCCTCAGCCGTTGACGACGAGGATCTCTTGGACCCCTCGACGAGCAAGCGAAAAGGGCCATCGACGGTGCTCGATCGCGCTGTCATGGAACACAACCTCCTGGCTAGTTCCAAAGTATACAACAATATCTCGTTCCGTGGGTTGGGCGCGTTGCTCGACTTGGCACCCAGCGCTGCTGAGACGATGGCTCGAAAGATGATCGAACAGGGCCGATTGAAGGGTTCGATCGATCAGGTAGATAGGCTCATCTGGTTCGAGGGAGGGAGAGAAGACGACGATGCGCAAGGAAAAGCGGGTGGTCTGGGCGACGTAGAACAAACCAGCGAAGCCACAGGAGCACCCTTCACCAAACGTTGGGATATGCAGATTCGAACTACAGCAGCCAATGTAAATTATTTTCTGCCTCCGTGTCTGCCGTTGTTGACCATTCTCTGCAGGTAGAAACAATTGTACAACAACTTGCAACTCGAGGTCTCATTCAGGCACCAGCATAAAAGCCAAGGATCTCACAAGAACCAAAGATGTAATTAGACAGGGTGTGGTTGCGTACTATTTTCCAATTTACGTCGTTTCTTGGCACGCTCCCGCTTAGTCTCCAACTCGTGCCACTCGCCCTCCAGTGTCGCCAATCTATGACAATGTCTCAGCCACCGTAAAGGTTTGAATGTGCGATATACGTACCCAACCGGCAGTTCAGGTAGCGGCAACTCGTCCTTGAAATACGGTGCCTCGAGGGCCTGCACTGCAGTCACCCGTTTCGTGGGATCGTACGTCAGCAGCTGCTCCGCCAGATCCAGACCCGCAGGGGACAGCCATCTAAGGCAGGGTAGTAAGCACCGAAAGATTGATATCAGACAGAGGCAGGACCTACTTCTGGAAAAGTTCCCTGAAGTGATCCTGTAGCACTTCCTTTGGTTTCACTAATTCATACCATGGCAGCTCCGTGATGCCGGGCCATCGCTCGGGAGTAGGTGTGCCAAAGATGCGATAGATGACATCAAGTTGGTGGATCTCATCGTTTCCCTGGAAGATCGGCTTTTTGGTAAATAGCTCGAGCATAATGCATCTGGAAGGGTACAACAGTGTAAGCACCACTCATCGGCACAGAATTGTCATGGCTTACCCAGCACTCCACATATCCACTTCCGGCCCATACACGGTCGCACCGAAAAGAAGCTCGGGCGGCCTGTACCAGAGAGTGATCACCCGGTTGGTATAGTCCATACGTCGCCGCTTCTGATAGAACCGAGCAAGCCCAAAATCAGCAAGCTTGAGTTCACCCCTATTGTTGATCAGAATGTTGGATCCCTTCACGTCCCTATGTATCACTCCCTTGTGATGCAAGTATGCCAGGCCGGCGAGCATTTGACTGCAGAGAGACTTCAGGTTGGCATCAGAGAAGGAGAATTGTGTTTGGGAAAGAACACCCGTAAGGTCATGATCCATATACTCGAACACCATGAACACCGAACCTGCATCATAAGACGTAAGGGACAGAGTCATCTACCAGCGAATAATCTTACCATTGGACACCATCATTTCATAAAGGCGCACTATGTTCTGGTGTCTCAGCGATTGGAGAAGTTTGATCTCCCGCATAGCAGTGACAGGGAAGCCTTCCCTTTCCGCTTCCATCCGTATCCTCTTCAGTGCAACGTGAACACCGGTAATCGTGTTTCGAGCCTTGTAAACCTTTCCAAACGTTCCTTCGCCAACTTGACTCACGATCGCATACAGTTCCTTCCGAGAAGTCACACTCGGAGATGACGCTCGTGTGACTGCATCGACGTCTGGCTCTGATGGACGGGGATGTTGTGCAGGGGTGACGAAGCCGCCGTTAGGTTTCGGAGACACTGGAACTTTCGCGACATCATGGATGGTCGGCGAAGGGACAGCCGCCACCGACATTGGAATAACCTCTGGTGGCAACGCAAGTCCAAGCTGGGAGTGGAGTTTCCCTGAAGCCTGCACGGGACTTTCTTCCCGATCAGTCCCGTCATCATCATGCACGCGTTTGGTTGGAACCTCGGGACGCGCAGGAAGCTCGTGACGCTTAAATACGGCCCCTTGTTGCTCTTGATCATCCCGTGGGAAGAACATCTTCACCGACGACGAACTAGGGAGTCCAATGGGTTTAAAGCCTATGGGTTTCAAAAACTTTGCTCTAGTGGGAGAATCTGGATCAGGTCGTTGCTGCATCGTTAACGGCGTTACAGTGGTCTCTTGAGGGCGCGATTCTGAGGTCGGAGGTATAACGGGAGGAGGGGGCATACGTTCGGTAGATCGCCGCGCCGACTCAGGAGAAGTGGAAGGGGCAACCTACACAAACGTGAAGTGAATACTAGGTCCAAATCATCAAAAAGGACATACAGAATGATTCCCGTTAACGTTAGCCTTCTCATCTCTTGTCGGCTCAGGTTCTTGGTTGAGGGGCAAGCTGGGTCGTCGCTTGATGGTGGTCTTGGATATAGAAAGAGAAATATCTCTGATGGACGTCGCGGGTGGCAGTCGATGTTTTGCCCTTGGTCGTTCCCCAGGACTGTGACTCGAACTCCTGCTCCTACTCCAACTTCCAGAAGAAACAGAGGAGACGCTTCTTCCTCGCGGAGGGGCTCGTGCCGTGTAGCTCCGATGGGATGACGCTGGAGATCTTGACCTGTTTACTCCTCTTGACAGAGTACGGCTGCGAGGTCGTAGTGGACTTGAATGACGAACATTATGATCGGGCGAGAATGACCTCGACCGCGAACGACCCCTAGATGAATGTCGAGAATAAACAGAGTCGGGGGTCCGAGAGCGCGACCGGGAAAGAGAAGAGAGATGCTTGACAGGAGGACTGCGGACCGGCTTGGCAGGCAACGGGTGGAATTCCCTTCTTTGCCAGCTGAAGAGAGGAAACCCTGAGAAAAGTATGAAAAGAGGAAAACGGTTTGACATACTTGTTCAAACTGTCATTTTCGTTACGACGGTCCCACCGCCGGTCATGATCCCGATCCTTGTCGCTTCGTTGTCGCGGTTTGTTCTGGACATTCTTCTTCCCTTTCGTTTTTCCTGGTCCACCCCCGCGCCCACGTTGGTTGCGGTAGTCTGTACGAGGATGCCAACCAGGCCCAGGTTCCCAAGATCGATCCTCTTTTGAATGCGAACCATCCTCTTGGTTGTCTGGAGGCCGTCGGGTCTGGTGTTGGTCGCGTTTCCGCGTGTCCCAGCCATTGTCTCTTTGCCACCGATGTTTTCCTTGCGAACGAGGCTCCTTGTTTCGGGAGACGTCCCAGCCTTTGCTCCGATCCTCCTCCGCTTCCCCTCTTCGCCAATCCGGAGAAGGAGAACCCCACTGAGGGCCGTCGTCGTGATTGTCCAAAGAGCCCCAACCCTGTGGCTCGTTGCGGCGCGCAGCCGAGTGACCCTGGACAAAGTCCCTCGACGTCCGTTCTCTGCCACCGCTTTGAAAGTCGTTGTCATAAGAAAACCGAGATTTTCGTTGGTCGCCCTCTCTTGAGTCTGCAGCAGCAGTATGATAACTATCTCTACTGCCCCGATGGTGAAAATGCTCTTGTGAGTCAGCATGGGATGAAGGACCGTCTCTGCTCATGGTGTAGGTCGAAGTTGACCTGGATGACGACGGAATGTATGTGTCCGTGTGCTGTTGGTATGATGAAGGACGAGAACGCCCGAAGGCGTCCGTCTGTGCGTCTTCGGGTCGTGAGACTGCCACCTGAGCCAATGCGGTGTCGTCGTCGTTGCTGGCATTTTTGCCGCGCTTCCGCTTGTATCTGTTTTGCGAAGAGTGCATAAGCAAGTAGATGTTGTAGCTGAGCTTCGAGTCGATGTGGAAGGATGTGGGACGAAGAGAGAAGCAAAAAAAAAGTGTGTTGAACAATCCAAAATGAATTCCCCTCCTTGTGGTCGAGGAAACAAACGGTGTCACAACACTGGCGCGGCAAAAAAAGGCAAACAGACGCTCAAATCACAGACACTTTTGGCGAAAGAAAGACTGTGTAGGTTGAGGAAGAGCACGAGAAGCGGGAGACAATGATCAGCAAGAACGTTCGGTTGTGTAGAACCACGAAAACACGACAAGGACTTACATAACTGCGAAAAGCGAAGTTAGTTCAGGAGAGACTTGCAAGCATACCAGCACACTCAGAGTCAGCCTTTGTACGTATAGCGAGCCGAGCCTGTTCTTGTTCTTGTGGTGTGGAGGCCAGCGATTCGTTTCACGTGGTGGCGGGTGTCAAAGCGGACAAGCGCCAAAACACACTCGGATTCTTCACAACATCAAACCCGGTCCAGGCGAGGCCCAGCCAGGAGAAAATGAACTAAACTGTGCCGAAATGATGGAAGTTCGGTTGACTGAGGAAAGTGTGAGCTCGTAACATTTATCATAAGAAATTCCCAGCTGCCATCTGGAATATCATCATGGTGAGTGCAATCAACGAGGCGCGGCACTCGACACATGTCGCCGCCTAGACTACATCCTAATCGTACACTACCGAGAAACTCTCATTGATTTATACAATGTGCGAGTCGAGTCTCAGCGTCTTCCTCCGAGGACTCGTCATCCGCACCCCGCAGTATCTCCAGCGCACGAGCATGATGCTGCATAACGAAACGCGCAAACCGTAGATCCGTCGTACGGTTGCCCCTTCTCGAAGCACGTGCATTCCGCTTCATGATCGAGGGGGCATTTTGAGATTTGGAATATGTCGCCGGGCCGCGAGCAGGGGCAAACAACTGTGGTGACATGTTCAACGGCGTAATCACGGTAGTAGATCTGAACGAAGATCACCTTGATTGTCGTATCGATACCGCTGACCGCCACGAGCGGAAGAGTAGGATGGCCTTCGATAACGTTGACGACGCTGCCATCCCCCTCCAGAACGTCGACCAGGTCGCCAGTCGATTTCTTCCAAATGAAAAAGTTACCGTCGTCTGAGCCAGAGGTGATATATTCATCACAAGGACCCAAAAAGTTCACTGCGAATGCGACGTCACGCATACATGCCACTGCATCGCCTTCCGAATGCACTCACCGTCTTTAACTGTCTCGACATTGCAGTGCCCAGAGAAACGCATGCGAGGATAGACCACGGGAACTTCAGAGTGGGCGTCTACCGCACCCCTCCCGTCGTCATCGCCATCAGGTTCGTCTGCTGTCACTGTATCGTTGTCATCGTCACTGTCGCTGAATAAATCGTCGACCTCCATTTCCGTCTCTTCGTCTTCTTCAAGAATCTCCCGCTCTTCGATGCTTTTACCAGTGACACTGCTGCTCCTTGAAGTTGCCTTCGACGGCAGTTTGGCCACGTCTCGTTTCTTGTCCGAGTTGGGAGGCAGGATGCACGATTGCTTGCGTGCACCTGGCTCGTCTCGCGTGGAGTACAAGTACACTGCATCCGAATTGTATGCTGGGACCATGTTCAGATCACGAAGACATCGGGCTGATCATGCCGAGCACTTACACAGAAGGAGCTGTCGAATTGGGCCATCAGCACAACTATCATTAACTGTTCCTCGAAAACGTACTTCATGTCCATTCCAAGCTGACATTCGCGCGCCAGTGATATGCTCATATCCCTTTGCCTCTCCTGGAGCTCGAGAATGCCTAGAAAAACGTCGAACACATGTTGTCAAATCATCGACAGCGGGTGACATTCCCCATTCTTCTCGTAGACGGCGACCGACCTGACGTCGATCGAAGAGGTGAGCCTCGAGAACGCGTATCAGGCTCAAAGTTACTCTCTGCAAAACGATAACACTCACGAAAGGTGATTCGCCGGCCACCACAAAATGGTACGGTGTCAAAGGGGAAAGTGCAATCGTGGAAAGATCGTGAGGTAACTTGACCAGCGGTGCGGGGCAGCCCCCGGAACAAGAGTGTACCGTTCGGAGGTCATGTTGACGCACTTCCCCATCCTAGTTGTGGAACGTTTGAGCTGATGAGTAAACTCGGTAGGCATGGATACAGTACACACTTCGGCTACCGTGAGGAAAAAATCGGGGCTATCTTCGGTGACGATACGTTTTGTCCTGTCGGAATGACAACGCAGTGTACGAATGCATGCTTGTTTGGTGGAGTAGTTCATCTCATTGCCCGAGGGAGAACGCCCAACTGATTCGCCAACGTCGAACACACGAACTTGCTTGTCACCTGCTACTGTTGCGCTAATGAACGTTGGATGAGCAAACCACGAGTTACGTGCGGAAGATAAACTATTCACATCCTCGTGGATGAGGGTAGCATATGTGCATTGAATACATTCGCGGTGTGACCAGTGTCTATCACAGTCTGGCATTCGAAAGGATATTCGTTTTGGGCGTCCGAGGAATGATCCATTCGCCACACCCGCAACCTGGCCGCGCACGAGACATCTTGAATGAACGAAAGGTGATCACAAGGTTTGAAAGTACTGACTGCTGATCATCCCCGCTGCTGAGGAGAAGCTCCCCATGCCGTGCCCAGCTTAGGGCATTTACACATCTGTTGTAAGGTTGGGGTTGAGAACTAGGGGTCACTGAAAGCCCGCCAACATGCTCACCCGGTATGTCCATCAGTATCGCTTCCCAGGACATTCACTCTATCAAGACGTCGGGCCCACACGTTACTAGCTACTTGTAGCTTCCAGACTTGCAATCGCGCTGTGGATGGGACTATTTCTTGATGAAAGCGAGGCAAAGCTGATTGGCGAAGCTCGTCCGCATCCATGATTGGCACGGGCCCTTAGGTAGGAAGACAATCGTTCCTACTATTCCAAGGTGATTGGCACTGGTGGTGGTCAATAGACGTGGGCCGCAAACTATCTCAGCTTGATGCCACAGTCATTTCCAATTCGCCGAATCTGCGACGACACTAACACAGGCAGCAGTCTCGGGAGTATACAAAAATTATAAACATGGCCATAAACCTCGGTCTCCAAAGATCAAGCACATTGTCAGACTCGAGCGAGAGGTAATCTGCATGGTAAGATATGATCCGCTGTACAATACGGTCTTACTTGGCGGTGGCGAAACCAACGGCATCTCTCCCCAAGTCATACACCGTGTAGTAACGCCTGAGGAATGCATCGCCTAGGGGAAAGTCAGCGTGCATTCTCGCGCAATCGAGTTAGGGTCTTACCAATGATCCAGAGGGCACCACCGGGCAGGTTGATGTCAAGACCAGTGAAGGCGGAAATACATGTCCCTTGAATTTCAAGGACATAATCGCTGCCCTTCAGGGGATATGGCTTGTTGTCGAAGAAGAACGTCAATTCCGGCAACGAGGGAACCTTGGAACAGTCGACTGTATATTGGCCATTCCACGAGCGCTTGGCACCAATTTGAGTGTTCAACATCTCGGCGACATCGGTAGGCAGAGCAATCAATGAGGTACCTAACAAAGTGAGCATTGTGTTGAGAACGGGGTGATAACTTGAGCATACCTGTATCAATAGCAGCGCCAGTGCTGTCGAGTTCAAGGACATCGTCCCCAAAGGCCACCTTGTTGAGTTCAACTTCCCAGTAGGCCTTGCGGCGAACGGGGGCATAGGTGATCTCGCCACGGTAGGCGGAGTGGTCGACTCCACCAAATGTTGCCACGCCACCATCCTCCTCGGATTCACCGATGCGGAAAGAGAACACAGGTTCGTCGAGAAGACCTTGATTGATCATGTGGTAGAACGGAGGGACTATGCCGTTCACCGAAATGGTGTCATAGGCGAGACCCAAGATGCCGTCGAACCTGGTTGTATACAGGGTTAGTCGAAGTCACGCGACAAGGTGGAAGGCACGCACTTTCCAAAGGCAAAAGCAAGTCCAGGCTCCTTGGTAGCTTCGGCGAAATCTTGGCCACGAATGGCAAGGTCGCCAATGAGCAGTGTGTCCTGCGAGACGAATCCCTCCATCGAACCAGACCCATATTGGATGGAAAAGGAGGTTCCATTGGCCTTGTATGAAGAGGATGCATTCGAGTCATACTTGGCGTGGAGGAAGCACGCAATGGAAGTGCATTTCTTGCCTGGTACCCAGAGATTACTGGAGCTGCGAGCGGACGTGAGATAAGGACGACCATAAAGGAGGAAGATGAATACCCAGTGTCAAGGATGACTGAGAAGGTCTGAGGTGGGTTGCCAATTTCAATCTCGGTGAAGTATTGGGCATTCATGAAGTCTGGCGGAAAATAAGCGTGGTTTCGAATGAACAGGGGAACACGGCGCACTAGAGAGAGGAACATCATGGCCGCCCCTGAGCAACTCCTCCTGCGTCCAGAAGAGGTCGTCTTCTTTCGGGCTAGGTTGTACTTGACGACCTGTGCCCCCTGCGCCAAAGAGAGGGATTTGTTGGTAAGGGACTTGGGCACCATACTTCTGGGCGAGGTAAGCGGCCTCAAGGACATGACCAGGGGCAACCGAAGGGAGCTTCTGGAGTTTGAGCTTGTGTACGCCGGCGGAGGCGAAGGGGAGGAGGAGAAGTGCTGTAGTGAAGGCGGAGAGGAACATGATGGCAGCTTGAAACGAACTGCGGCTCAAAGAGTTCCTTTAATGGTCACTAAACAGATCCGGAAATCCCCGGATTCACTCGAACGGGGGGTCCTGTTCTGAATACGACCGGCCGGGCGCCGCTGACTCCGTCGACGTCGACGATGGCAGCCAGCGACGTCGTGGACGGCGACGACCCGCCGACCCTCTCCACCATCGAACGTCTCATCCTCGCCCAGGCCGTCTTTGAGCACGGCGCTGATGCATGGCAATCCGTATCCAAGTTACTCTCGAAACACCCTGCGCTCGCCGACCGTCCGAAATCCTTTTTTTCTCCCCAAGTCCGTGCATACAGTTGTGTTAGTTTACTCATTGTCGATGTATTTATCTAGTCCTGTCGTCAATTCTACCTCCGTCTCATGAACGAAGCCTCGCTCGAGTGGTAAGAAAAACTTTCAAGTCTCGCGCGTAAAAAAACTGGATTTAACGATACGCTAGCTCCGAAGCGAACAATGCACCGCGCGGCAAGCCTCCTCCTCTTCCCCCCGCATACACCCTGACCCTGGCAGCAGCACCGCTCAACTTGACCCTCGCACAGCGCCACTACGCTGCTCGTCTGTTGCATCTCCGCGAATTGATCGCCGCTGAGGAGGTCAAGTTCAAGTAAGGCCTCTTTCCATTTCGATTTCTACACATATTCACTTGCAACAGGTGCATTGTCACGGAAATCGACCAAATACGCAGCGGCGGGTGGGATGACAAAATCAAGTCCAAGATCGTTGGTAGCCCCAACGCGGACGTCAATGACGTGGCAGTCTCTCCGCCCCCTCCTCCGGTGGGTGCAGCATGGCCTAGACACACAGACATTTCATCTTTATTTGTGTGCAGGAGCCACAGCCAAGTGCAACCCCTTCCACCGACGACCAAGCAGCCCTAACAAAGACGTCTGAAACAGACGATGCCAAAGTCCAGCCCCTCGAAGAAGCCACACCACAACCCCCAACCGAAGTGTTAGCTGATGTTGAAATCCCTATCGATGATAGTACTCTTCCCGTTCAAGATGATGTACTCGAGCCTGCACCCGCGGACATAACCGAGATTGCCCCCGAGGATGCAGACCTTGCGACAGCAGACGTCCCAGCCACGATCACACAGGCACCCGAGACCACCCAAATGGATGTCGAGGAACCCACCGAATCTGATGACAAGGCCAATGGCAAATCACAGCAACGCGAAGGTATGCATCCTTCCGTATACCACTCGGAGCCCCTGTTTACACAGCATCTCCCATCTAAAGGCAAACGCAAGCTGACAGACGCGGACAACCCCGAAGAAAGTCTCAGAGAGAAAAAGAGGCCTCGGGGCGACTCCATATCGACGGACGTCGAGGGGCCAGGTACGCGGTTGCATTTCATCATTCCACGTCCATCTGATCATGATTCGTAGCCCGGCAACGTACTGCTGCGAGCGTCGAGCCCGCCTCCCAGCATCAAACACCACCCTCCGTTCCCAACAAGCGTTTCCAAACCGTGATCGGAATGCTTCATAGTCAGATATCGCAGCATCGGAACGGCAACATCTTCCACAATCCTATCAAGAACTCTGAAGCACCAGACTATCACGACATCATCAAGCGGCCGATGGACCTCAAGACCATCAAGGCGAGGGTCAAGGATGGATTGATCTCGAACTCTCTCGAGTTCCAGAGGGACGTTTATCTCATGTTTGCGAACGCCATGATGTACAACCGTCCGTCAAGTGATATATACCGCATGGCCGAGGAGGTAAGCTTGATTCCTTCTGATGTTCTTCCTTTCATTTATCTGATATGTCTTGCAGATGATGGCGGAGAGTGAAGTGCATATAAACACCTTTCGCCAAACCGAGGGATTTATACGTAGCACGCGTTCATAAGCCTTGGTTATGTTCATAAGGGTCATATGAGGTAGGTAGGTCGAGACAAATTAGCTCGGTGTGATACATATCTGTCTATATGTACAAATGTCGAATATGATACAATAGCAGCACAGCAGACGAGAAAAAAGCAAAGCATAGAAATTTCAGAACCAAGGATGATAGATCTCAGACATTCTCATGAGTTGAATAGGATTAGTTGCGGTCGATATGAGGTTCGTGATGGTCTGTAAGACTGGTACGGTCGGCGGCGTCGATACCAAGCCGATCTGCTTTTCCAGTCAGCGCCTGTCAGGATGTGCAAGCTGGGATGTCATTCTTACCTGTTCGCGCTCAAGTTTGCATGCCATCACCTCGGCACGTTTGACGACCCCTTCGATGTTGGCAGCGCAATTCGTGCGGAAAGAGATGTCAAACGTCCATGGCTGACCTCTGCCGTGCAACCAAGTCATCACTTCGTCGCGAGCGAACAAGCAAAGCTGTTGTTCCAGACCAAACTATAACCCCCGTATTCGTTAATGACGCTTGAGAGGACAAAACTTGAAAACTCACATCGGGTTCCGTGAGGCAGCGACCGATAGCCATGATGCCAGACGTAAAGATGCCTTCGATGAAGATAGGCCCGATGAATCGTTGTATGTTTGGCGTGAAGCGGAAAGGAACGGCATCGTTGGATGCAAATACTGGAGCCTGACTGGCCACACCGGGGAGCAGCTCGCTCATGGCAATTCGGCCGGTGGAACGGGATACGTGGAATCGGGCCGGTGACCTGCTCGTGAGACAGAAGACGTATGTCATAAAGCTCGTGGCAGCAATTTGCAGTGCAAACTGCTTGCGCATCATCCAGAGGTCTGCTGGGCTACCCATGACGTTGATCATGTACTGAAAGGAAGGGATCAGCATCGGCGTCGAGCGATTTAATAGACAACTGACCTTGGTGAGCACATCGTCCGGAACGAGTTTCGTCACGACCTCGTCCATGATATCCTTCCGAAGGGTGAAATATTCTGCCTTGCCGGGCTGAGAAGGAAATGAGGAACCCGGAAAAAAGCATGAAGCGGCGAATACATACAACTCTTTGGTGCACCTGCTTGAACTCCACAAGAACGCTTTTGATCTTCTCTCCAGAGACAAGAATAGGGTCTTCGCGTGTAATCCCAATGTCCTCGCAATGACGATCGTAAATGTCGCCCAGTGTCACGTAGGATGAGTCGTTTTGAAGCAAGCGAAGATTGGGGCTGCAGGAAATGGCGGCCGGGATATGGAAATTGAGGTTGCGTTTACGAGATTCCTTCTTCCGCGCAAGTGCCCTGTCCAACCATTTCTTAGGAAGATGCCCAAGTGACAATGCGAAGTGAAACATACCCATTGAATATGCGGTGCACTTGCATCACCCGTTCTTCGCGACGACAATGGCGCCCGGACGGAAGTTGTACAGAGAACGAAGTTCTCGAGTGATCGTTGCCGTGAATAGTGAACCTCTTCCAGCAGTAGCCATTAGATCGACAATTCTCAAACTTGGGGCCGAATCTTTGGATATGAACAAAGTTTTGGTTGCTATCCTTGTCCTGCAAGGATGGATTGAGTACGCCTCGCAGCTGGAACATGCGAACGACTCACCTCCGTGTACTGTCCAGGAACTTCAATCTCATCGAATTTGCCGTATTGGAACTCAGTCAAGTAGTGGCTCAATAGATCAAGAGATTGGATGCGAGGTCTAGAATCAAGGTATTTCTCCTGTCGGTCTCTCCAACGTTGGAGTCGGCGGATATATTCATAATGCGAAGGCTTGCTCTTCAAGAAATCGTCCTCGTATTCCTTCTGCTCGGACGCATGCATCAGGAAAGTCAGAATCAAGGCTTGGTATAACTCACTCGTGCAGGCCCGGACAAGTTGGCTGCCATCTTCGTCAAGTTGTTGATCGTGTGGGGTGCAAGCTGCCCGTCATCCTCAGGGGTATTCGTGCGCACTACATAGTTCTAGATTGAATATAAACAGATGCACGAGCAAAAAAGATAGAGCGCGAACCTGAATAGCGTCTTGTAGGAGCATACTTATCAGCCGGTAGATCTCTTCCTCAGGCGGCGCCTTGAATCGTTGGAGGATCTGGTCGACCATCGTCTCCATACTCAGGATGAGAAGTGGGAAAGCAGTCTTGAGGATTTGTACGACCTCTTCAACATACTCCCATCCCTGACGAGCAGTAAGAGTGGGTTGGACATCCGCGGCTGAATGCTGGCCAGGTGCCGAGTTGGAAGCATCAGCATGAGCAGTAGGCACTTGTTGGTTCCCATTGACCTCTGCAGCGGAATTCTCTCGTTTGATGATGTCTCCGACGACTTCAGCAGCCGCCTCATGCATGGACATGTCGCTGTCCACACGTTTGATCCCGTTAACTGCGATTCCATGGCTGGCCTGCACGGCTCGAGCGGCTGCGGCTGCGGCCGCCTGCTTCTTGACGAAAGCCATATCATCTCTCGTCGTTCGGAGAGGGAAAAACAGTGCCTATGAAAGAGTTAGTCGCAGTGATGTCAAAGCATCAGTATCACGTGCCTGAGGGTACAGTTTGGCCAAGTTGAGAAGGATATAGCGAGCTTGTTTCACTTCCCGTTGGTTGATGGACAGGCAGAGCTGAGGGATCAACGAAATCCAATACCAGAACGCCGCTTCTCCTTTGTAGGTATCGAACGCGCGCGAGATCGTAAAGCTCCCATCGTCGACGCTGAGCAGCCAAAGAACACGAGTGAGGAGCGACCGACTCTTGCCATTTTTGTACTGCCCGGCAGCTTGGAGGTAACAGCTGACTGCATTAGCAGCGTAGGTCATGTCGTTGGGAATCTCCTTGAACATCCGGTCATTGTAACGGCCCCACTCCGCCCATGCCTTGGCTTGGGTCATGTCCATCTGTACGGCTTGCCCGAACGCCTGGTTTGCATCTTCGGAACGCCCGCTCCTTGCATGGAACATGCCCTTCAAAGTAAAGAACTCCGCCTTTTGCGCGCTGGAGAAGTACATCAGATTGGTATTGTTGATCACCTCGAGACCGGCTTGTAAGTCGTTTGGTTTCTGGTAGTGGCAGCGCGCTTGCTCCCGGAGCTTAAGGAAGGCTTCGGAGATTTCAATGTTGGGCAGCGTGTATATCTTGTTCAAGGAGCTGAAACACACGTCCAGCAAGTCATGCTTCCTAGCGACATGAGCAAAACGATTGATGATCCAGGCAGTCTCGTGATAGCCCCGATACCCAGAGGTGTTGACGTTAGTAGAGGGTGCAGTGCCGTTCTGGGTGGTAGTCGAGATAAGAGGGATGTAAGCCTTGTTGATCGCGTTGAAGACGTTCTGCCGCCATGCCACCAGGTCACTCCAGATGCTGATGTCGTCGTGAAGATTAGGCAGTCGCTCTCTCCACGCTTGAAGGACCATTTTCAAGTCGGACGATTTCTTTTCCAAGTTCAGAGCGGTGGTGGTCGAGAGAGAACCGAAGATCTGGACAGCTTCTTGAAGCTCCACAAACTGCTGGAAGTGCTGTAACAAGGGAACGTGGGCGGTCGACAGCTGGGGAGGCAGCGAAACCCATTTGCGGAGAGACAGCTGCATCGCGTCCTCGAGAATCTTGGTGAACTCTGTATTCTTATCCAAGGCGGCTGGGAGCTTCAAGAGGGCGATGAAGGCTTCAAATACTCGCCTGCGAGGAGTGGCGATGTCAGGGAGTTGATTGATCTGCTCTTCCAGAGTCTCCCGATGTTCGGTCCAGTCTTTGATCCGCCAGGCGCTCTCAAGCATAAGCTCTTGATTGCCTTCGCTCCTGGCTAACTCGTGGAGAGTGTCCCATTGTTGGAGTTTCTCTGCTGCGAGCATCCAGTGGTCTTCCCAAAGGAAGTACTCTGTTTCAGAAAATGCGATCACACCCGACTTTGACCTAGTTTGAGCGAGTTCGTACGAGCTCTCTGCCTGATCCCACATTCCGTGCTGCTCATACGCGAGGCCAATGTTCGTTTCCAGGTGCAGACAGCGACGACGCCACAACCCGTAGAACATATCTTCTTCCGCTAGCTCAGCATAGAGGTCGGCCAAGGAATCATAGACGGTATCGCGTAGACCGGCGTCGTCGTCCCGTACATATTCGAGCGAGTGTTCGAGGATTTCCAACCCAATATGCCATGCGCCATACGTTTTGCACAAGAACTTGATGAGGTGAGGAGGTAGAATTATGGGAGGATTGCAAGCAAGCACGCCACTGAGCAAAGTTTGGATGATGTTTGGACGCATCTCAGCCTGTTTGACATGGTAGTCCTTGCTCAAGAGGTTGATCATGTGAAGGGTCAAATCGCCTTGCTCCTTTCTAGAGAGACACTTCCATGCGCCCGAAAACGCCGAAATCCACATATCATGGGCAGCTAGCGGGTCAAGGAACGCGAGACGTTGCATTGGGCGTACAATAGATATGGCATTGGGGCGATCAGTGAGATATCCCATGCCAGGTTCGAGGGTGAATTTTCTCTCTGGAATGAGGGGTACTTCTCCATCCACAGAGCTGAGGAGAAGATGCAGGGCGACGGCGATCCAGTAATGGTCCGCGAGTGGCTCCCAGCTCTGAACTGCAAGGATATATGCGAGACGACTCGAAGGAGAGCGGGGAATGCTAGCGTCCAGTAGATCAAGGAAGCGTTCTCGGAGATTCACGTCTCGCGCGCGACTGCCAAGCAAGAAACATTGTTCTAATCGGGATGTCAGGTCACTTCTCCGTAAAGATGGTTCGGTATAGATGTCGTAGATCAATTCCAGATAGTTATTGAAGAGCTCGTCTCCGCGGGTTTCGAATCCGGCCATTTTTTGCAATACATTCAACTTGTCCTTCATGGTAGGGTAGGCTTCATTTTTGGCCAGCGCCCACTCCCGCATAACCGTGAGCATGTACTCGCATAGCTGCGGACCCTTCGACTTCTCCGCGAGTGCCGTGAATGCGCCCAAGAAGGCCTTGCGCTGTTCGCCAAGATACGGCAAGGTGACCTTGCATATCTCAATGATCGACGTGATCAGTCGAACACCGTTTTCGAAAGCGGCCGCCTTTTCCTTCTCTCCCCCGGGGGACGAGTTAACATGATCCTTGGCAAGCTTGGTGAAGAGTCGCAAAAGGGACGCAGAGAAGGGTTGGATGCGTTCGGCAGAGACTTGCACAACTGACTTCAGCATGAGGAGGGTGCCACGGAGAGCACTCGTGTTTGCCAGACCGTCTTCCACCGCCGAATAGACAAAGTTGTGGAATTCGGACATCTCGCCTTGCTTCTCATCTTTGTCCGCAAGAGGGAAGAGACGCAGTAAGCGCTCGAAAATAGGATGTAGAGCATCATGGAGTCCTTGCTCGTCCGTCACCAAGCCTTTCCGAACAAGGGATTGCAGGATAGTGGCATTCGCAGTATACCAGTCGTCATCCTTGTCAGCGGCGACTACCTGTAAGACTTTGGCTGCGCTGAGGGCCTGAACAAGCTGGGGCTCCGAATCTAGATCAGTCTTCCAGGAATCGTCAGGATCGAGATGACATCACCATGGCACAAGACATACCTGCTCGAGCGCCCTCGAAAAGTAATTTAATTTCACTGTAACGTCGGACCAACCAGATGATGCAACCATTTGTTCCAACAACGGCAGCGCTCGAGGAAGAAGGGTGGTCTTGACTGAAGGTTCCAAGGTAGCTGTTGCCAAGCGAACAAGGAAGCTCACGATGCTTTCTCGGAAAGACAAGGGTGTAACCCATTGGCTGACGACGGACTGAGGTTTGGTATCCTGAGAATCTTGTTCCCAGTCGAAAATGACTTGCGAGATGTCGATGGACAAGCCGCGGCTCTCTACCGACGCTGTGCCAGAGAGGCCCAACTTGTTCAAGGAATTCACCATGTGAGGGATAAACAGAGCGCGGACCGGATAGAAGAGATGTGGCTGCCGAACGAGAAGCTGATAAATCATGATGATCTGGTTGAAACCATTGCCCTCTTCCGCAAGAAGCCTCCGAGTCGTCTTTGCCCACTGAGGGTAACCGACATCGTCTGCTCCAGACCGGGGAAGCACAGGTGCCAGGATATCCAGGGCCTGTTTGATGAGTAATTTGCCCTCAGTATGTGGAGGACGAAGCAGGCCAGTCCAAGCGCGAAGGATGAACTTCTGTGGGGTGTCGAACGCCTCGAAGAATCGGGCAGCCAAGAGGTATGCAGTTTGTTTGACGACTGCGTCCTCGGAAGTAATGTAATGCCAAGCGCAACGAATGATATCCTTCTTGACGTCCTCCAAAAGCTCTGGGAAACGATGCACTAGGACCGTGGTCAGGTGCAAGAGCTCAATCTTGAACATATCGTCGGCATCTGCAAACATGGAATCGTCGATCATAGGCTGCCAGATGATCCGGTGGATAGAGGATATGAAATCTGCGTCGATGAGGCCACCTTTATTCGTTTTATCAGCCTGAACAAGAATGGTTGGCGTGACAATGAAGCGCAGGAAGAACGTCTTCGTTCCCCAGGATGCAGATCGGTCTTCGAACCACACGAGGAACCGAGCAAGGATGTTCCGGCGGTAGACCAAATCCTCGTTCAGAGCGACGTGAGAGTAGAGGAACTGCGTCGGTCGTGTGAGGTCCGTGGGCAGGTTACGAGTGTAGACCGCAACAATCTCAAACAACAAGTCGATCCTTGGCGTTTTCTTGAGCACCTTTTGAAAGATCGACAGCATGACGGATTGTCTGTGGATAGCGTCTGGCATGGTAATCATTTGCTCAGGTTGCAACGGCTCTGATCTCCAAATCTCGATTATAGCATCAATCGCCTGATCGTTCTCGACTACCCAATTTGGCTGCAGTTCTGCGAGGTCGTCCACGAGTTGCAAACCGGGCAACAACGATGCCGGGTCACCGCCCTTGAAACAGTGGACGACCAGCGATTGTGTCCTCGATGACATCTCTCTCTCTACGTTGGGGGCGAGCTTAGCTAGTAAAATATTCCGGAATGTTTTGAGATGACGCGGGAGATGGAGGTGGCGGAAGAAAAAGTCAAGAGCCTCTCCGGGATAACGATCAAGGTACTTCCCCAGAGGCTCGGAGAAGGGACTCCTATCCGAGAACTGCATTTGCGTTTCCGTTTGAACGACGGCGGTGACAAGGTTCTCTAGGAAAATATTCGCGGCAGAGGGCAGAAGATGGAAGATGTTCGCCAAACGAACCAGCTTGGTAATGCCTTCATTCTCAGGGAGCGGGAGACGAGATGAAGCCTGGAGCATTTGAGGATCTGCAACGATGCGAAAGTGATCGAGAAGTTTATGGCCAATCTCAACCTTGAAGTAGTTGATGAGCAACTCCAAAAGACGAGCCAGACCCTCAAGTCCCGACACCGAAAGTCGCTTTGGATCGGCAAGATTCATCAAGATGGGCCGCAAGCCAGTCTGCAAGAGCTCCTTTGGAAGGCGACTTTGATGTGTGAGCACCATCCGAAGCCCTTCGTGTGCTACCTCTTTGACTTCTTGCGAGGGCGAGTAAAGCGACTTGAAGTATACGCTCGTCACCCTGGAATGCGTATGTTAATTAAGCAAACTATTGCGCAAGAACAGAACGTTACCTCTGTCGGGTCTGGTGTTGCTTAGCAAAGAAGTCGGTCATCGGCATGGACGCAGTCAACAGCTTGATACAAGCCACCCGGAGCTTGATGACTTCCAATCCGGTCTGACGGAGATTGACGCGCCCGATATTCAGGTCATCTGCATCGGCCAAGGCGAGCGTCTCGTGCAAAAGTCTGAGAAGCTCGTCGTTGAGCTCCGGAAGTGGGGGATCAAGGCTGATACAGAATCGTACGGCGTCGATCATGCCAATCTGGAGGGGGAACGATAGTGCGCGCAGTGGCTTCGTGTAGATGGCGGTGAGCATGCGATCTCGGTGAGGAAGTAGGAGATCATGAGCAGATTTCCCGGTCAGCTCGACGAGCAACTCAATGCAGGTTTGCACTGCCTGCCGGACTACGGGATTTGGGCTTGAAAGCTCCGAGAAGAAAATCCCTACGAGGTGAACCAGCTTAGTTCGGGAGGTGATTGAAGTATCGGAGGATGTTTCGGTCTCAGCACACCCTACCCGCAGAACCCTCTTCAGGACATCAACCACGTCTCCAACGTCGCGAGAAAGATCGTAAGGAAGATCTTTCAACGTATGCAGAAGAGTGCGAACAAAGTCTACCTCACGATCCTGGATCCACTTCACTCCAAACTCTGGGGTGGAGGTTAAGATTCGGATGCCAGTGCACCCTGCGCTCTTCCGTACCCACGAATCGTCTAAACAAATGGCGCTGAAACGACTTGCAATTTGATGGAGCATTGGAACGACGTCAAGAGGAGTAGCAGCTAGGTCTCTGCCCATCGCGACTAGATCGCTAATGATGAGGGCGATCAATTCCTGTCCCTGTCGAGCTTCTTCTTGCCTTTCGCGTGTTAAAATTCGCGGCATAGCCTCGAGATACGATGCGAGTAGTGGGCTGGGATACCTCTTGAGACCAATTTCCTTGGTGGCATTCTTGCGCACTTCCATTGCGAGGATGGCTTTCGAAAGATCTCGAATGAACTTTTGCGCATCGTCTTTTAGCTCAGGCATATAGAAAGCGTCGAAAACAGCCTCAAGACATTGAATAAAGACGGCGGCTTGGTTTTCACCGTGGGTATTCTGTCGGATCATTAGTTCACAGGTGGATGGCAGGGAGGACAAGGACCAACCTCATGCACGAGGAAGGTCACACATGCTTCCAGGAATGTGTACGCATAAGCTCGATGAGGGGTTCCCGCCCTGAGCATAGTGCGGGCCGCGAGACTCGACATGGAGTATAACTCCATCTTCTCATGTGTTCCGCCGAAAGACAAGGCAAACTTTGCGGTTTCTGAGAAAGGTTTATACTCCAACAATGGTTCTTTGCTCAGCAGACGTCGGTTTCGCCCACCCAGTTTCCCGAGGATGCGGATCGTCGTATGGGCGTGGTGGTGATTAGACGGGAGGGGCTTCAGGTGGGAATGAAGGGCCTCTGTCAATTCGCGCAGAACTGTGCTGAGCGTTGGGTCGAGGAAATCTGGAGTCAAATTGTCGATGCAGAGTTCGAGTGTGCGCAAGCCTTGTGACACGAGGTCCGGTGCTCCGCGCAAAGCAAGTGCAAGCGGGTGCATGAGGTACGAAAGGTGCGGAAGGAGATGAGTAAGACGTAGCGGAACGGTGAGACAAAGTTCCACTATCATGTCCCTGCCCATCCCATCTGACGCAAGGAGTTGGCGATTCAGGCATTCCAGCATCTCCGGCAGTAGGGGTAAGACCTCTTTATATAAGAGTTCAAACTTCCCGCCACCGCCACCGATAGCGCGAAAGAGGCCTCTGAGCAAGTGGAAGTAATTGGTTGGTTTGCTGGCCTTGGCAGCCAGAGGGAAAGAGTCCATGATCAACTTCGCAAGATGGGACGCCAGTATAGGTTCGTTGGCCGCAGAAATGGCCGCAGCAACGGCCGCAGGAATGGATGGAGGCAGTTGGGTGACGGCGGCAAAAGTCAATTTGAAAAGTCGGATAGTGATCACAGTCGTATGATCATCATATTCACCGAGCAGTGGCAGACGATCGACCAGAAACTGAAGCACGATGGCAACCAGCGTCGGGGAAACGTATTCTCGATTGAACATAAATTGACAAATGTGGAGGAGACCAGGTCGCTTTTGCGCAGCTTGGAAGAACAGCCCCACGTTGTGTGTCCATACCTCTTGAAAGACATGCAGATTCAGCTCAAGAAGCACTGAGCTAAACCAATCCATTACTTCGGTTGTGGGCTCCGCGTCGAACAAAGCCATACACTTGATGCAGCTGGCGAAGAGGCGGAATATGACCGTTCCATCAGGAATTGGCCCTTCACATTTCTTCAAGCCAACAAGGCACACACGGAAACCGTGCAGAAGCGTGCGGAATAGCAATCGGCACTCTGGAGCACAATAAGCTTCATATATATATGGGGAACGTGTCACTCACCATGTATCACTTCTTCGGGCTTCTCCACTGCGTGAACGGCAGCCGCCACGGGGCGAGCTCTCTCAATTTGCAGGGCTGGAGACAGGGAGTCATCACCAGCTTTTGCTTTCTCCAAGCGCTCAAATGCATCGTGGAGGACATCCGCCATCGCATCTACTCTGTCCACGCAAGTCTCGAACATGGCACTGAGAATGCAGGCCGCACCCTGGGGAGTGTCTTTGGTTGTAATATTTTCGATCAAACCAAACATCATTTTTGCGAAAAGGGTATGGAGTGTGCTTGCGAGGTAAGGATTGTGGATGAGAGTAGAATAAAGTTTTGAGACTCGCGCGAGCTGATCGGCTGAAAGATCGGTGCGAAGATGGTGAACAAGATCAGCGATGACAGCATACGCCGACGGGCTACGTACAGAATGCGTCAGTGACATGAAGGACAAGCATGTAATAACCTACCGAAGGGTCTCTTGGCTGCCAATACCATTACCTAATAGAATTCTCTCGTTGAAGAGTTTGTCTATCTGGGGCAGGAGAGCCTTGCGATGGGGAGTGCCTACGAGATGTCGCAATACGACCATAAGATCCTAGGGTGTTGGGTTGGAATTTGTCTGGACCAAAAGTAAAGGTACACACCTTACGGGCTTGGATGCCATTGGCAGGAAGGTCCTGCAACAGTCGGAGTGCAGAAAGGATAAGGCGCTCGCCAAATGAATCAAATTGTTCGGCAAAACCACGGATCATGTAGGCCACGTACGAGACCATCTAAGGAAAGGCTGAGAATAGAGGATTAGCAATCATGTATGTACCGACCTTGATCTGCGCGGTAATGAAATCACCATAGGCTTGCGGGTTCTTGATAGTTGTAGCCATGCCGGCCCAATACGAGCCCATTGCTTCGTAGTCCTCGCGTGCTTTGCGTTGAGCAGGAGACTCGAGAGCCAAGACTTCGAAATTGAGACCCAAGGTGGTTTGTATCAGTGTTGTCACCATCAATCGATGACTTTGAGAAAAGGTGACGACGACCATGCCCATTTCCGCCAACACCTTGAAGCTGCGAATGCTGGGCATGACGACGTTGGCATCCAAGATGGGAGAATCTTCAGCAAGTGTTTCCTGCACTAGACCACTTATGTTGCGGAAAACGTCCTGAAGAATAGCCAAAAACTCGGAGACGAGTTCTTCGCTGAGAATTCTGAAGGAGCGAAGCAAGTCGATGATGATTTTGCAAGAGGCGACACCATTTTCTTCATTATCATGACGGAGTATGTGAAGGATGCCGCTGAGAAGGGGGACTGCGAGAGGCCGAACTGAATCGTTGTATGGGATGCGATGGAGGACTTCTAGAAGAACGCGCCGAAACTGGTATTCGAGCGAGTCTTTGTGATAAGCAGCCTCGCCAGAGCGAAGGATTTCGAGAAGAACTGGAATCATTTGTGGAAATACGCGTGCAGAATCTGTGTCTCTGACGGTGTCGATCATTTCTCTGAGTTCACATGCTACAATATGCTTGGTCTTGAGGTCTGAGGTTGGGCAATGGTGAATGGATGGTGAGTGTAGGTGAGGAGAGACTAACCTATACCGGGATCAGCAATTCGAGCTGCACGAAGCTCCAAGTCAGCAGCTGTGCCAAGCTGCGGTATGTTGTCCATGATGGTGGCACGAAGTGAAGGAGGAGCAAGTGGATTATTTGGCTCCATGTTTAGGCGGCAGCATATACCTAAGTAAGATTATTCCCACGAACAACTAATTTCCTAACATTCCCAGGTTTGGCTCATAATCCACGTGACCCCGTTCTTTCCAAGGTAATTAGCCCCTGTCCCACTGAGCAACTGTTCACAACGGTCCAGGTTCCCACGAACGGTTCCGACCGTTTTGGACCTTTTGGGAGCGCACGTGCTGTATGAACAGCCCCTGAATCACGAGACCGGCTGGGGAATTACCGCAAAGGACGAAAAATTTGGGTGGCCATGTTTTGCGCCACCCCTGGGTGGGATTTTCCGAGCTCCTGCGCCAGACCCGCTCGGGAAAGACCAATTTTCCACATTCCCAGGTTTGGCTCATCATCCACGTGACCCTATTGTATGTAAGGTAATTAGCCCCTGTTACACTGAGAAGCTACTACTATGAGATTTTTCACCAGTGGATGGTGGATTTATAGCGAATACTGTCTCATACACTTTATTCTTGTACTGACTGGATGGTGTAGTTATTTTTTGTAGCACTAGACAATAAATGACAAGGTCGTATTTATCGCTATTTACGCGGCGCAGCAAACCCTCTCTCTCTCTCTCTCTCTTTCATGGCTTCCAGCGAGCTCCTCAAACAGATCCAGGCAGGAAAGAAGTTGAAAAAGGCAGAAACGAATGATCGCAGTGCGCCCACAATCGATTCCAAGCCAACTGGGGGCGGTGCTGGTCCACGAGCACCGACGTCTGCGCCTGCTATCCCGTCCGGTGGTGGCCCTCCTCAGCTCGGAGCTCTGTTCGCAGGCGGAGTGCCCAAGTTGAGGCCTGTGGGTCAGAATAATCTAAGTTAGATCTCCTTCTTATCATCCGCCCACCCCTCTCATCTCACTGAATCATACCAGCCAAATCATCGACGCTCGGCAGACCACCAGCGGTGCCAGGCCGCGCTACCCCTTCACCTGCTCCAATCGCGCCATCCCCACCTTCTAGGGCGAGTCCATCGACACCCGCTCCGCCCCTGCCCACAGCTCCACCCAGAGCAGCACCCCCATTACCTCACCGGGCACCCGCTATCCCAGCACGAGCCCCATCAGCCCCGGCTCGTGTGACTCCCTCTCCCCCAACTGCTCCGGCTGCACCTCCTCGTCGGCCCCCACCCCCACCAAGGGCTGTATCACCTCCAGCTTCCTTACGTGGGCCACCACCGCCCCCAGCTCGTCCTCCGCCGTCTAATGCGGTGCGCAGTGCATCGCCCGCACGCCCACCGTCTTCGTCTATGCGAGTGGCCCCACTCCCTCCCGCGCGCTCCACCAATGGCATCCCGGCTCTTCCAGCTCGCAAAGCTCCCCCGCCGCCCCCCGCCCGACCCTCCTCTATCGCTGGTTCCGCGCCAGCCAGAGTGGCACCACCACCTCCGCTTCGCAGGGCGCTCGACACGAACGGCTCATCGATCCCTGCCCACATGAGAGCGTTATCCGAGCCTGACTCTTCCGCACCCCCGCCACCTCCACCGGGACCCTCACCTGCCCGGACGGGTTGGGTGCCTCCCATTGTGCCACCTTCGAGACCACGAGTCGTTTCCACCCCTGCACCAGCAGAAACGCCGCCTCGACCATCGCTGACCTTGCTAAACGGACAGGCGAATGGCACGAAACGGTCACCGCCGAGTCGAAAGAGTGAGCTATTGGCCATATCTCTCGCGATACATACAGCTGACAGCGCGATCATTACAGTTCCTTCACCACCTCCGGAAGCCGGGTCTCGTCGATTCCCTACGACGGACTTTCCGCCACCACGAAAGTTTATTCCAGAGCCAAAACATTATGGTGGAGGACGTCAACATGGCTCAGATTTTGATCTTTCGCGGATTTGATGGACAGGTGTCGTAGGAGATAGATATAGATACTTGCAGTTGTTTCAATTTACTACCTACTTTTCGTTTCCTGATAATCGTCACTGAGGCCGAGGCCTTGGAACTTGTTTGTGTCCGAGTCGTCGAGTGTTTGCCAAGGTTCCGTAATGAATTTGGTGTGCCTAATAGTACGGAATTGACACGTATGCGCGTTTCGATCCATAAAAGGGTGCCATATCCGCAAAGTTCTTTTCCCTCTCAACCACCTACTTCGAGCTATGCGTTTCACCACGTTCGTCTCGGCGGCCTCTGCAGTCGCCCTCGCGTCTCTCGTCGCTGCAGATGCAGACGCTGAGAAACCCTCCGACGTCATTAACCTCACCCAGGACACTTTCGAGTCCACCGTGAACCCGGAGCCTCTCATCCTCGTCGAGTTCTTTGCTCCATGGTACGTGCAGACGTGATCTCTAGTCTCAACCCAACTCAACGAAACGTAGGTGCGGACACTGCAAATCTCTGGCGCCGCACTACGAAGAAGCCGCGACGACGCTCAAGGACGCCAACATCAAGCTTGCCAAGGTGGACTGCGTCGACGAGGCCGACCTTTGCCAAACCCAAGGCGTGCAGGGTTACCCGTAAGCGACCATTTTCCGTCCGGTGATTGTCGCGAGTTCATGTTACTTCGTAGGACCCTCAAGGTCTTCCGTAACGGCGAACCCACGGATTACAGTGGGCCTCGCAAGGCGGATGGCATCATAAGCTACATGTTCAAGTAAGTGTCGTCCGTGTCTCTACCAGCCTACGTTCTGGCTGACATACGTCGCAAGGCAATCGTTGCCCGCAGTCACTGAGGTCACTGGTGCCAACCTGGCTGACTTCCAAAACGCTGACAAGCTCGTCGCTATCGCGTACCTGGCCTCAGAGACGGATGCACCTGCACCCGAATTCAGTGCTGCCGCTCTAAAGAAACGCGACAGCTACCTTTTCGGCCTGTCCACTGACCCCGAGGCGATTGCTGCAGCGGGCGTGACACCTCCGGCCATCGTCGTCTACCGCAACTTTGATGAACACAAGACGGAGTATCCTCACTCTATCTCTTCCGCTACTGCCGAGGACGTCGAGAACTGGATTCAAGAATTGTCCATTCCTATCCTTGGTGAAGTCAATGGCGACAGTTATGCTCTCTATGCCGTTAGCGCAAAGCCCTTGGCCTACCTCTTTGTCGACCCAAGTGACGAGAGCAGCCAGAGCTTCATCGATGCGCTCAAGCCCGTTGCGGCCGAATATCGCGGCAAGGTTAACTTTGTCTGGATCGACGCCACCAAGTTTGGTGATCATGCCAAGGCATTGAACCTTGTTGAGCCCAAGTGGCCTAGCTTCGTTGTTCAGGACCTTCAGAAGCAGTTCAAGTACCCTTACGACCAGGACAAGGCCATCGAAGCTGAGGCCATCTCGGCTATGGTTGCTGACTACGTCGATGGCAAACTACTTCCCAAGTTGAAGAGCCAGCCGATTCCTGAAACCCAAAACGAGAGCGTGATTACGGTCGTTGGCCAGCAGTTTGATGAAATTGTCTTGGATGACTCGAAGGACGTCTTTATCGAGTTCTATGCTACCTGGTATGTCGCCCTTTTTCGTGAACAACGCCAACTTATGCAGATCCATCTAGGTGTGGCCACTGCAAACGCCTCAAGCCCACCTGGGATTCTCTCGGTGACCACTTTGCTAACGTGAAGGACCAAGTCGTTATGTGAGAAGTGAATGTATGATCATGTCCGTTCCGAGGCTCACATTTCCTCAGTGCCAAACTGGAAGCTCAGGAGAATGATCTGCCATCATCTGTTCCTTTCCATATCGGAGGCTTCCCGACGCTCAAGTTCAAGGCGGCCGGTTCACGCGAATTCATTGACTACGATGGTGATCGTGCGTTGGAGAGCATGATAGCTTTCGTGGAGGAGCATGCCAAGAATGATCTGAAGCCCGCGACGGTTGTGGAGACGCCAGTGGATGCACAGGTTGTGCTTGAGGCTCCCAAGAGTGAGCACGACGAGCTATGATGCAAAAGGGCGGCGGTAGATTAGGTGATCAAAACGAATGTCTATCTTAATTTTCAAATATGATTCTGATCTCTAACGGTGCGCCGAGATGAAACACGAAATGAAAGCCCAAGGGTGGTACTAAAGTTTAACTTCCTTGAGGCCGTCCTTCCAGAAAGTGAAATATGCTAGATCGACGATGAGGATGAAAAGTAAAGGTGTTTGACAGGGTCAGGCTTACGTGTGATGCCATCCGCCTAGGTGACCAGGTGAGCATCAACGTGCAGGCTATTGAGAAGTGGGAACTTACGCGGTAGTTGAGCAGGGCGACCAAACCGTCGGGATTCATGGATTCCCCGGTGTGCTAGGGAGTAATCAGAACGGAACTGGTGGGGAGAGAGCGAGACTGACGAATTCGTAGTCTTTGAAACCGGCCACTATCTTTTTGGCATATGCGGCAGCCCCCTTTTCGAACGCATCAACTCTGTCTGGATTCGACTTTTGCAACTCTGCCTTGACTGCTTTCATGTACCCCTACAGGATGGTGATGAAAGAGGAGTGAGTGAGATGGTTGTTAGATCTACCTTGAGATGGATGAGGTAGGATTTCTTATCGAACGAGGTTGATTGAAGACGGAACGAGTGCACTACGTTGTTGACTTGGGAGGCACCTTCTTCGAGGGTGTCCTCTGACTCCTCAGCGGAGGGGTTTGCGCCTGTAGAAAGGTAAGCAGGCTGAGGGCAGATCGGGAGTGCTACGCGCCGATGTCGATGTCTGCGCCAGCCTTGACGGTGACTAGTTGGCAGTCGACTTCGTAGACGACGTCGTCAACGAGCTTGCTGGGGAAAGAGTGAGGGTTCCGATCGAAGTGGAGGGCGGGGAGACGCACACTGGGAAGGCATCGGAGAACATCTCGTCGCCTGTGAGGATGTCTGTGTAGAGCAACATGATGATGATGGTGGAAGAGGAGAAAAGATCACCGATCGATTGATATCTTTGAATCTCTCTCCGGGGGTCTCTGCGCTCCCAGGGGGTCTTTGGGTGTGGTAGAGAGCTACCGAAAAGATACTAATACAACACTTGATGGACTACCAGCCAGTGTCGGTACAGAGACGTGCTCGTCCACACGGGACCGGACATTCGGGCGAGTCTCGCTACTGGCGACAGTTCAAACGACCCGTCTTCATCAAAGAGTACGCTCCAGTCACAGCAATACACTTTGCACCAGCACGACCACACAGATACGCCGTCACCGCCGCAACCCGCGTGCAGATATACGCTCCCCGCACCCAAAAGGTCGTAAAGACTATATCCAGGTTCAAGGACGTCGCACGCAGCGCACATCTCCGCCACGACGGAAAACTCCTCGTCGCTGCAGACGACACCGGTCTCGTCCAGGTCGGTCTGTCTCCGCTGTCTTCTTCTCCCTCTAATGTCATCAGGTGTTCGACGTCAGTTCACGTGCCATCCTCCGCACCTTTGATTCCCACAAGCAACCCGTCCATGTCGCCAAGTTCTCTGATATCTCCCCCACCCATGTCCTCTCCTGCTCCGACGACACTACCGTCAAGCTCTGGGATATCCCCTCACAGTCCGAGATCGCCACCTTTGCTGCCCATACCGACTACGTTCGTTCCGGTCAGGTGTCCCCCTCCAATCCCCATCTCATCCTCACCGGCTCATACGACGCTACCATGAGGCTCTTCGATTCCCGCACCGGCCAGTGTGAACTCCTCATGGGCACAGCGTCTCCTGGCGCCTCCCCTGTCGAACAGGTCCTCATGCTTCCGTCCGGCACCATCGCATTGTCCGCTTCCGGCCCCATCCTGCGCATGTGGGATCTAAACGCCGGCGGTCGCTGCATCCGTGCCCTCTCCAACCACCAAAAGACGATCACGTCCCTCGCATTCGACCCCAACGTCTCTCGCCTCCTCACAGGAGGCCTCGATCAGATGGTCAAAGTGTATGATATCGCGTCTTACAAGGTCGTCCACACCATGCGTTACCCTGCTCCCGTACTCTCTCTCGCTATCTCGGTAGATTGCATTCCGCTGCTTTTTTTTATTCATCTTGGCTCATCCGTCTCACAGCCAGATTCGACGCATATAGCCGCTGGCATGTCAGATGGAACCCTCTCCATCCGTCAGCGACAGCCCAAGCCATCCCAAAGCGCTCCAGACTTGGCCGACGCGCTAACGACCGGCGCATATGAGACGTTCCTGGGAGGCACCATGTCGTCCCTCGGACAAGGTCGCGTCAAGTCCAAATCCAAAGTTAAATTTCACGGCGATGCCGATGAACTCAGAATAGAGAGTCGGCGAGCTCCCCGCCTGAGACAATACGACCGCTTCCTTAAATCTTTCAAGTACTCGGCCGCTTTGGATGCCGTCCTCCGAAAAGTAGGGTCCCCCTCTTTGTTTACCCCTTCCGAATGTCTCACCTCTCCCCAAGAACGTTCCGCCCTTGACCGCGTTCTCGTTGATACAAGAACTCATCCATCGCGACGGCCTCCGTAACGCTCTTTCTGGTCGAGACGACGTCCTACTGGAGTCTGTCTTGCGCTTCCTTGTCAAGCATGTCACCGACCCTCGTTTCGGTGAGATGGTCTGTGACATTTCCATGTTGCTCATAGGTAAGTCCTCTCTCTTTCGCGTTGATACAACCGTGACACACCGCCCAAGACATGTATACCCCTGTCCTGGGCCAGTCTCCTCTCATCGATTCGTTATTCCTTCGCCTACGCAAAAAGGTCATCGCCGAGATTCGTTTCCAAAAAGAGTTGATGAAAACAAGAGGTACATTAGACATGCTGTTTTCCTCTGCTACCCTGGTGGCCACGCCGGCTTTACTACAAAATGCATAAGATTGCACCTCATGAACACCCTACGAGGAAAGCGATCAGATTCTCGAGGATCATCTTTTGCATCCATCCTGCTTGAGCTTTATCGCTGTCTGAATCGTCCACGTCAATGTTTTCGTGGTACGTTTTCAACGTTTCGATGATGTTAGTCAATGACAAGTTTGTCCTGTCCAGCATCTGTGTGATGTGAGCACGGATCTATAGAAAAAAAATCAGCAAAGGAAAGGAGCTTCTGCACGGCCCGACAACGTACACCGTCGTCTTCCATTGCAATCCAAGCCAAGATGTAATCCAAGGTCTGTAGTGTGAACAGTCCCCCGTCCAGACGGCGCAAGTAAAACGAGTCCTCGTCTTCGGGCTCAAGCATACCATCTTCAGCAAGTAATTCCTACGCATGGACCCCCTCTAAGTCAACACTTTTCAGAGTTTAAACCAAGCATACCTTTTTTTCTGCCTCGATCTCGGCATCGACAGACTTGAGCCGACCGAGCGCGTTTTCGCGCGTTTCCAAGAGCTTGTCCACTTTGGCGTAGTCATCCTCCACGAATTTGGTCAGCAAGCGGACGCGATGCGTTGAGTCGGAAGGGAGATTTGATAACAGGGATGAGATGATTCCCAGAATATGGGAAATGTCCTCCGACGCTGGTGCTGCCACTTTTTGTTTTTTGGTGGTCTAGAGTCCGCGTGAGCGACGCATGCCAACAAACAAAAGACACTAGACGCACCTTGCCCATCAACGCTGAAAACAGCGTCTTGAGTCCGAACGCCTCCACGAAATTGGCGCACAAGTCGGAACCTGCCGGACCTGACATGGCAAAGTCAAGCATCTTTATTGACCGAGACTTTGACTGGCGTTTGTCTCTGAACGAGAGTCAGCGGACAACAGAAGGTGGAACACAACAACCACGTCACCGACTTCATCATCAATACCATGAGGTCTACACCTTCACTCGCCAAGAAGAGCGACTTGATCTCGGGTTCTGCCAACGCCGAGCACAGCGAATCAAACAGGTTCTCCATGAACTCCATCTCCTCCGCGTCTACGGGGTCGTGATACCGAAATTGCTGGTCAGCGAGTGAGACTCGCACACGTCCTCGGTTTGACTGTCACTCACCGAAAGCACCTTGAGAATGACCTCAACACCGTCTTTCTTGCCGAATTCTTGTCGATTTCGGACATTGTTTTGAAGTAGAATGGAAAGTAGTTCTGCAGCATAACCTCGATTCTCGTCGTGGGTCTTTGACAGTATGCGTTCCAAAAGCCAGGTCATTACTTTTGTTTTAGAAACGAGCTGTATAGATAGATCGGGATTGAAACCGAGAACGTTCTCGAATACACCTGCATCGAAGTTCTTAGCGTTTGGTCTCACAGAATATCAAGGTGCTCACCGAGAATGTGAAAGACGCCTTGTCTGTCAGATTCTTCTTCCTCTTTGAGTCGAGAAAGGTTATCCACGAGTAGCTCGGGAACTGAGTTGTCTACCTGAAAGGGGACGTGTCGTCATGTGGAAGCTTCGAGAGGAATCCGACTTGCCAATGCGTCGATCAGCATCTTGAGAGCGGGTTGATTTTCTTCTTGTTCAGCTTCATCCCCTTCGTTGCCAACGTCCTCGTCTGTCAATTCGTGGAATACCTCGACTGAATCAATGACTATGTCAACGTTCTCGTGACTGAGCAACCCGACCAACAGAGTCACGATCCCTGAGCGGACCATTTCTGGGTATGCAAGGGCCGGTGACTGCGCCAGAGGCAACAAGGACTTGATCGCACTGTCCAGGTCCGCTTCTGAATCGATGAACCTGGTCGAAGGAGAGATGAACCCTGCACGACGTTCTGCGGGTTGCGAAAGCTTACTTGGAGGGATCGTCTGGATATTTGGACCGCTGGTCCTGGTTCTTGTTCACCGCGCGCTCCAACCGGAGGAGCGTCCTCCGGATACCTGTGATCGTCACCTCTTCTGGCTGGAGAGGAAAGATATGTACGTCCAAACTGTCCACGAGAACGCGACGCGCGCACATGCAAAGGACGCACCTGGTTCGAAACTCCCTCCCCCTCCGCTTGCTCAAAGACGCTCAAGATGTCTTTCTGTTGGCGCGTGAGGCCTCCGCCGTAGAACCTGCCCTCTTCGTCCTCTTCAGCGTAGTAGTCCGCGTCACCGCCCGGCGCGAACGACGTATCGACGTCCTCGTCCTTTTCGAGTTCGTCTTCCACCGTGGCGCGTCTCGAGCTTGAAGGAGCGGCGGTGGGTTCGACGTCGTCCTGCTCGAAAGGCGTGCGCGAACTGTCAGACTCGTCCAACCGCATTTTCTTGAGCATTTCTGGGGTCGGATTGTCCGGTAGCTTGCGCTTCGAACCTACGGGAAGCTTGGGCACCTAACGCGCGCAGTTCGACAAGTGTGACGGTACGAATACGTCAAAATACCGACCTTGAATAGTTTATCGATGTCCATGTCGCGAGGTCTGTGGTGTACGGTAGTAAGCACTGAGCCAAGCGATGTTGGTGGTCATAAGTGGTAGCTGTATGACCTAAGCTGCTACTGACAAGAACATGTATTACACTTCACCAAACGAATGCTGGGATAAGTGTACAGAAATTTGTACCTAAAATTGTCTAGGAAGCCATCCACCCTCGTTCACATTCCCGTACCAAGCGGGCATTGCGATGACGTGCAGTGTGAGCGTGGTTCGAGATTCTAACGACCCAACGTACTGGTGATGAATCCACACATGGCTTCCGATATCGAAATGGCTGGTATCAGTATGGCTTGTGTCGGTTCTTCTTCAAGTCCTTCTCCAATTGTTTCGCTTTCCTGTGCCCGATTTCCACGGGTCGGATGGCGGTACTGTCTGCTTTCTTAAGCTTGACTGGACGATTACCCACATACTTGCCTATGTATTGCTTGAGCGGATGCAATCAAATAGACAAGGTCGAACTCACCATCCATCTCCTTCCACGCTCTCAGGAAATCTTCCGGATCTGAAAATGCCACAAATCCGTACTTTGCCTGTACACATGATCCATCAACAATCAGTCACAAACGAGGGAGCAAAAAAGTGCGACCTTTTGGCTCAACCTATCTCGAATGACGCGGGCCTTCTGGAATGATGGGTATTTATTGAAGGCATTCGCAAGTACATCGTCGGATACGTCATTGCTGAGGTCTCCGACGAACAGGCGAAACCAGGCTGAAACGGTGTCAGCAGCGAGGCGACATGTTCGACGCAATACTCACCTGGATTCCACTCGAGGAGCGTCTGGTCCTCCCACACCTTGCCAGCGCCCTTTCGAAGGACTGTCGTCCGCTTCCCTCCCTTGGCGAGCTTTCCACCGGCTCCTCCACGTTTGTCGATCATAGCGCCTGGTACGTAGACGCTCTGTTGCGCAAGGATACCGACATCGTATTCGTAAGCGTTCGCTGGGACCGGCGCGCTGTGTGACGAGGAAGACCCAGGGATGGGATACATCGGACCGCTGTAGGGTTGATGATAAGGATTGACGTCGTAAGCCGACTGCTGCTGGTTGTACTGCGCATAGTAGTTCTGCGACGAGTCCATCGTGGTGGGGTGGAGAGAAGGATCACTTGGAATTAATTATGTAATAATCACTGGTAATCAACACGATCAAACAAAGTCGATACACCACACCGGGTGTATCTGATCATCGACATAGGCGTTCCTCAAGTCACTTCAAGGTGTGTTTCCGTGTTTTGACCCACTTTATGAGTCTTCTCGACTCCAGAGAGGCGTACGGTGCCCGTTTAGCCATCGTTTCACGTCTTTTGGGATGGATGGATCACTGTACACCGGGATGATGAGCTGATCAATCCTCTTCAGATGCCGTTCGTCAAAAAGGTCAAGTCCGACGCCTACTTTTCGCGTTTCCAGGTCAAATATCGTCGCCGCAGAGAGGGCAAAACCGACTGTCGGTTGTTCTATTGATCGTACTCTTCCCGTCTGACTGCTCTCTAGACTACGCCCGCAAACGACTCATCACGCAAGCCAAGAACAAATAGTACGCATCCATTTCTTCGCCCCTTTGCATTGTCTCATGCTATTGCAGCAATGCACCAAAATACCGTCTGGTCGTCCGTTTCACCAACAAGAACATCATCGTCCAGGTTGTCTATGCCCGTCTGCAGGGTGACTTTGTCTTGACTGCCGCTCAGTCAAAAGAGCTCCCAAGATACGGAATCAATCACGGTCTGACTAACTGGACGGCTGGTGAGCTTCTCGAAACAATAGGGAACATTCGTGTTTCTGATGGTTCACAGCCTATGCAACCGGTTTGCTCTGCGCTCGCCGTGCCTTGACAAAACTCGGTCTTGCCGACAAATACGAGGGTGTCGCTGAACCTGATGGTACAATGAAGTTGATCGAACCTCTGGACGACGAAGATGCACCCCGTCCTTTCAAATGCTACCTCGACGTCGGCTTGAAGCGTACTTCCACGGGCCACCGCGTATTCGGAGCCATGAAGGGTGCAAGTGATGGTGGTATATTCGTTCCCCACTCCGAGAGGCGCTTCCCCGGGTACGACCCAGAGAGCAAGCAACTCGATGCCGAGGTATTGAAGAAGTACATCTTCGGTGGCCACGTCGCGGAATACATGGAATCGCTGGAGGAGGAAGATGATGAACGGCAAGTCTTACCTTTTTTTCTGAGAGATAGTAAATCTTATACTTCCTACTCGTCAGATTCAAGAAGCAGTTTGCTTCGTACCTCGCAGAGGGTGTCGGATCCGAGGACATCGAGGAAATCTACACCAATGCGTACGCTGCTATTCGTGAAGACCCCACGTTCCAACCCACCGATAAGACGCAAGATTGGAAGGCAGAGTCACTCAAGTACAAGATACCAAGGCTCACCTATGATCAACGCAAAGCTGCTATCCAAGTTAAAATTGCGGCTTTTAAAGAGTCTGGTGAGGCTGGTGAAGGCGCGGAAGAGGATGGCGACGACGATGAAGATGACGAGTAGGGGATCCGTACCACGTACCACAACTCGTTGTCTTCTTTCTTCGAGCTTTACCTATGTTTCAAAACGACCATTATCCAGCCATGCGTATGTTTTCATGTACCAAAATATGTGGTCAACGCCGTACTATGACACAGCGATAATCTTTTCCAATATTCCCAACTGCCAGGATATCAACGAGGTGAATTGCTGGGGGGGATACGTATCTACGTGGGGCGTCTGACTCCCGCTTCCCCTACCGACACGGCATGCGGAGGAGCAAACGGCGAAGTTATCAGCAAATGACACACTGAAATTTCTGTGGGTCAAAGTCAGCACGTCGCGAGTAGCGTCAACTATTCATGACCCAGACTGACATGATACACCCTTCCCATCTTCCAATCGTTCTGCCGCTGACCATGTCGACGAACCAGGTCCCCCCAAAGCGTTCGCTATACTGGCTACCAGACTCGCAAAGCTTGGAGAGCAAGCACTTTTCTACTTCGTCCGACAGGAGTTGACTGAGCTGTGGAACGGACGTGATAGGCAACGTCGCTTGCGGAAGGTGCGCAATTAGAGAGGACGGCGACAAAAAGGTTAAGCGCAGCGTTTGCCTAGTTACAGAGGTCAGCCGCGCCGTCCCAACGGAGAAAACGGTGTATGTATTGTACCTACCTCTCGTCGATGCGCAAGAGGGCCTCACCTCCGACTCTCTTCGAGATATTCTCGCCCATCAGTCGACGTTGCAGAGTTTGACCAGTCTCTCCGACAGGATGAAATCGGAGGGTGCATGGTACCCCGGCACGCGTCAACGCGGACACCATCTTCTCGAGTTCTGTCTTGATCTTGATGCAAAACTGTTGGTACTGCAACAGATCCATCACGGGCTGAAGTAGCTCGGAAGACGGCTGAGCGTGGGCCGGGGCGGGAGGCCGCTCGGAACCTGGAGCTGATACGCGTTTGGACTTGTCGCCAGCATGCATAGCTAACAGAAGAGCTTGTAACATGGCGTGTATCAGATCGCATGTCGCCGAGAGGGTTTCCGGCCCACATGTTACTTCACGAAGGTCTTGATCGATGTCCACCTATTTCTTTGTAAAGGCAAAGCAATGCGTGATTGTGCGATACGCACCATCTCGAACCGTAACTCAGTGCCGTGATCTAGGTTGATGATGATGATGCGCTCGGCGACTCGCGCAGATGAAGTAGGCAAGCTACTCGCTTCCCTTATCAAGATGGCAAATATCTCTTCATCCACGACTTCTCTTTGGGCGTCCGTAAGCGATTCCTCCAGAGAAAGGTGTCCGGGAAATGTGACGGCATTGTGAGCCGTTTGGGTTACACCGGTCGAGTCTGAGATGGCCAGCGAAATTCGGAGGCGAGCAGACTGACGATGAGGGAATATGAGTATGCTCGATTCCGTCTCAAGCGTGGACAGATGAGCTACAGCCTTTCTTCGGAAGGGTTTTGGGGCTACGACACTCGTGTAAGACACGACGGGCACTACGCGGTCGTAAGGGTGCACCTACATTCCTCTAAACCAAAAGATATAAGAAAGTCCTTGGATGTTCTGTCAGCACCTTTTCCTGATGGTGCCCAAATGGGCAACGGGGCTGGGACAAGAGACCAGTTCGCCCTTCTGATCTTGAGCGCATTCACCCAATACTTTTCGCCATGTAGACGGCCTTTCTCTAGTCTGGATGCAGCTTGCTTGAAAACATCTGCCGCTTTTCTGAGGGCCTCGTCTTTTCCACCTACGGTGAGCTGTGCATTGAAAACATCGACGGAACCGATGGCTGGAGGCTTAGAAACTACGCTGGCAGTCAGGGAAGTCGAAGGTAACGAAGGCACGGGGGAAGGTTGGTCTGGTGCTGTAGACGATAAAAGAAGGCCCAGAAGATCCTTGGCTTGGGTCATCTCTCCTAGAGCAATACTGAGGCTTCGCGTGAACAATCGGAGAAGGGAACTCGTAAACTGCACTAACAAGAGTTGCGGAGCAATCTCCATCCGCATTTTGAAGAGTTGCTCGGGTGTCATGGTTAATCTCGTGTTATCTGCTGTGTGCTCGTCATCCTCCGAGACTGGCGAACTCTCTCGGGGTGGTGCGACGAGCGTGTCACCTACGGGCAGTTGGTCTTGACGCTCGAAAAAGTCGACACCTCGTTCGACGAATATTCTGCGCAGATTCTCGCCGAGGACTGTGGTAGGATTTTCGATCCTACTCCAAGGTCAGCAGCCAGAGCGCGCCGACGAGGCAGAACGCATACGGCTCGACGATCTGCTCGCCTTCCGGGGTGATGTCGAGCAATACAGGGATGCGCACACCGCTGTCATCCTTGTACGGTCTCTCGAAGGATAAAGTTGTCTTTTTCCACTCTGGCTCGTCGGACTCGATGATCATTGGAGTTGAAGGGAACGAATCACGTGATCGGGCGGAATCTCAACAGGTTCCGGATCTCATGTATCTTGACTCCGATCCACGAGGACGGATAAATGGCCAAAGGTACTCAGCTAGCAACCGAACACAACGCCTTGAAAAGACGCAAGACTGAGGATGACGATGACTCAAATCCTCATTCAAAGAAGCCTCGCACTAGAGTAAGGTATGTCGTCGTTATAGTTCCCTCACATACCATCCGCTTCTCACCGATTCTTCAGCTTTTCATGTGGAGAATGTCATCGGCGCAAGCAAAAAGTAGCCATAATCTCTATCCAAGAGGGCCTTTGCTAATCATAATTCCCTAGTGCGATCGCCAGATCCCCTGCGCTCACGTATGACTCCCTTTGCGCCCGTATCTTAGCATGATATTGATGGGAAGCTTTAGTGCATTGCCCGAAAAGTCCCCGAACTTTGTAAAGCGTATACGCCGGGAAAGACGGAACAAGATCTCAATGTACGATTGGCAAGGCTGGAACATATCATCGAGCTTGCGCTCCCCCAATATTTTCATGGCTCTGCATCTCCCGCTCCACTTTCTGATAGAAACAACCCTGGTTCTGACGGCCCTGATGAAGATAATCGTTCGATCACCGACGAACAGGATCCGAGCGGAGGTACTTTCCAGAGCGGGAAGTGGTACGGCAACAGCGCCTCCGGTAGTGTTGCTCCAGCTTCCGTATTGGAGCAAGTGAATGTTTTGATGATTTTCTTGATCTCAAATCTGACACGTATCTCGTTAGCTGGCAAATGTCGTAGTTGCCAACTCTCACCAAGAGCAGTGGGACCCTAACCATCGTAATGCTGGCCTAAAGAGTGTCTCTACAGCGCAAAATGGCAGTTATAGTGTCGACCACAATACAGCACTCGCGAGCCCTGCTCTCATAGAATCCGTACGACTAGATTCTGAGCCATCTGCTGTCGATAACCTGAAGAGCCTGGTGCAAGAGTGTGGAGTATCTCCACACAAAATATCGGAACTACTTCAGGAACTTCCTCCCCAGCGATTTTCGGATGCACTAGTTGATCATTATTTTACATCTATGTGAGTGTAATTCCACGTGTTCGTTGTTTCTGGATCAAACAACCTTCTTTTCAGAAATTGGACACGGTACCCTGTTAGCGAAAAAGACTTCCGTGTGGCGTATTCTTCCCTCTGTACGAACGGAGTCGGTGCCAATACCAATGATGCGCGCTTTTTGCCCCTCTTATTTGTTGTGCTGGCGATTTCCGTGCGACTTGCCCCGGAACATCTTGCTGGTGATCTGCGTACGAGGAGGGTAACCTCGCTTAGGTATTACTGGTCCTGTACGTTCTGCTTTTGTTCTTTTTTGTTTCCGTTCGACCTGACACTCCGAGGAGCACGACGGTCACTTCTCATCGCGGCAGCAATTCAGCCTGATTCGCTGGATATTGTTTTAACCCGCTTATTGGTGAGCTTGTTCGCTCTTCCCCTTCACATGGTCTGTTCTGATATGTTGGCAGAGTGCCCGATTTTTGACATTTGATCGTCGAATCACAGAATGTTGGAGCCAGCTTGGTGCAGCTGTGCGGACTGCGCAGGCCCTGGGCTTACACCGAGACGCCGCACCCAGGGTTGGTCAATTACGCATGATTCAATCGTACTTTCTGACGTTTTCCAGGGATTGGATCCGGCCCAGGTTGAAAACCGTAGACGTATCTGGTAAAATGTTTCGAACATGTTTCGTTGTATGATGTTAATGATTATATAGGTCGTATCTCTATCACGCGGATCGTTCCTATGCCCTTGTACTCGGTCGACCCAATGCAATTCAAGACGATTACACATGCACTCTACCCCCGCTTAACGTCGATGATGATTTCTCTCCCGCTGCCATTCGCAATCCGCCTCCCCTGTCAAGCCCCACAGTCATGACTTTTGTCATCCTTCGCCATCAGCTAGCTTCGGTCATCGGTCGAATGGTTCATCATTTCCAGAAAGTCAACACCCCTAGCCACTACTCTGACGTCCTCTCCCTTGACGATGACCTCTTGAAATATGTTTCCGCTCTACCACCCCATTTTTCATTGGAGCCAGACACTTCCCTTGACGAAAAAACGCACTTCTTACCCGTCCACCGATTCCTGCTCGTCACGGAGGTTCTTTTCGTACGGATTAGCCTCCATCGACCTTACTTGCTCCGTAGACTGAGCAGCGATCGCTACTTGCGGTCACGGGTTGCATGCTTCGAGTCTGCCATCAAGGACTTTGAAGTTCGCAGGGCTTTTCGCGAGAAAATGCCGAAAGAGACACGTGAATCTCTTCATAACGCATACAGAGAATTCCAGACAGCGATGATTAGTGGAATTTATCTCGTTCTGCACCCACATGGGAAGG
The DNA here is from genome assembly GCA_038092235.1 of Leccinum boreale. Taxonomy (NCBI): domain Eukaryota; kingdom Fungi; phylum Basidiomycota; class Agaricomycetes; order Boletales; family Boletaceae; genus Leccinum; species Leccinum boreale. The sequence goes on along the minus strand of JBBPPX010000025.1, from coordinate 10,997 downwards.
ACGCAGATATGATGCACACTATCTTGGATGATTTTCTAAAGGATCACGAAGGTGTCCGCGACCTGGATGAGACCACCCGTCGAGAGCTCAGGATTATTGAATTCCTGAAAAATCGTGCACTCCAGAGCGCAGAAAGCACGGCCAATACGGACCAGACAGCAATGGCGTCCACGGTCCCACATCATGTACAATCCCCATTTTCTTCCGTTCTGGCGACTACTTCTGGTTCCACATCTCCAAGCTTATACCCGGCTTCCCCCTTTATGCATTCTCCTGCTGTACAACGTCTGCAGCAGTGTGCACCGACTGAGGGAACACTTGGCTCGCCGGCGGGGACAAACAGCCCAAGCGGAGAAGATGAATCCGCGGCTCAGTCGTTACTGGATCACTGGTGCAGTACGTTCAATGATGGCACAATGGATGGGCCGACAGGTATGCCTGCACTCTCCTGGGGCGGACCTGGAGGTGCAGACTTCACTGGCTGGGTTGGCACTAACGCTAACGTGCCACCACCCATCGAACCGAATCCGATCCCGAATTCTGATGGAGATTGGAGTTATTGGGAGAATCTTGTCAGCCAGATCAAGATGGGACCTCCTATTTAGACTTTCAAGGTGTGGTTACATACTTCTGGAACGTTGGGAACTGATCACGATTTTCTGACAGATTCTTGCCCCAGCCTCTGATAGATGATTAGGGTCAGTTATCTTCAACGACACAAATTTCGACTTTCATAACACTGGATCTATGGAGATATTTATTGTATGAATCGTGCTTTGATCAGCTATTCAATGTTGCAGCATTTTCTTCTTGGATGCGCCTCTTTCCCTGCTTGAGGTTGTTTATGTATCTTGTAATAAAATGTATCCTGCGCATAGGCTTCTGAAGGGACCGAAGGATCAGTCATCTGAGTTCGAACTGTTGGAGGCACTGGGTGGGATGATGGCGAATGAAAAGAGCGCTCGGTTTGGTAGCATGGCTCGATTACTTGACTGCCTTTTTTTTTTTTTTTTCACCGTGAGCCTATCCTCCAGGACGTTCGGGGAGGCTGTTGGTCAGGAGGTATCGAAAGACTGTCGCGGTTGTGGTCCAACTTCAAGTATACAAATGTGGAATATATCTATTTTAGGACTGTTACCCGGAGAGTACCGTCGCACTCTCCCATTGCTCATGCAGTCGATCAACCGGTTTCTGTATGGGCCAACCCCAGAAGAAAAGGTTCGAGCATGGCAGGGTAAACTACGTGCGGAGAGCCGACAGCTGGATAGAGAGATGAGACAGGTCAGAGTCGCCGATTCCTAGACGCCACGCAGCTCACTCGAGATCCATACCGCAGCTAGACGTAGCGGCCTCCAAGGCGCAAACGACGGTCAAACAGCTCGCGACCAAGGGAGACGTCAAGTCTGCGCGGATACTTGCCAGGGAGATCGTACGAACCCAGAAGCAGAAGGATCGATTAACGGTCAGCAAGGCGCGCTTGGGTTCCATCGGGATACAGCTGACGCAACAACTTGGTGAGCGGGCGTGTGCCAGGGTTCGTACTCGAAGCTGAACTCTCTTTAGCAATGATGAAAGTCACTGGATCGCTCCAAAAGTCTACAGAGATTATGAAGCTCTCTAACTCGCTGGTCAGACTTCCGCAAATCAGTCACGTCATGCGAGATATGAGCATGGAGATGACGAAGGTATGGTGTTCTCTATATCATGAATACAGCTGTTGAGTTGGTTACTTAGGCTGGTATAATGGAGGAGATGCTCGAAGATACGCTGGAGATGAACGAAGAAGAAGAGATAGAGGAGGAGGCGGATGCCGAGGTAGAGAAGGTATTATTCGAGCTTACCAACGGCAAGCTCGGGCAAGCGGGCGCTGTGGGAGCGGAACTACCGGTGAATCTGATGATACTTTCTTATATACGATTGACCGCTGACTTGGGAGACTCCAGTCTACACAGGACCAGATGGAGGACGAGGAGATGGAGAAGACGATGGAGCAGTACCGACAACAGCTGGACGGGCTACTGAGTGGTTAATGTTTTTGAATTATACCATACGCATTATACTTGTTGGCACTGGCCTAGTACTGTAAATTACGGATCACCGCATCGCGAGCATCCGATGAGCGACTTCCTAAAATAGCGACGGAAACTCGGAATGTGGTCTTCCACGTTGGACAGCTTCCGTGTATACCCGGGCCGTGTCCAAGCATAGACATAGACTTTTCACTCCCAACAGTTTTTTTGTTCTTTCCTCTTTCTCCGTGTCAACAATGTTCGCCAATAGGTCCCTCACTGGTTTTGCGCGGAGGTGTCCTCAGGTAGCAGTTCATTTCCTCTTAGCGCGGCAAAGGTCGTCTTACGTTTTTCCCAGTCCTATAGGCGATACGCGTCTACAACTCCCACCAGTGCGTTTGCTGGACACAAGGGTGCTCGTGTGAGTAGCACACCATGGTTCTGTGCACGTCTCTTACCCTCTTCTAGGGCAAATACACGGTGACCCTCATACCCGGTGACGGTGAGGATATTACGAGCACAACTCTAATAGTCACTGACATCGGATCTAGGTATTGGTCCGGAAATAAGTGAATCGGTCAAAGCTATTTACTCTGCTGCCAATGTGGGTCCATAACACGTGCGTGCTCTTAGTGCGCTCACATTGGAATAGGTCCCTATCGAATGGGAGGAAGTTAGTGTCACACCTGTGTTAAAGGGCGGTAAAACTGTCATTCCGGACACGGCAATCAATTCGGTCAAGAAGAACACTGTCGCTCTAAAAGGTGTGTCCATCAGAACCATCAGTGCTCCGCATGTACTGAGAATGATCTAGGCCCATTGGCAACACCCAGTAAGCTAAGTTGTGGCGATATTTTGCGTGCATGAATTTATTCTCCACTAAGTTGGCAAGGGCCATGTCTCCCTCAACTTAACGCTGCGCAGAACGTTCAATCTTTTTGCCAATGTTCGTCCGTGTGCCTCGATCAAGGGTTTCAAAACGCCCTACGACGATGTCAACACTGTTCTCATCCGTGAGAACACCGAGGGTGAATATTCGGGTATTGAACACGAGGTACGACATTTGGTATTCAAGAGTCCTGCCCGTTTACGTGGAGAATCCAGATAGTCGATGGAGTTGTCCAGTCCATCAAACTTATCACCTATGACGCGTCGGAGCGCGTGGCCCGATATGCGTTCCACTACGCGCAAGTTAGTGGAAGGAAAAGGGTGACCGCGGTCCACAAGGCTAACATCATGTAAGTTGAGACGGCAACGTGTTGAATCGCGTATTGATTTGGACAGGAAAATGTCGGATGGTATGTTCTTGTCGGCTTGCCGACAGGTATCAAAAGATTACCCGGAGGTTACATACGACGAAGATTTGTTGGATCGCGTCTGTCTGCAGGTACGCTTCGTCGCATGATAGATAAGTATGACAGCCGGGTAATCGCTGGGACAGATCGTCAAGAATCCCGAGCCATATTCGAATCGGGTCATGGTCATGCCTAACCTTTATGGTGATATTTTGTCAGACATGTGTGCCGGCCTGATTGGAGGTCTCGGTCTCACACCTTCTGGCAACATTGGACGGGTATGCCTGATTTTTAATGTCTGAACGCGACCTAACCTTCCGAAGGATGCATCTATTTTCGAGGCTGTACATGGCTCCGCCCCCGACATCGCAGGCATGTGTCAGCTTCGCAAACTTCGGAAGGCTGTTGACTGACACATTAATTCATAGGAAAGGGATTAGCTAATCCGACGGCACTTTTGTTGTCTTCTTTGATGATGTTGAGGTACGTTAAAGTTCCGATGGGGCGGGTAGCCTGGTTGATCCGACGTGCCTCGTTGCAGACACATGAACCTGAACGAGTATGCAGCGAAGATCGAGAAGGCGACTCTCGACGTAAGTGACGATCGTATACCGTGCAACCCCTTGGGATATTGACCTCGATGCAGACGATCGCTGAGGGAAAGACGATCACAGGGGACCTTGGTGGGAGGTCGAGCACGAAGGAGTACACTGCCGCGATCATAGACAAGCTTGTTACCGGTGCTTGAAGGATGTGTAGATGTGTGTCATAATTATTCATCCACTTCGGACGGCTGCGGGAAGCTCGAGCGTGGGAAAATATTGAGCGGGAAAACGAGAGTGACTGAGGCTATTTGTTAACGCTCTTTGCGACGACAATCCAACCACGCCTGCACGCGGCATTCACCTCCATAATCCCCTCACAGGCCCTACAGGGCAAGCCTTCCAGCATACAACCACGTTCTTACTATACTAGGTTGCTATCTTCGTCCATTTCGTTGGTTCTGCGTTGACCACGTAGCCCTTCTCACCCAGATATAACCTGTAACGCCAGATCCCTGTAACGCTACGAACGAAATGACAGACGAATCCACACTAAATCAAATCAAGGACGACTCCAAAAAGTCGACCTCCAATGCTCCCCGCGGTTCCAAGAGGACGCCTTCAAACGCTAGACCCTCTTCTGCTGCGGGGAATATTCCAGGCGCCCCAAGGCCTACTTCCAGGTCCGGGAACAAGAGGTCCACCATTGCAGCAGGTGGTGCAGAATCTGGCTCCGACTCTAGCAAGAAACCCACAGACGCCAAGAAGTCAGACGTGCCTCGTAACAAGGTTCAACCCGGTGGCGGTCAACGCAATGGAAATAATCGCAACCGTATACCCTCGTCTTCACAGGCGAGCCGGAGTAGTGCTGCCAAGGATCGGACTTCGATGGGTCAATCTTCTTCCCCCGCCCCTGCCTCTGCCTCTGCCTCGGAGTCTAGCGATGCGCTCTCTTCACTCCAGCGCGTCATCGCTGATCTTAAGACCACTACTCCCAACCAAGTATCCCCCACCAACAACTCACTTGCGGCTTCTATGCACGCTCCACAAGCACCGGTTTCTAACCTTCCTGCGGGCGCTCCCGTTTTTCTTCCCGGTGCTTCGGCTTTTCCCGCTTCCGCCCTGCAAGATGCTGCTCGGCACCGCAAGGCTGCGTCCCTTGGTGCATCAGCTCTTTCTGGAAATTACAATTCTTTCTCCCCTCACCTCGGTGCGATGATCGAAGATGTGGAGGATGGAACGGGCGCACCCTTCGAAGACGGGGAGATATCTGAGCACTTCTTCCCTCACCTTGGCCATCAGGCTCGGTCGCAGTCGCAAAGTTTCATGGCTCCCCGTTTTGCTGCCTTGGCCGCCCAGCATGATCAGGATATTCTTGGTCCCACCGGACGTCCCCAGCTCGCCCCAAACTTCATGTTTGGTGCTCGCCGACGAACGAGTTCCAACGTGCCCATGGAACCGCTGAACGAAGATGTTGGTTTCCAGTTCCCACAGCAGCAGGGTCCACCTTCTGAAGGTGTTGTCCACGATCAGAACCACAGGAGGGCAGAGAACGACATCACTGGCATTATGGCCGAGCAGGTACGCTTAGTGCGTTTTACCATCCTTGTCGTACTGACCTTTCTCTTCTAGATCGCTATCCAAAACCAGATAGAGGCTCTTCAACAGCAGCAACAAGCGCTTTACCAACAACAACTAGCTTCCAACCAGGTTCTTTCTCTCCAAACTCCTGGTCTTGCACCCAATAGGCATCGACGCGTTCAGAGTACCCTGCCCGTAGGTCTTGGAGGGGGCACCAATGTCGCTAATTTCCCTCCGATGGGCCAGTTCAACTCTATGGCCAACCTCGGCATTAGTCCTGACTCACAGCCGTCTGGCTTACCCCGTGGCCACGGAAGAAGACATAGCGTCAACGTTGTCAACAAACCTCCCACTCCTCAGAGTAACGTCGGTTCTGTGAGCTTCCCATTCAGCGGTCAGGACGGTTTAGACGACGGATTCACTTCACCCTTCGGGGGTCACTCGCGCACGACATCCCGAGCCGATTCTAGTTGGAGAATTAGTATGTACCAAACTTTTGCTAGGTTAGACCTGTCTAACCTATGTGATACAGATGGTGGCGTGATTCAGGGCAACAACGCATTTGCTGCTGATCTCGCGCAAGCGCAGGCTCAGCTGCAAAGTCTGCAACAGTTCCGTGCTGCTGCCGGTGGTCATCATCACAAGATGCCTTCATTTTCTTTCCCGAACATGCTGCCCAACATGATGGCTGCTAACATGATGGGCTTGGGCATGGGTGGAGTGAGCCTTTTGCAGCAGCAGCAGCAACAGTTCCAGTCCCAACTCCAACAACAGTCCAATCAGCCGCAACGCAAATCTCTTTTCGCTCCGTATCTTCCCCAGGCTTCTCTTCCGCCTCTCTTGGCTGCAGGAAAGCTAGTCGTGGGTATCCTTCGCGTCAACAAGCGCAATAGGTCGGATGCGTATGTTGCCACCGAGGTCCTGGATGCCGATATCTACATCTGTGGTTCCAAAGACCGTAATCGCGCCTTGGAGGGAGACATCGTCGCAGTCGAGCTCCTTGACGTGGATGAGGTGTGGGGAACCAAGAAGGAGAAGGAAGAGAAGAAGCGCAAGAAGGAAGAGAACTCCGCATACGACTTGAAGACCAGTGCGGGTCGCAAGGACGACAAGAAGAAGGATGACGTTGAAGTCGAAGGCCAGGGACTGATGTTGTTCGAAGATGAGGAGTGCGATAAATTTGATGTTGTTTTGAACCACGCTGACACTTTCCTCAGGGTCACAGATGAAGTCAAGCCGCAGTTTGCTGGACACGTTGTGGCAGTTGTCGAGCGCATGCCCGGACAGCTCTTTTCTGGGACACTGGGGCTTCTACGTCCATCCTCCGCGGCTACGAAAGAGAAACAGGAAGCTGAACGCCGAGAGCGAGAGGGTGATCGTGGGGATGAACCACGACGTGGACCGATTGAACGTCCCAAGATCGTTTGGTTCAAGCCGACTGACAAGCGCGTACCTCTCATCGCCATTCCCACTGAACAAGCACCAGTCGATTTCGTTCAGAATCCCGAGATTTATGCCAATAAGCTATTCGTTGCTTGCATCAAGCGTCACGTGCGTTCTCGAGACCTCAAATCTTGCTTTTGCTAACACTATAGGATGTAGCCGATCTCTTCTCTTCATCCTTTTGGTACTCTGGCTGAGGAGCTCGGTCCTATTGGGGATATTGAGGTGGAGACTAGCGCTTTATTGAAGGATTGCAACTTCCCTACCGAAGAATTCTCCGAGAGCGTTCTCAAGTGCCTCCCTCCCACCCCTTGGACGTACGTTGTTCTTTCTCAGCTGCATAACTATTGTTCACGCCGTGCACCAGTGTTCCTGAGAGAGAGTACGAGATCCGCAGGGACTTGCGCCAGGAACTGATTTTCACTATCGACCCGAGTTCGGCCAAAGACTTGGATGATGCTTTGTCCATCAAGGAGAACGACGATGGTACTTTCGATGTCGGCATCCACATTGCAGACGTATCCTACTTCGTAAAGCCGAACACTGCGCTTGATCGCGATGCTCGCAAGCGAGCTACAAGTGTATACCTCGTTCAAAGAGCAGTGCCGATGCTGCCCCCTACTCTGAGTGAGGAGGTGTGCAGCCTTGCTCCCGGCGTTGAACGCCTCGCCTTTTCTGCTTTCTTTACAATAGCAATGGACGGGAAGGTGGTCAATAAGTGGTTTGGAAAGACGATAATCAAGTGAGTAGTTATAGGTTTTTTTAAGCTCATATACTAACTCCCTCCACAAGATCTGCAGCAAAACTGTCTTACACTGATGCACAGAAGGCAATCGATGGACAGCCATTGACCGAGCTCTCTGTGTCACCGGAACACAGTATATCTGCGATCGAGGAGGATGTGAGAGTACTGCACAGTATCGCGACCCAACTTCGTGTCAAACGTCATCAAGACGGTGCCTTGACGCTCTCCTCCTCGCGCCTGTCGTTTACATTGGACGAGAACGGCCTTCCCACGGACTGTGGACAAGCCGGCTGTAATGCCGCCAACGACATGGTCGAAGAGGTATGCACTCTCTGACCCGTATTGTTACCAAGGCTCAAGCGATCTTTCCAGTTCATGCTCTTGACCAACATGGCTATCGCTCAGCGCATCGCCGTTCACCTCCCAGAACAAGCCCTCCTTCGTAGACACGACTCTCCTATTGAAAGGCGTCTGGTATTATACTTTCCTTTGCTATGCTTTTTTGTTCTGACAATGTTTCATAGAATGTCTTTTCCGACCGTGCCAAGCGTCTAGGTGTGGAGGTAGACATTTCAACTCCGGGGATCATCATGCAATCCTTTGGTGCAATCACCAATCCTGCTGCTCGGACAGTACTCGAACTGCTCTTCTTCAAAGCCACCCAACGTGCCAAGTATTTCTGTGGCGGAATGTTGGATATCGCCAAGTATGGACATTATGCCCTGAACGTCCCTCTCTATACACACTACACTTCACCTATTCGCCGTTACGCCGATATTCTGGTACACCGTCAGCTTGAATCTGTTCTCCAGGGCGGAAGTGAGTGGGAAAAGGGTCATTTTATCATGGCAACTGATTTCGTATCCACAGACGACCCGAAGTTTACCATGGACAGGGATGCCGTCGCGAAAATTGCTCAGCAATGTAACATGTACGTAGCCAGATCATCTGTGGTCGACTTTGCTCATTATCTTTCAGTAAACGAGACTCTGCGAAACTGGCGCAAGAGCAGTCCACCCACCTTTTCCTCTGCGTCTTTATCTCGGACTTGACCCAGCGTTACGGAACGGTTATCCGACAGGCTCGGGTTGTCAATGTACTCGATGCTGCCTTCGACGTACTGGTTCCTGAATTCGGCATTGAAAAGAGAGTCCATGTAGACCAGATGCCAATTGATGTGAGTTGGGCAGTTCATCGACTTGTCTGCATGCTAACCATTCACTCAGAATCATGTATATGATGAGCACACTCATACCCTTCAGATTTATTGGTCCGGCAAGGATGTCATCACTTGGCTTGCCGAAAATAGCGACGATGAGCACTTGAAGAAGGTCAAGCAGAATGCTGAGGCACACGCTGCCAAGATGGAGGTCGCATCACGCTCCTTGCATGACGAGAAGGCTCTTTTCGACGAGGACGATGTTGAAGAAGATGAGATTGTGCTTGGACGAGACACTGAGATTGTAAGAGAGACGGAGACGTCGAAGCAACGCCTTATTTCGGCTGCGAAGATCGAACCTGCGTTTGAGGGTTTGAGGATGACCCCATCGGGTCACAAGATCCAGGATATCAGGGAACTGATGACAGTTCCGGTAAGTAATAAGCACGTTCCGGTTGATGTCGTTGACGTTGTTTGCCAGGTCATCGTGACGGCAGACCTGACCAAGAGTCCCCCGGTCATCAAAGTGTACAGTGTCAACCCCTACGCTGAACCGAAGTTTGAACACAAGAAATAATTTACCCAAGGATTCGTTCGTTCTCCCACCCCTTTCGCCTTTTCAAAGCGTATTTGCTGTACACTAGTGTTCATATTTCGCGATGCTTTCGTTTTTCCTTTCCTCTCCTTGTCAAATTCTGGCTCATGATCTATTGTTCATGCGCTTGTTCAGTACGGGTATGTCTATGATATGTTCACATGTCGCTCGATTCCCTCGGGTTATGTTCCTTTTACAATGAGTTTGCCACACGCATCTGTTCTGTCCTACGTTCTCAATGTAATGGTGTCATTAGTGTTACTTTGCGGAAACCATTTCTCCGCGACATGTGTTGGTTAGCTTTATCGGACGTGATGAGGTTGTACGAAATTTCTTGGTTACACAACAGCCCGAGACGTGGCAAATGGTACGTTTGCTCTCCATGGACCCAGTTGCAAGATCTTGGGGCGGCGTCCACCCCTTTCTCCACCAAACCCATTTTACAAACTCTGAATCCAAGGACGAATATCTATGCCTCCTTTCCCTGTGCAGCTGCCGTGGCCTGTATGTGTAGACCGGGTTAGTTCCATGGGAATACACACAAGTACGACGATCCAACGTGACCTTGGCTTTGGCTTTCATCGGCTGCTTTGCCTTTATACCTAGTAGTCCTTGTGTAGTCCGCATTCCGTCTTCTCCTCCTTGCCTGCCCAGCGACCAGCCCGCTCTCCCGTATCGCCATCTCCACTCTTGATCGTGCTGTGCCAGTCCCCGACACTTTTATACCCCTGGTCGAGCAGCTTATTTCGTGGAACATTGTTCGTCTTGATGTATTCCTCTACTTGATTGAACTTCCAGGCGAACAGGGGGTTGAGCTTGACGAGGCCGGTCGCATCGACCTCTAGCGGTTGCAGAGATGCGCGGTCCGCACCTTGGGTTGCACGGCGACCAGTGATGACTGCGCGAACGTCCAATGCCTTGTATGCGCGCTGCGCAGGTTCGACCTGCAATAAGGGTCAAAATCGGTACATCGTCCGCACGATCGACCGACCTTGACCGCAAAGTCGTACGAGTCCTCGTCACGCTCCCAAGAGCGCTATCCGAACTTGCGCTCAAAGTCTGCGACGGTATCGCATCCCTCGGGCTTGAACACGTTCACCTTGATCCCGTACCGCTGCTCGACCTCTGCAACGAGTGCGTACGTCTCGGAAAAGTGATAGAGGGTATCGATGAAGATGAGCGGGGGTTGATCCGCGGGCGAGGGTGCGATCTTGGAGAGCATGTCGATGGCGACGGGGCCTGTTAGACCGAAGGCGGTAGTCTGGAAGAGGTGGGGGATATGGGTGAGTGCCCATCGGAGGATCTCTGGCGGGTCGGGCGGGCGGAGGTGGTCATTGATGATGGCGAGTGTCTCTGCCGATAGTGGGAGCTGAATCGGGGTGTCAAGAGCGGGGGAAGCCATCGTGTCGGACCAGCTCGGTCATGGTCATGGCTGATTTAAGAAGGGCCTCCTTGGGAATGCAAGTCTAACATTTCCCACAACATCATTACTTGTATCCTCGGACATCACTAGTTAATGTAACATCATGGCGACGATGGAATACTACAAACCACGTCCTGAACAACCCGTGCTAATCCAACCAGTCCAGCTAGCACCGTCCAACTCTGTCCCATCCACACCAGTTCTA
>JBBPPX010000024.1:0-175591 GCA_038092235.1 Leccinum boreale | reverse complement strand
TCGCAAGGGACTGGACAGTCGAAATAGGTAAAAATATGTGCCACTATGAATGCTATCCATACCGTATGTAACACCTAGTAACGGTTATGAGGGGAGCTTTTTCCTGATGAACGTCACCTGCCCATGTGACTGTGGATCGAATTTTCTCTTCGGATTTGTATCTGGCCTGGGTTTGAACCGAGTAGAATACTCGCCCAGGATTTACCCGGCCGTCCATGCAGCTCTGAATATGGCGCTGGGTGCTTATACTTGGGTGGTTATCCCGAACGATGTCGGGGGGGGCCTTGTTCGAGACCCGATTAGGGATCTACATTCTTGCTGCCAACATCATCGTCTCGGTCATCATGCTCATCATCGCACTGAAGCTACGCCTGGCCAGCCCTCTGGGTTTAGATTTCATCAACTCGACGCGATTGCTGTTGGACCCGCTGAAGAAGCCAGAGTTATTCAATGCGTCCCTGGACAGGACTGTGGAGGCCCTTGCAGGCCCCTACATGCTGGTGAGGGACAATAGCGTATTCTTGCTCGCAGAAGAGAAGTCGGCGAAGCATAGGAGGGGTTGGAGAAACCCTTTCGGACCCGTACAAGACCCAAAGGAACTTGAACCTTCCATTCAGTCAGAGGATTAGAGCTAGTCATCATATATACTTAGTGATCCTACCCCACTCCCCTGATAATCCGGAAAATTGCTCTGTCAACTTCTTGCCGATAAGAAATTCGTCGTTTACTTGCCTTTGTACTACCTTCTTGATACATCTTGTGTCACTACCTCCGTACCAATAGTTCTTTACGAATTATCATGCTCACTTGATTTTTCTTGCGTTTGGAATGTCATAGCAAGGCACATTATAGGCATGAGCGCCTAGTACATAGTACGACAACTTGTTCGCAGGCACACAATTGACTACGTAGCACTTTTGCCACGCTAACAAAACTCGATCGCGAACACATGTCATTCTCCCTCCTCCCGACGAGCCTCCCCGAGTTCGTTCGCTCGCCAATAACGTATATGAAAACATGGCTCGGCTACAGGCTGCTCGACGTCCTCGCCACCGGTCCGATGCCGCGACACATCTCGTTCGAAATGGACGGTAACAGGCGGTATGCCAGGAAGCTGGGCAGGCAAGGGAAGGAAGGGCATCCGATGGGATTCGAGAACATGATCCGGGTTAGTTCGAAAAAAAAAGGGGGGGGAGGAAGAGAAACACGGCTGCTCACGCGTACTACATACTACAGGTCCTAGAGCTCTGCATGCGTCTGCGCATCCAATGCGTGACAGTGTACGCGTTCGCGATCGACAACTTCAATCGACCCGAGGACGAGGTGGACACGATCATGAAGCTGGCCGAGGAGAGGCTCGTCGAGATGGCGGAGCATGGGTACGTCCGCCTTTTTTTCCCCATTATCACTGCTGTTTATTCACGTCGGCGTGGCAAAGCGAAATCCTCGATAGACATGGCGTGCGCTTGAACGTGCTTGGACGACGGGAGCTCCTACCCGAGCGCGTGCAGTTGGCCGTGGCCAAGGCGGAGAGTATGACACGGCACAATAACGCGTATGTCTCTCTCTCTCTCTCTCTCTCTCTCTCTCTCTCTCTCTCTCCTACGCGTACCTCGTATTTACGCAGCTGGCATTCGACAGCGCGATACTCAACGTGTGTGCGCCATACTCGTCGCAAGACGAGATCACCACAGCCGTCAAAACAGTCATTGAAAACGCCCTCGACACCGGCGACCGAGATGGGAGGTGAGTTGTCCCACCCACGCCGTATCTGAAAGATTTCCCTCATGTCGCTGGTTTCGATCGCTGACTCTGAACGGCTGACGCATGTCTCGCGCAGCACGATCACCGAGGACGCCATCACCTCCCAACTATCTACCACTCTCGCGGGAAGCCCCCCGCTCGACATTTTCGTGCGCACGAGCGGGGTGAAGCGGTTGAGTGGGTTCCTGACGTGGCAGGTGAGTCCCGCTACCCGTCAACCTATGATCCATACGCACATCCCCCATTTTTTACAGTGCTGCGAAAACACGCAAATACACATGGTGGACACGTACTGGCCAGAGTTTGGAATTTTCGATCTCGTTCCGATATTACTCGAATACCAACGCAAGGTATGGGCCCAGGAGAAGAGTCGGTCTGCTTCTGCCAAACGGACTTAGTACTACGGTCCTTGCTTCGACCGCTGTATATGCGGCCGCACACATGGACCTTTAATTCTTCATAGAGTATACCATCTTATACTTATGGCTTAGATGGCCGTTTTCGCTGCACTGCGCTACCATCTCGTCGCCCGCCTCCGCCTCCCAAACGATTGAAAGTCTAGGTTCTTTCTTGTCTACTATCCAAATCGGTGGCCAGGATCGTTGACCGGTAAGTATTTCTCTCGCCGAAGCTAACGTCAGGTTCGAGCGCCGTATGCCTAGACTTGGCCCAGACGATGGATGCCTGAGGACGACACTCTCCGACGTTCATCCCGGCACGCATAACTCGGTACAATCAAACGAGCATCGGCAAGTATGAAGACTACTTTCTGACGTAACGAGTCAGAGTAGCTCATCAGAACATAAAAACGGATAAACGCGAGGTGAATTCCTGTGTCGAGCAAGCAAACCAAAACACGTCCGCCGCGAACTAGACAGGTACACGATCGTATCATCGAGAGACCGAGTGCATTTGGTTCCGGCGATAGAGTGATTAGAAATGAATCATTTTTCCTGCTTTCGAGTCGTACTTATGCCGCACCATCCATTCTCCGGTGTCATTTCAAAACAAAACCAGAAAAACAGCTGGATATCGACGACCAACATGAAAACAAGGGTGAAAGAGCAAGGTAAAGTCCATCGTCATCGATACTGGTCTAGCGCCACACGTCGTTCAAGGTTTGAGCACCCGACGCCTCCGTCGTCAACGAATCATTCGGATCGGACTCCCAAGTCACCTCGCCATTTTGGATCTTGATATACTTGTACTCGATGGCCGTCTTCACGGGCAAATTGACTGTCGCTAGAGACGTGGGTCAATTGAGGGTTCCTGAGCGAAAACGAGGATGTGGACTTACTGCTCCAAATCGGGTAGTTGGCAGAGGACATGAGGATTGGATTGGAAGTGCCCCAGTTGGTCAGGGCGCTGACCGACCCAGTGAGGTAGATGTTTTCTGTTCTCCGACGTCAATACATGATACATAAACGTCAGCCGAATGCCGATCTACGCACCTCCCAGAACGGTGGTGGCGTTGACGTTGAACTCGACCGATATCGTCGGCGCGCTGCTCGTCGCGCAAGAGCTGGAGACGGACAATCCCTCTGCGCCCCAGCTTGCCGATGTCTGTCCCGCGCGAGCTGCAAAGACTGTAAGGGCGGACGCGTAGCTCCATGTGAGATCGATGGCGCTTAGCGGGGTGCCGTTGTTCCTGTTGTACTGTTCCGCGAGTGCACCGTCAGAAGGCGTGTATTGTGCGCCAATGGCTACGAATCCATCCGCGAAATTCTTGACAGCGCTTGTGAGGGATGTAAAAGTTGACGAGGAAGAGGGATATGTGCCGATTGTGAGCGAAGTGTCAAACTGCTGGAAGAAACCGAGCGAGGTCGACGTGACGTTGAGAGAGCCTAATTTGTTCCAGACGATGAGGGCGTCGTAGAGCTGCTCCGCAACTGCGAATGTGGTGAGATACCATGGCTGAGAATTGTCAGAAAACAGATTTGTAGAGTTGGATGGAGCACCTACGTTGCCGCCTTGGTATACATCCTCGGGGTATCGACCGGTAGCAACTGCGGCGTTGGCGGGGATGCCAAAGTTGAGGGAATATATGTAACGGAACGAATCGACATAGGTTTTTAGGTTTGAGAGGGCCACGTCGGAACAGGGCTGGAAAGTGATAGCGTCGCAGCCTGCATTGACGTCGAAAGTGTGTACGGAAGCCAGGACAGAATTTGCGTCGATTCCGGAGCGACCACCTCCGGTGTTGGCGGTCATGAAACCGGGGGAGGGTGTCCAGTAAGACTAAAAAAAGACGATCAACTTGGAGGGCCAGAAGAAGAGTGAAAATATTTGCCTGAAGGAAGCAGAGGATTTTGTTGGCCTGGGTGGTGTACTGAGTAACCAAGGAAGTCTGTCCTATGGCGGCTGCGAGGATAGCACCCTGACGCAAAGCACGATGTTGTACGGCGGATGTGAAGAAGGACGACGAGTCGATTTCTTCCCAGAGATCGAAAGTGGACTTATTCCAGTTGGTGGCAACATAATCAAGGTCGAGCTGAATGACGGGCCAGAGGGTATGGGCAACGTAGGACGTGTTTCCGTTTTCAATGAACCAGTTAGCATAGGTGATGATGGTTGTGGAACGGAGAGCAGGGCCGTCACGCTGAGGACGACCCCACGCGCCGGTGAAGGCGGTTTCGTTTATGTTGAATTTTGGTTCGCCGAGACCACCGGTGGAGACGGATCCACTCGGGTTGGTGACCTGCTGAATGTTTTCCTCTGCGTGAATAAACATGTCGATGAGAGGGCCCAGGGAGGTGTCTTGGCCTAGGGTGTACTGGTCGACGAAAAGTTTGAATACGAGGGACGCGTCGCGGACCCATGTATAGAGGTAGTTTGGGTTCGAGGTGCTAGGACTGGCGATGACTACACCTGCCTAGGACAATGTCGGTGTGATAAATGGGGGAACGAGAAGGAGAGCTCACGTATGCACCCGAGGATAGGGAGCCAGAAGGGCCGATGTTGGCAAGCATCCCTGCCTTTGCGATGGGAGACTCTGTGCCGACATACGAGTCGACTGAGTTGGAGAGGACTGACACGGCCGCGGTGCAGAGACCGAGCGCGGATAGAACGAACTTGGAATGCATATCCAGGTGAGAAACAACCTGGCAAAATACTTATGAGGCCCCGACTGTAAATAAACAGGTGAGAGATAAATTAACCTGGCAAAATATATCCATTGTCGCGGTTCAAGTTCGGATCCGAGTGAATGAAGTTGGTGGGACAGAGCTGGGAATTCTAGCCACAGACTGGTCGTCCTTTATGCTGTAGTAAATGGGGCGCAAGGCACGAGCGTATATTGAGCGTATATTAGATTCATAACAAGCATTTTCTGTGACGGTAGTACGGCTGGCGGAGTAGTAGACGTCATTGTCACGTGATAACATTAGATCAGGCCAACCAAGGTGCTGCAGTACGGCAAAATCCGGGTACTTTGAAGGGAGAGAACTCATGCCAAGCAGAACCGCGCACAGTTGGATGCCATGCAAGCCATGATGATGTCGACCTCTCTCCTTCTCGTCCTCGTCTTCGTCCTTTTACCAACATCATCTTCGGCTCATTTTTTTCCTCATGAATTCTCTCCAACTTCACCCGAGGGCAGCTGGCTTTGGGCTTGGGTTTGGGGCGTAGAGAGCTCCGTATCCATAGTCGATCGCTCTCCTCCGCTCATCTTCGAGTCTCGTCCAGCTTCATTTGGTCCAGAGTTTGGCGATCCACTCCTCGGCTACGTCCTTCCCCTCTCATCCTTTACCTCTCCGTGCCCTTCCTCCAGCCTGAACACGTTCAACTTTGCTTGCCCGCCTCTCTGCTACTTCGGTCCTGACCGTCCTGACCCGAACGAGTCCTGGATCGCTCTCGTACAGCGTGGTAATTGCTCCTTTGTTGACAAGGTACGTCATCTTTCCCTGCATCTTCTGTCCCTTTGACCTCCGATCTAGGTAAGAGAAGCACAGCGTCTCGGTGCCAAAGCCGTCGTCGTAGGCGGTCAAGACCCAAAGATCACCGGCCTCCCTGATAACCTCGTCAGCATGTATAGTAATGGTCGATCATCTTCCCCGCAGTCACCTCGGAACACATCCTGATTCTTGTCCTTTACAGCCGATGCCTCAGACATCACCACTCCGTCAACCTACATTACCTATTCCGACTACAAGCAGCTCATCCGTTTAATCAATTCTTCTACCACTCGTCATGCCGGCTTGAAAACCCTCTCTCTTCTCATCACTACCCACTATTCTGCTTGGGAATGGTACTCGTGCGTGTCCTCTCTCTTCCTCCGCGTCCCCAATTCCAATCTTGCCTAGACCTATATTAACCTTCGTCATCATCCTAATCCTCCCCTCCTGTCTCACCTTCGTCACCCTTCTCATACATCGCATTCGCTTGGCACGGGCTGCCCAGCGCGATCGCGCACCAGAACATCTCGTCAAATGTCTCCCTTGGCGAGTTTGGAACGGAACAGCCTGGGAGAAGCACCAAGGTTCCGTTCCACACCAACCTCCCACAACTCTTTCAACTTCTGTCGACCTCGAGGCTGCCGAACACAGTGCTTCAACACCTTCCGGTTCTCATGACCCCCATCTCCCTATTCCTTGGTGCGAGTCTCAGCTCGAATGTGCAATCTGCCTCTTCGAGTTCGAAAAGGGCGACCGTGTACGCGAGTTGCCATGTCACCATATCTTTCATCTCGACGAAGTCGACGCCTGGCTCATCAACCGCAAGAAACTCGTATGTTGACTTTGTTCCCAATCTAGCCTTGTTCGTTCACCAGCCTTGTTCTTTTCAAGTGTCCAGTCTGCAAGGCAGACGTCACCCAACCTTGGCAGCTCTCCCAAAAGCCTTCCAGTACCTCAGCCAATGCCAACGCAAACCGTCCCCCTGCTCCCACTCCCACGACACCTCCACCTCCCACGGAGCGCACACCACTTCTTCATGACCGACACGACGACGTACCTTCACCGAATCCTTGACTCCCTGTCCTTGCTTTATTGTACCATTAGCCTTACTGCTTCATTTCGATCTGGGCCACGGAAGAAAAAAGGTTCTGACTTTAGGACACTAAATACGTTCTTGTACGCGACTTTTTATCATGCCCGAATGATTAAGTTCCTCCCCTCTCAACGTGTGATTTGTGACTCGCCCTTCGGAACTTCTATTCCAATTCAGGCACCAGCGGCGTGCTGGCCATGCCATGTGTGCGTCCATAGACAATAAGCTGTAAGTAGACAAGGTTCACCACCGCATCTCCAAGGTACGAATGCAAATTCAATTGACATCTGAGCCTGCTGTACTATTGTTATCCAGTTTGCACACGCTTCTCCGAATCACCGCAGGTATTCGGCATTCTGCTTGGCCGGCTCATGGCAACCACATCCCAACGTGTCTGTTTCCTATTGTTCGTGCACCCCCGACTACCCACCGTGCCACACTTGTGAGTACGCAATTCACTGAACCGAAATACAGATCCTGTCTGCGAATCAGCGCTCACTTGTAAAGCTTAAATTCATGAGTTCCGCCAGGGTCGTCCCGTCCTATGGGCCTTTTTACTTGTGTCCCTCGGCTTTCAAATTATCCTTGTGAGCGACATGCGGACTATCTATTCACCTTTGACCATCACGAACCTTTCGGAACTAGACCGGTTTCGGATTTAGTCATTGTCCTGTTCTCCACCTTCTACGCGTGCACGATGCACTGATATGAACTAATCAACGCTCGCTTTGGTTTTTTTTTCTCCACTTGACATATCTTTTGCCTTTGATTCCCTATTTGTCTCACCTGTGCTCGCCACCTTGTCTTGCATCCCGACAAGGAACGAGGGGGGTTGTTTAAGCTGGTGCATTCTTCACGCCTCGACCATCTTATCTCACAGATCCCTTTTGCTCTGTTCCTGGAACGCATGATCCCTATGGGTTATATTCACGAAGATTTCTACGCTGCGTGCATTGGTGAGTTCATTCCGATCCATTGCAACTTTCATCTAATCCATCATGTGGCGTACAGACGGTCACGATCTATCCTCGATAGACCTCCATAAGAAACGGTCGTCGCCCTGCAGATACTACCAGACAGGTACTTGTAGACGTGGCTCTGGCTGTCCCTTTCCACATGTCCCAGCTCAAGCAGAAAGTGAGCGTCCAATCATGTCGTGCTTCCATTCAGTTTGGTCTAACCCATATTAGCCCTTGCGTTACCTCATCCACCGTACCAAGCAGACCACATGTACAGTGAGTCGTGCTCACTTCATGTATCATGGTGGGGATTGATGATCTCGGGCGAACAGATTACTATCTCCTTGGGCAGACCCCGGTCAGTGGCCCTCTGACCTCCCCAGCGTATCCCCCATTCCTGTGGCAACCCTACCCTCCCCTTCTGCCTTCGTTTGATCCACGATATGGGCTTGCGCGTCCTGCCGATACGCCCGTCGACTACTCAGACGACAAGAGCGACCCGTCCTCTCCTGCCGAGTCGTCCTCCGCGGGTGCGAGCGTCGACTACCAGCTCTGTAGCGCGATGGAGACCCTTCGAGTGGCGGAGGGGCCTGAATTTGGGGCGGCCCGTGGAATCGCGAGACCGCCTGGCGACCTCAGGATCAATGCGTCAGCAGGCTTTGCAGGTTACGGCTATCCGGTTTTTCCCGCAAACCACGCAGAGCATGCGTTGGAGTACGATCGTGCGACGTCGGGGCAACCTAGTAGTGATCAGGACTCGACCGCTGGTGCGCGCTCGCCGTATCAAGATGACGCCACGAAGAGGAAACCGCTGGCTTACAAGAGTGCGTGGTCTTTTTCGTGTCTTCTTTCTTCCGATTGAGGTATTCACTGCACATCATGGGGTGCGTTTGATAGCCAAGCCCTGCAGATTCTACATGACGAGCGGAAAGTGTACGAGCGGGGAAAGGTGCACGTTGTAAGCACCTGATTTTTCGAGTCCTCGTGTTTTTCCTGTTCCCGACGGGCGTGTGTACGTTAGCATCCATGACTCAGAGTCCAAAGGGACAGCAGACATGATGAGCGAGAGCGGAAACGAAAGGTCGCCCAACATATCGCCTCCGCCCGAGGCAAGGTTACCTCCCAAGCCGCGTAACAAGTACGACGACTGTCACGAGAGGGATTTTTATCCGATCACGTGGCGTGTAATCGGTGGTGGCGTGATGATGGGAGGGAAGAGTGAGTGCAGTGCCCTCGACACGTGTACATTACACCGATTTCGCGCGTGCTGCTAACGTGTGCGTGTTTTTTTGTTTTTTCAGGGCAGATATGTCCGGCGTTTGTTGCCGGTCGTTGCAAGCACGGGAATGACTGTAAGCTCGCGCACGAGACGGAGCTCCAAACAGACCGTGAGTGACTCCACGGTGTCTGTTATCGATTCGGACGCGATCTCTGACGAAACCTAGAAGTTGGTTTCATCGATCTGAAGAACGAGGCTGTTCAAGGGAGAGGACAGGGGTCGCTACGACCGACGGCGAACAAGGGCACGAGTTTGAAGCATGGCCGATCGGGTTCGCAGAGACGCAAGCCGAGTGCTATCAGGGTGCCAACCCCAGCCGCAGCCGCAGAGATACAGCCGCCGGTAAAATTTCCGTCATGTCCCCAGAGGGCCAACGACATGCCTGCTGTTCCCAACGAGGGGACTGAAGCGGCAGCGGGAAAGAAGAAGAGCGAAGAATGTACTCGGAACGGCCCGACCTCGCCCGCCGTGCATAGACGCACGCGGTCGATGTCGATGGTCGTTACGTCGCCGGCGACTGTGGACGCATCGCACTCGAATGTGCGTATTTCGCCGCGTTGGTTTACTGGAACGTGATGCTGACTTGTATTATAGTATGCAGCAGAGCTTTAGGATTTCCTTTCTTTTTCTTTTTCTTTTTCTTTTTCTTTTTCTTTTTCTTTGAATAATAATCGTTTACCATCCATACCGCTACATATGCAGCTCGGTAATATTTACTTCGGTCTTCTTTTTTTTCTTTTTCTCTGATCATCGGATTGACGACTACAGTAACGGTAGATGCTGACAAGGAGGGTGCATGTAATAGTTCAAGCATTTCCATACAATTCAACTCGTTTTCCCTTTATTTCCTGCCTTCCCTTTAGGTGTGTGATCTACCGTCATTTATATCTCTAGGTTGGGATAGCTACGAGGCACACACACGGCGGCAGGCACATTCAATTTGTGTGGCCAAAGTTAGTACTACTACCATCACTGGTAGTGAGATATGAAAGATGCGGCCAACCTCGAATCGTGGAAAGATCATCAAGCTCCTGATACAGCAAGTCCGAGCCCAGTGTGGATACTTCATTACCGAATATGCCAAGCAGATGAAGAACTTTTGTTGGTCGGCTTCGTATCATGGCCCCGACGGATTATAATCGAAAAAGAGAAAGAACTCAAGGAAACACACAGGATTTATCGGAACAGCCTACAACAGACAGCGGATTGTATTTGTTACACGTGCAGTATGAAAATGTGAATGTAGGGCCTCGTATGGAAAACATTCCCCAAGTAAAAGACGTGAAAGACGAGCAAGCGTGGGTGTCCCTCTGCTTCCCTTTGTTACTTAAGAGAGATCGAAACCTGCGCCCGAAGAAATGGCCTGGAGCAACTTTTCCCGAAGCACTTTCTCACTCTTGTACCTCGGAAGCTGGAACGAGTACGAACGTCAGCGCGCAGGCGGTCCAAGTCTTAATCTCGACTCTCACCTTCAACAAGTTGACACACGTGCTCGACGTCGGCAAGCGATGTTCGTCGGTCCCAGCGTCCCGAATCGCGAAAAGTGGGTTCAGTTGCTTGAATCCCCTATACCAACGTTGTGCCTTCAACAAACGAACGATCGGCACACGACCGATGCGACACTCACAACAACGGTGGCCGACTACAACTCGTGACGAAACGCAAAAACGCCCGCCTCTGTTCCTGGTCGAAGCCCTCCATGACCTAGACAGTGGTAGTTTTCATCCAGTGCCTATCCGAAACAGTTGCTCTTTCGACATACCCTCCAAAATGTCTGGATAGTCGATTCCTCGTTGTCGTACAGCCCACCATAACTGGTGTGTTGCCTCAGATCGTCCAGGTCCACGGGCGCGTTCACGCCGCCCAGCAGGATTTGCAACTCTTGTTGATTGAACATACTAAATGGAGTGAACGGTCAGCCATCTGCTGTCTACCGATAACAACAACGACTTGAGCAGAAACGCACCGGAGCCATTTGGGATCTACCATTTCTGAAAGACCTTCGAAGAATGCTTCGCTCTGCAGCTTTATCTGCTTGCTTAGCTTGTAATGCGAAATCAGATATATGTATTGCAGCCTATTTTCCCTCGTCACGGGGACGTTACTTCCGTCAGGAATGAGGTCGAGGGCTTTTGCCACACCAAATTCTGCGACGACTCATCAGCAAAAACTTGGACACGAAAAGGGAAGATCCCGAGCACACAAAACAGACCTTCGGTGGCGATGGTAAAGTTCAGCGATAGATCCTCCATGTTACCTGTGTAATTTTTGAGGAAGACGAGCCCCTGGTAAAGATCGGGGTCCAGAGACGCAAGATCGTCCAGGAAGCTCTGCTTTCCAAGCCACTGCGAGGACCGTCAGTCAGCCTTCCTGTTCATGGTATGGAAGTTGTCCACCCGATATCTCACCTTCGCCAGGAAAAAGCTAGCAAACGCCACTTCGACTAGAATGCCCTCGTACAACGCTTTTCCTAAGATGCGACCAATGAACCGGTACCAGCTGAGGCTGTGTGCTAAATGCCGGAGCAGAAAGAACAGGTGTACGTGAGTAATGGATGCAACAACAGCCACCACGGACTCACGCTCAGTGGCATAAGAATGAGGGTTGGGAT
Source organism: Leccinum boreale (assembly GCA_038092235.1). Classification (NCBI taxonomy): domain Eukaryota; kingdom Fungi; phylum Basidiomycota; class Agaricomycetes; order Boletales; family Boletaceae; genus Leccinum; species Leccinum boreale. The sequence goes on along the minus strand of JBBPPX010000024.1, from coordinate 163,992 downwards.
AGATCTCATTCTTCTTGTTCGCAAGCCAAAGTCCGCGATCCGTATCAAAAACTTCTTTGCACAAGGAGGTGAAGAACTCTTTGAATACTCCACCACCGTCAATGCCAGCCCTTGATTCACAATCCTGTCAGAATGGCAGAATACTAGCTGGTCTAAAAGCGAATGCCACTCACTCTGGTTCACCGAATTGATCAATAAAGGTGATGCTGATCGGAGCCCGCAGATCCACTTCTGAGAGTCGATCGTACCCGTCCTGAGCGATGCTGGTTCGCCTGATAGACACTTCCATCCTGCCTCCTCTGCGTGGAAAGGTGTCTAAACCTCTATTCATTCCGTCGCTCTGCACAAATCGGCGGAAGATGTGCACTCGCGTTTCGAATGGTATAGCGAACGGAATGTTGTTGAGTACTCCCAATCGTGGAGATAGCCGAGCGAGATGGGCCAATTGGCGACGTGAGCCGGTGCGAGGGACCGTAGAGTCGTCGACTTGCTGCTCCTCGTATCTGATAAAAAACGTTTAGTGTGAGAAGAGACGCATCGTGAGGCAAACACGTACACAGCTGCTTCTACAAACGAGTTCATGTCAATCTGAGAGCTGACGTGCCAATGATCTTCGGGCATGAACGGCCGTCGAGAGCTGCACAAGGTCAGCTAGGCGCCACGCAAGTAGAACAAACCGAACGTACTCCCGTGCATGGATTGCTTGTAAGCACTTGGTGATCCTGTCGCGTACGCTCTCCCAAGAAAGATTGAGCCCAGGGGCAGTCGCCTCTTGGATCTTTGCTTGGTCCTCTCTCCAGTACAATGTAAAAGCAATGTTGAAGAGGGTGCGTGAGAACGGAATGAGCTCGCTGAGGGTAAGTGTAGTTCTAGAGTCGGAAAAGAATTCATCGTCGCCGATCGTAAGGAGCGATTGTGTGTACAAATCGGTGAGAAGAAGCAAGGGTGACCAGTAAGAGTCAAGAGTTGGATCTAAAGTCGATCAATGCTTTAGTCAAAAGACAGCTGGAAAGCATACCCATGAGTGACGAAAGATTCTCGTCACGACCAAGAGGCGTCGTTCGGACGTAGCCTCGGTATATTTCGCGTACAAGACCCCCACCACCGTACAAAAGTAGGGTCGTAAGTACCTTGTCCTTGCGCGAGGGCCAGACAATATTAAGGCTTAAAATCATTGAAACCAGGTCTAGTAGTAACGTCGGATGCTGCTGCGCAAGTTTCAGAAGAGAATTCAAGTGTGTTGGGGTTGGTAAAGTTTGCAGGCGTTTGCGGGTCCGTGAATCGAGGACAGGTAAGGGGGATCGTGCATTGAGGACATTAACAGGGTGTTCAGAATCCGAGTCACTATCGTCTGCCCACGATGTTGTTGTTTGAGAATCCTGGGCTAGCGGGGGTTCTAGTGCGTGGGGCGGCAAAACGTTCAAAAGGGCAGAAAGGAGTTGTAGGTAAACCTTCAAAGATAATACAGGGAGGGAGGGATATTGTGGTGGGGTAAACGCCAACAAATTTGCAATGATGTTGATCTGGGACGGAGGTGAGGTTACGGAAAGGATGTCGTGGATACGCGATGATAGTACATCCAAATGCGCGAGAGGAAGATGTCTAGATAGCTCTGAGAGTGAGGGAAGAGGAATGCGATAGGGGAGTAATGGAAGTGCGAATATGTATGAGACCAAACCCGTCACGGAAAGGGCAAACAAATCGGAAGACGATGGGAAGTTCATCAGTGGGAGACATGAAAGCTTCACCAAGTAAGGAAGGGATGGATTGTTCTTGGACTCGGGCGCCTGCCAAGAGGTTAATCATCAGAATTGGAAGAGACAAAAGGGACAAACAATCGCCACGAAAACACGTCTAAGATGACTATAGAGATCTTTCTGAACGAGCCGTTGCGATATGCGGAGTCTTAAGTCATTCCCAGATGGACCAAGGAACTTTTCCACCAATGACGGATCGAGAAGTTTGCACAACACCTGAAGATGTGGTACAGCGGCGGGAACGCTGGAAGAGTGTTAGACCATACAGTACCCATTCCAAGCTCAGGAACATACTCACCCATTACTATTCGACACGGAACAGAGTAAGAGAACAGCAATTCGACAGAGAAGAGCTGTCCAATGATCCCGATCGGAACCCTGCGCGGGCGCAAACAACAGCGCTTCAGCGCTCATGAGTGATCTGACACAGAGTACGATATGAGGGAAGACATACCATCGTCTTGAGACATTCTCGCAGACCACATGCTCAGAAGTTCCTCTTCCTGCCCAACGAGGACAAGGCATCGCAAGGCTGTGAGCCCAGTGACTTGCTCTCGAAACATCCGACGCAATTGCTGTCGGACGCGCCTAGCTTCGCGTACGCCGCGCCACCATGCTTGTATTCTTACCGCACTCTCCTCTCGCTTTCGCTGTGCCTCTCTCTGCATTCTTCGAGCCCGCGCTTGATCTAAGAGCGTCGCCTGGGATGATACTGAGGTTGAACCTCCTAAATTGATCTCGCGCCGCCTTCGCTCATTTTCGAACACGGGAAGCATTTTGTGAAGGTCCCTTCAAGTTCTAAGTCGGAGGAAAGTGGTGGCAAGGACGGACGATTGCGTAGACGCAATCACTCAGCAGTTATGTAATCGTAGTGACCGTACCAAGTTTGTTATGTAACTCGGTCGTCTGTGACGCCATCATTTCAGTAAGTTCGTCTGAATTCTCATTCTGCGATCGCTCTTCACGAAAAATCCTCCGCAGGAGGTATGCGTCATGATATCTGCAGATAACTTAGGCCTCTTTGGCTCGCGGGCTAATATTTAATCTCGGTAAGTCTACTCACACTCCGTTACTCGTGGTGCTGATTCCCCCGCCAAGCTCTGGCCGTATCGCTGACGGTCCTGCATCACAGGATGGTGGCATGGGCCTCTGCAAAGACTTTGAAAAATCGACCGTCCCTCGCATCCCTCTGTGCGTACAGTGGCATACGCTTCGCCCATCCTTGGTGAGTCGTGTCTGGGGGGAGGAGGGGGTGAAGTCCAAGCCAAGCTCATCTTCTGCCCTCGCAATTATCAGGATCGTCATCTCGTGGATCGACAAGTTTCCCGGTACCGTCAAAGTGACGCCGCGATACCGATCACGAAGGCGCCCAGCTCACATTTCGCGGCGCACGCGCACGAACTTGGCGGTGACAGCAAATATACGCCTGCTCCAGTAAAGACGACCTTCACACCACGGAACAATTCGGAATGGAGTGACGGCATGCCGATTTGCTGAGCGCTATGTTGTCGATGATTGTGTAAGTTATCAATAATCCGGCACTCTAGGGCTGGTACCTGGAGGTCAGCGCTCCTTGAAGAACCCAGTTTGAAAGGCATTATTCATGTAGCACTCGTTTAGCTGTAATGACAGAACAGTGACTATGCATTAGGAGAGTCTATCTGAGTGAACCCCGTCCTCCGGTAAAGAGTTTCATTAGGTAGTACGGCCGTGACCATGTATGGGGAGACCAAACTAAATACAACGGAGAGACGCCGGAAGAGGACCGGCTGGTCGACCGGTCCGGTCCTCGATCGGCTTTACGGGCACCTGGCAGCCGACGGCTGTTGCTTTTTTGGGGTCTCGCTCCCGGGCCCGTACCTCCTTGCACTCTTCGCTCGGAACACTGTCAGAACAGTCAAACAAGTCTGGACTAGTCTCGATAGCTGATCATGTTGCCGCCGCCGCCTAAAGGATCGCCACGATCGATGACGTCGTTCAGGACGAGCATGGCGATGCGGTATGTGTGTGCGATCATACAGTGTGGGAGGATATTTCGGAAATTCTGCGAGAGCATTCAACGAGCGTCTGGGCGGTGGAAGAGCTCGGTGAGGGCGTCTTCAGTATATATGCTAGTTACAGGTAACTAGATAAGCTATAGGCCCCTCCCACTATGTATCAGACCTGTAAGATATCCGAGTTCATTCAGTCGAAACTTTCTCATACGCTCAGATTCATAATGCAGAGTCGTGCATCATATTTACTACGACGCGAAGTTATCAGTGCAACAAAAGCCCACCGCTGCTCAGGTGCACGCGAGGGCCCGGGAAAGTTGGAGGAAAGTTGGAGGAAAGCGTAGAAAACGCGGCTCACTGACTCCATGTTCCTCAGGCGGTGACGCTGTCACGACTCACGAGTCGACAAGCTTCAACTAGTCCTTACTTATACAACGGCTGTTTCAAGTGATCAAGTCGCTTAACTGCCACCACCGTGAGTTGGCAGAAGGGCCTTCTGATGGCCAACTTATCTCCGGCTCTTCTGAGAAGTTCCTGCTTGCCCGTTTTGTAGCTTTCTGAACGCCCATGTACTGCAGTCACACAATGAGGCTTCAATTTTCAAAGACCCCAGGCCCCAGGGCCCCACCAAGTTTCAGACTCACCCCGTACCAGTTTCCATCCACTCATTGCGAACCAAGCCACATTACTCTCCGAAAGGCGCCAGAGGACGAGTAAGACCAGGCAAGCCTACTTCGTTGTGTCACCCACTGGAGAAGCAGATAAGTTCGTGACCTCATCCTGAATTCTCATGGTATCAAGGTTCATCGATACGCCGGATCCATTTGCTTATACCCCTAAACCTTGGACTAACATGGTACCAACTTTGCGTCCATGTCCATGTTTGGAGGATCTGCGCCTACATTGCTATAAACGAGGTCCTCATGTCGCGGCGGTGGCGAACAAATGGACCCACAAAAGCTATTGCTATTAATGGCTTGTGTTTCTGTTCCAAGTCCAGAACAGTACAACCCACTTTACTCCCAAACACATCTCTGCGCATACATTTTGTATTCAACTCACATCATCCCTCAACATGTCCATTATCATGGAGGCCAACGATTCCAATGTTGACCTCGACTTAACCTCTGTCAGACAAACAGAAGACTCATTCATGACCTTGAACAACCTTGAAGACGAAGCAAGTCCTCCTGAAGACTCTGAAGATGTGTTAGAGGAATCGCAATCGGAGTCCTCTGATTCGTCATACCTGAATGTCGATCTCAGCGATGACCTCGATGACCTCGATGACGAGGAAATCGAGACCTCCGAGTCTGAGGAGCTCGACGAAAGGCAAGTGAACCATAAATTGGAGGAAGTAAGTATAGTAGTTTGTTTACCGTAATTTTGGACTCGTCATTTACGCTCAACTGGTTCATAGGCAGACGTCGAAGCAACGGAACGAGTTCACCCTGTAGAGGATCTTTGCTCCTCTATCCGGGGAATGTATCGTATTCTGGATTTGATCAGCGAACGTGGAACAAGCGGTCTATGTAGGACCACCTCTATCCATGACGACCCAATTTGACTTACTGACCTGAATCTTGCATTTGTGAAGCTGACAAGATCATCATCGCCCAGGATTCCCTCAAGCGTTTCATCAACGAAATTTCCCCCGCCGCTTACACGTCTTTGACAAAGGTCGACTTCAAAGCTCTCGACAAGTTTCAAGCCAAGCCCGTTGGGATTTATGGGAGCAAAGAGGAAATCATTCGATTTCTACTCTCCGTATCTGCCATTGACGAGACCATGTGTGTCTATTCCTAGCTCTCGATCCAATTTTTTTTCGCTGATATTTGACAGCGTGACCAAGTTAACCGTGTCACCGGAAAAGAAAATGGATAAACCAGCTCTACGATCTGGTCTCTACATTTGTCGCGTTTCTGAGTCTGTTGATGTCGCGCAAAAGATCTATGTCGTATATTGGCCAGAAGAGACGACTTGGGACGATGACGCGTCTCCACCTGTCCGTCGAAATCGTGTCGCCTTTATGAGGTGAGTTCATTTCGGGATGTTGCAAACATTCTGAACGCTGATCGACGTTGGAATACCCAGATATCTCACGAAGATTTGTGATCAAGTTACAGCCTTGATCTCCGACGATCATGCGGAGTCCATGGTTTGGAACGACTCGGACCCAGTCAGCGATGACAAACTTTCTGAATCCGATGAAGATGATACCAATCGATTGTTCACGTTCGAGGTCGCGAAGACGAAGGAACAAGAAGAAGGCGTCTCCGTACGCCAAGGTTTCGAGGTACGTTGCTTTCGCGGCATCCATATTGAAGTTCATGAATACCCGCCTTGTTCCCAGTGCGCTTCCGATGATCTTCAAGTGGTCACCGAATTGCATCAGGATTGTGACATGGACCCCGAGTTCTTCAAGCCACGCTTGTTATTCGGCGAAATGAAACAAGGATTCATGACGGCACAATATGTTCCAGTTCAGCGTTCTATCAAGACTATGAACTCCTTCAGGCTTCTGGCGTTTGTGCTGCAAGATGCGCTGTACGTTTTCAAACCTTGTATCTTCTCACGTTTGACTGACTCGTTTCAAGCCTTAAGGATCATCTGCAAATACCAGAGAGTATCGGTCCCAAATCACTCAATCACCTGGTCCGTCTTGGGCTCGCCAAGCGTTTCCCCGACGAGTGTGGTGTCTGGACGAAGGAAGTCAACACCATTAGACTGGCGTGCCAGAAAGACATGAAGGCTAGGCAAAGGAAGGCTGAGGAGGAGTTGAACACAACTAGAGCCCAGACGGAATCCAGTATTCGGTTCGCAGTTGTCAATGCTGTGTTCACTCGCTACCCGTTCGTACTATTCTCTCCCTTTGGAACTTCACTCACGTCAACTCTTATAGCACTCTTGATCGCAGTCGATGCTTTGCTTCTGTCCCGGCTATTACACCTGATGAAGAATCGAGGCTCAATGGTGATCAACTATGTCGATGGATTTGTGTTCAGCGTTATTGACCCTTCTTAGAACTCTATTTCAGTTTAACGTTAATGCACCCGCGTGTAGCGGAGGCTTTCGCTGACGAACTTTGCCAAGCCAATTACAAGAACATCGGTAATGAAAACTTCAGAAGGTCGAAGGAAAAGATATCTCTCGTCCTCTATCTATCCCGCAGTCTCGTCACCGCAACTGAGGCTCAGTTAAATGCGGTCATTCGCTCAGTTCTCAAGGACGCCAATAAGACGCTGCAGTCTAACTTGGCCTCTACTCTCCATGCAATTGCTGCGCCGACCGAAGGATCCGCTAGGCCGACGCAAGCTGAGGTAGCAAGGGCTGAAAAGATGCTCAAGGAGGGTGGTCATCATGAGCCGTCTCTTGTCAGCGATGCAGATTTCGTGGCAGATCTTGAAGGTCTCTCGTTCAATATGCCTTTGTTACAAGAAGCAGCCAGGACGGCGAAGGACCTGGCCCAGAATTACCTCAAGGGCGTCGTGGATAGACTCTGCCGGACTCTTCTCGCTTCCACTCGCCGCATACAACTGGAAGATATCCAAGAACAATTGAAGGCTGAGGTAGATCGCCTCAGCGAACAGGAGTTTCGCGATGCGGGGCGTTCCCTGGTCCAGAAGGTGAATTCGTTGTCGGAGTCGTGTGATTCTTTGTAAGGGTCTTCGAAATGACCCAGAGAAAGCGCTAATTGATCAACAATCGCCAAGGCACACTCTACGGCTTAGGTCCGTTGTAAAATGCAGGAGCCCCCTTTACCGCCGTGATAATCGTACGTTCGAGCTTTGTGGACCACCAGCCTTGCTGGGCTAACAAATGGGTGTAGATTCGCAGAGCTATGAGATCAGCGGCTTGAGAGAGACGTTGAAAGAAGCTTCGCTGTTGTTCACCATTCATCTCATGCATTTGACGACACAAGATCAGCATGAAATTCAACTCGATCCAACCAAGGTTCCGAGTCCACGTTTCAATGAGTCGTACTCCTTCCGGGTACCTGTGGGATTTTCTGTCTCGTGAGCTTGACTTTTTTCACCACCCCTTCATCTGATCTTAAATGAATTTCCAGTTACGCGCAGCTTCTTGAAGGCGATAGATTGCTTCTGGTATTGGTTGATCGCAATGACAACCTACATCTTCACTTGGACCATCTAAACAGCATTGAAGCCTCTGTCGGACGCGACCGTGGCAAGATGCTCTACCGTGATAAGATCGGAGACGAGTTCTTGTTGGCGTTCGACGAATCTCAGGCTATGCTTGCTCTGATTTCCGCTGAGAAGGTATGCAAACCAGGAGTTTGATACACTAGATTCAAATTAAAGATCCTTCAGTTGCAGTTACACGTTTACGTTTATGATGAAAGTCGAGGGTTTACTGCGTCCGGCAGCGGTATTAACTTGAGTCCATGGTACAGTGAGGGGACGATAATCAAGAAAGCATGTTTCACATCGGGAAGCGAGGAACTTTTGCTGGTCGACTCTCAAGCCATTGCTCGTGTTTTCTCTCTCACTACTATGCAATTCCGGTGTGTACCACGGGTTAATCGAATCCTTGGACGTGATGTTGACGCATTCCCAGGCCAGCCTCTTTGGATCTCCAGCACGTGCCAATTGATGTTCATTCTTCTCCAGATGGCTCGTGCTTCTTGGTTGTTAATTCGGATGGCGCTTCTACCAGTATAATTGCCTATCATTGGAACACCTTCGGATCTACGGGCGGCATCCCACTCCCTATTGCAGATTGGGCATGCGACACTAAACTGGTCATCAGCTCATTCGTTCGCAGGAGTGTTGTCTATCTCTTGAAGCTGGACTTAGCTACTCATACTTGCAGCTCCATCGCGCTTGACATCACCCGAAAGATCACCGAGTTCATGTTCAGGGAGAAGGGAAACCGAGGCACTTTGTCTGGGGATGCTCACCTGACGGCACACAACTGTCTCGTTGACTGTTACGCCGAAGTATGGACACGCTTCCCGGTTCTTCCAGCGGTACAGCGGGCCACCATTTCCACGAGCAATCGTTGCAGTCGCTCAGTTCTCTTTGTAACCAATCAGGATCATCACCGTTATCAGCCTCATTTTGCTGAAATGATCGAGACGTTCGAACGGGCGTCGAAGAAGCCGACCGGAGACAAGCTCAGCACGCTGAAGATCTCTGCGACGACGTTCGACAGTTTCGTGGCCGGATTTTCCTCCGATGCAGAGTGGGAAGATACATCATTCTTTAGGATTGGGGAATGGGTCGTCGAGATCCTTTGTCTCATCCCTATTCATTTGGCCCTTGCCAGAGATAATCGATTCGTTCCGTTGAAGGATGGCGTATACTCCGCTGAAGTCGAAAAGTCGTTGCTTGGTGCCGAAATCAATCGCATTGTGGATACAATTTCGTTTGGGTGGTATGAATCCATTTTCCAGTCCTACATGGCAGACAAGGTACGAACCCTAGACTGCGCATGACCGATTACGATGTTGATGCTGATATTTTTGCAGCCTGTTCGGGTCGTGTCTTCAATGGGGGAGCAATCCGTTGGAAAGAGTTTCACTCTCAATCACCTTGTTGATACGTCTTTCGCCGGATCAGCGATGCGCACTACCGAAGGTGTTTGGATGTCCGTGACACCTACGAAGGATGTTTTGATTGTTGCGCTCGACTTCGAAGGTACACCGGTTGCCTAGTTCGTTATCGGCTTGTCCATGCTCACAACGTATCTGCAGGTGTCCACAGCATAGAGCGCTCCGCGCAGGAAGACACTCTTCTTGTTCTCTTCAACACCGCAATCTCCAATATGGTATGTCTTCATCGTCGAGACTGGAGACAAATTTTTGACTCTGATTTCCTCAGGTCCTTTTCCGCAATAATTTTGCCCTCAGCCGTGATATTACTGGGCTGTTCCAGTCTTTCCAGTCCAGCTCAATGGTTCTGGACCCAGTCGCGAACCCAGCGCTTTTCCAGTCCACCTTGGTGATCATCATCAAGGATGTCGTCGACTCGGACGCCTCGGAGGTCGCACGAGAGTGAGTGATTTTAGATTCGTTCTCCTCCAGTTGATGAACAATTCCAGGTTCTCGCTCAAGTTCCAGCAAATAGTACAAGACGAGCAAGACTCCAACTTCATATCCCGACTCCATGGTGGAAAGCTGAACATCATCCCCTGGTAAGATTTGGATGCGCTTATCAGAGTACAGACTGAATAAGGACTCTACGACAGGCCAGTCATCGAATCGAGGGAATTCTACAAATTGTTCCCAACTCTTAAGCGTTGTCTTGATCAACAGGATGTGACACACAAGGCTGCGGGAGAGTTCTTGCACCTGATGAAGACGTTGATGGCAAAGCTCAAGGTTAGATTTGTTGTTGCTGCTAGGCCAGTGTACATGTAATACTAATACTTTCTAGGCGAATGACTGGGGAGCGCTTTCTCGTACGTACCAATTTTCATCCGAGCTTAGTTACTTATTCTCTCATAGAAACCATGGCTTCGCATCGTGCACAGTTGTTATTGACCCTCTTGCCTACGGCCTTGGCATTCGGCATGCAAGAGGTAGAACCGGAAATGGAGCCGCTAAAGGTATAGTTCACCCTGCTATGACGTCTCAGGAAGTGATAAGATATCTTGTTTCAGAATCTAGATGCGGACATGCCCATAGAGTACCCAGATACCGACGCTCGCTTCTCTGTTGCCGACGTCGAACATTCTCAGACCATCGATCACGAAGAGGCACTGGACAATATGATCAAAGAATGGGACGCGCTCGATTCCCGCCAGCTTGTTCCCGATACTCAGTGGGTGGACGAGCTCGCTCAGTACCTGGAAGACCTGGCGGAAATGCGCGTCAACCACGTACGAGCGTGGGCCAAGTCCAACTTGATGCGCTTCCAGACTGGCCATGCCAGTGTGACGGAGCTTCAGAGGGCGCTAGAGAGTGCAGTGATTGATTTGAAGAGCAGCGTGCAACTCTGTCGGACTCAGTGCGCTTCTTGTCAATTGTTGTGTATTCGGGATCGATTCCACGAAGGCGCCCATGACTGCAAGACAACGCACACTTGCATGCAGTATTGCGAGTACTGCGCGGAAGCGGGCGAGCTGGAGGAAGAGGAGGAAAAGAAGTGCACAATGACGTAAGTGACATTCGAGTTGTGACGATGAGATCATGACCGTGTTCTTTTCAGAGCCGGGCATTCTGGAAAGCACGTGTAAGTGAACCTTTTGGCATGGATTTCCTTGTGGGTATGATTCGAGACGATGCTGCTTCAGATGTCTGGTGGATACCCATCTGTGTGGTGCGCCATGCAGACTCCTGGGCACGAATGGATGTCTCGAGGGATGTGCGAAGGTATGTCTACGCTGAGACTACTGGCCTCCTGTTACTTACGACTTCCAGGTCTCGGGTCATGACGATGACGACCACCAATGTGCAGCAGTTACGCATGCCTGCGGAGAGGTAATCGCTTTTCACTTCTTCGGTATCAAATGTTATATCTTCCACCTTAGCCATGCGGTTTATGCTCAGTGACACTTGCGGATGGATCCAAGTGGAAATGCAAAGGAAGGTGCATGGTCTCGGTGTAAGTGTGCTCAAACGGCTATAACCAGGGTCGAATTTACTTATTGGTTCACGTGCCCAGTGATATTGAGCACGAAAGTCACCAATGCGACGCACAGTACTGTCCCATACCCTGCCAGCTCTGTAAACGAGTCTGCTCAAGTTCTAACCATTTACACGCATTGGACGCGGATGCTGTCCATCTCTGCGGGTACGTGGTTCGGTGTTGTATTTACAGAGGCTGTAAAGTGAAATGCTTTTTGTAGGGAACAGCACACTTGTGCTCAGCGATGCGACGTGGACGGTGTATGCCAGATCGACACGGCTCCGGAATCGATTGAAGCAACGTTTAAAGGAATGCATGAATGCTTCCAGTACACAAAGGTATGATGACTTCATGTCCCTCGATGCAGGTCCAAAAGCTGAACACATCCGGTGCATGGGTATAGTATACTCAAGGTGAGTATTTTGGTATGTATCGACTGCCTCGCTGACAGTGTGCACAGTTGCGAAGCGACTCAAATGTGTCAAAGTCGTCCCCCCGGGCCAGTTACAACATGAAGGTCGGCATGCCCATAGTTTGGACCCAGACGTCATCCATTATTGTCGAGAAAGGTTAGTCTATTGCACAGCTTGTGTCCATCCGAGTCACTTAACGTCCGAACAGATGTGCGAGTTGCCAATATTACTGCATACTTCCTCTGGGTACGAGACCAAGGTTTTCTTTTCGCCTAGATCATGAATGCTAACCGCCTCGTTCGAAATAGGACATTCCCAGAAAGAGCATGAAACCCACCACGGTTCCATGTTGAACGTGCGTTGGGCCGTTGATGGCCCGGATGAAGAAGGCCTCGAGGTCGAAGGTCGACGATTCTCGACGAACGACGAAGGCGCACCGATGATGTGCAATCTAGTATGCAAAGCGCTGGGTAGACACGCCCATATAGACTATTGCAGAGCCGAGACCCCCGACGAGTGCAGAGCAAACCATGAAATCCAGCATATCCCAAGGAAGCTGAAACCGGAACCAGACAGAACAAAGGACTTTTTGACGCACAACCTGTTCTGGAAGCGCAGTGGTACGTCGACTTTTGCATGCGACATCTTGATTGCCATATCGTTGTCAATTGGGCAGGGTTCAGGGATCCGTATTCGCGCGAAGAACAGGCAAACTTCGCCAAGTGGTATGTCCAGCTACACAATCTTGGTTCCTTACGTTCCCGCCTTGCTTATATCATCTTTGCATTTCTACAGTGACTCGATGTGCGCTGGTAAGTACAATTCTCTGATTGTGACTGTCTTCGTGGTGATCATGACTATATTGCAGGATCTGAGCATGTTGCTTCAGGGGGAAAGCCTGCTGTTCCCTCTTACTGTACTCTCCCGCTTTTCCATGCACCATTGGATGCAAACAATGTTCCAGCGAAGCAAGGCTATATTTCAGGGGATGGGCACCAGTTCGAGTGCAGAAACCCAGTGGCCCAACAACAAGCTTTCCACATGTATGTGCTGGTATCCAACACAGATGATAGGGCTAACAACCGGTCTTTAGCGTCTTTATGGTCGACAGGTAAACAATATATCCTCGGTCATGAATATGTAGCTTTGACAGACTCGTGCAGATCACTGTCAATGAGCAAAAGTGACATAAGACCACCGGCAGGCTCCGCGGTGAGCGGGAAAATATCTGCACATGGTATGCACAATCGACTCGGGGCCGTCTATGCTGCCCTCCACCACTTCTGGACTGCTCGGCAAGCTATCTCTGGTTCCCAGAGAGATGCAAACACTGTCATCTTGCACTCCGAGCATGCCCAAACGGTGTGCGTAAGGGACACCAGGAGATCGCCGGATGAGATCCTAGATTTGCTTCTCCCACATACCCCTAAAGGCAGCAACAAGTTCAAGGTGGCTCTACAGACTGTCGTTGCGGGCATACAGAAAAATTGGTGTGAAGACACGCGTCCCATAGTCATTGTCTTTCTTTCGGGTAGCGATGTCTCTGCATCTGGTGCCATCGTGCAAAAACTATTCCGCAAAACGGCAGAACATTTGTAAGTAGTCTTTGATTTCATGTAAAATTTCGAGCCTTATATGATATACAGGACGGGACTTTCGTTTCATGGTATTCTATTCGGTCCAAAAATGATCTCGACGATGACGAAGGGGATCATCACTGTCGCACGCGATGCGCAGAACAAGATACCAGGTCTGATGTGGGCACCGTCGTCCTTCCATGAAGCATTTGATAGTGTAGGACGTTTCGCTTGCTTGGTATCAGTCATGGTTTCAATTCCCTTTCCACAGGTTCAACTCTCACAAACCTTCCTTGGAATTGCGCAATCGTTGAGGAAACCGAGTGGTCCATCGCCGCGACAGTTCATGCATAGGGATCCAACGACTCAGCAAGCCTTCCATATGTACGTCCATGTGACTACGCATCATCGCAAAGCTAACTAAAACTTGGTCGCAGTATCTTCTTGATCGATAGGTGAGTGAAATGCTATCAGGAGTATACCAATTGGACAAACCTGTGCAGGTCGAAGTCAATGATCATCGATGACAAGAAGCCACTGGAGAGCTCGGCGGTTCGCGGCAAAATCGTTGCGCGTGGCATGAATAATCGACTCGGGGCGGTCTACGCCGCCCTGCACCACTTCTGGACCACGCGCCAAGCCTCCCTTGATCCCGAGCGTGATGTGAATACTGTCATATTGCACGCTCAAGGAACGCAGAGCCTGTGCGAAAACGACCAGAAGAGATCGCCGGACCAGCTTCTCGATCTGCTTCTCCCCAATGCACCGGACGGCGGGAACAGTTTCGACCTGGCCCTCAAGGCTGCCGATGCTGCTATGTCCAAGTGGTGGAACGACGCGCGACCTCCTGTAATCATCTTTCTATCCGATGGTATTGCCTCTGTATCCGATGCCTTCGTACGAGAAATGTTCCTCACAGCGGCACTAAAAGGGTGTGTCGTGTTCGTTCGCGCGCTGGAGGTGGAGCTTACGTCACGTCCTATAGGTCGGGGCTTTCTTTGCACGCTATCTTGTTCGGTCCAAAGAAGACTTCTGCTCGGATGGAGCAGATGGTTACCGTTGCGCGCAATGCGCAGAGCAAGTTACCGGGCCTGCCGAGCGCTCCATCCTCTTTCCATGAAGCAATTGATAGCGTAGGTTGTTTCTTGCTGATTTTTATCGGTTGTAGTGTTGATCCACGTCCTTCAGATACAATTGTCGCAAACTTTCCAGACCATCGCGGAATCTTTGAGGAAGCCGAGAGGGGCGTTGATGCAGTGAGCGATCGTTCACCGCCCGAATCGGAGAACAAATACTACATTCCTTAATATTGACGTGCATATCCCTTGGTTCGTGATAACAAAAACTTTTGAGATCTGTTGTTTCCATGTACAGTATGCATCCCAGTCGAGTTTGGTTTGAGCCGTTGTCAGAAATGTATGCGCCGTGTTTTCAAACGGAGGTTTGTTTTTGGCAAGAATCATTTTTGCTTGTGTGAAGCTTGACTGAATCTCGTTCAACCCAGTCGACATGGATTTGAGAAGTACCACGGGTGCTCTGTCTGTCGAGTCTGACCCCGCCTATACGCTGAACGTCTACTACGACCTGCCCTGAACGCGACAACGAAAAGCTCTGGCACTGCCACAGTGTCAATCGCTTTCTTTCTCTCCTGGCATGTTTTACAGGTGAGTCCGTGTGTCCTGTCCAAGTTTCTTACATTTTCCTACACCATTCCCCGGGATGAGATTCTTGTTTGTTCAGTTATCCCTGTCTTAACCTCCGTGTCGAGATTTGTCTGATTTACTCTGACGGGCATTGGTTGATTACTTTTTCTTCCTTCGCTAATGATCTTGACGTCTCAATTCACTTTTTTCCACCTTGCAGGCTCAGAAACAGGAAAGATTTTCCTTGCTTCAGCAGTAACAGTACTCTCTTGAACACGCTGCATTGCCTGGGAAGACAGGAAAGATCTCATCGACTTGTACATACGGTTATGCTAGACCCGCTCTGATGTCATCGAATTCACAATTTCACATCGTTTTTTTTACATCGTCGTCCCTAACCTCGTCCAATTGAACACGACTCCGACCTTGACCTACACTAACATCATAGCTCACTTGTTCGTCATCGCGTAAGATTGTACAACAGGGTATCTCTGTTGCTCTAAACCGGTCTCCACGATGCTGCTCACGAAAACCGTCCGGGTCCCTCCGTGGGCCCCCTCCATGGTCAGACCCAGTGCGTGACGGTCTAGTTCACGTACATGGTATGTGTTGGCCGCCAACACGAGTGTCTCCGAGCAGGATAGCGCCCACGTCGCGACGGACACGCCCTCAATGACGTATGCCGTACGCACAGACGTGGGGTCGAATGGCAGGTACTGGCAAGTGTACGAACGGGGGAAAGTGCACGTTGTAAGCACCTGATCTTTAGTCCTCGTGTTTCCCTGTTCCCGACGCGCGTGCACGTTAGCATATCCGTCACTCAGAGTCCAAAGAGAAAGTGGACATAAATGGAAGCGGAAGTGGAGAAAACGAAAGGTCACCTAAGGTCATATCGCCTTCGCCCCAGGCAAAGCTACCTCCCAAGCCGCGCAACAAGTACGACGATTGTCGAACGAAGGATTTATACCCGATCACGTGGCGTGATGGAGGGAAGAGTGAATTTTTGTTGCCGGTCGTTGTAAGCACGGGGATGACTGCAAGCTCACGCACGAGACGGAGCTCCAGACAGACCGTGAGTGATAGGTCTATATTGGTGGACGCGATCTGACGAAACGGCGTGTAGAAGTTGGTTTCATCGACCTCATGAGCGAGGTTGTTCAAGGGAACGGACAGGGTCCGCTACGACCGGCGAACAAGGGCACGAGTTCGCATAGACGCAAGTCTAGCACTATCAAGGTGCCCGTCGCAGCCGCAGCCATAGCTGCAGAGTCCGTCACATTCGCAGGGAGTCAACAACGTGCCTGCTGTTCCCAACGAGTGGACTGAAGCGGCAGCGAGAAAGAAGAATGAGGAATCTACATCGTCTAAGTACTCTGGACGGCCCGACGTCGCCTGTGCTTAGACGCACGCAGTCGATGTCGATGGTCGTTACCTCGCCGACGGCCAGTGTGGACACATCGCACTCGAGTGTACGTTTTCGCTGCGTTCGTTTGCTTGGACGTGGTGCTGACTCGAATTACAGCAGAGCTTTAAGATTTTCTTTTTCTTGTTTCTTTCATTGTTTACCATCCAGCAGGGTAATGGTTTTTTTCTGGGCATCCTGGGATGACGACTAATGGTAGATGACAAGGAGGGAGCATGTAACAGTTCGACCATTTTCGTGCAATCCGACTCGTCTTCCTTTATTTCTTCTCTTCCATTTACTGTGTGCATTCTATTGTCTTTGTCGGCGTGATTCCCGATTGTCATCCGATCAATGGGCCCACGTGTTCAATGCTTTGTTCTGGATCCAACACCAGGTCTACACGCTTTGACCTGTGGCCGTTGTAAGGGTACAAAAGGGACGATCTCCTCGCAGTCCTAACCTTACTACCACGATTCATCCAGTTGCCCTCACTTCTTTGAGAATGAATGATCCTTTCACCGTCGTCGGACCCGAATCGGCAGCGTGTCATTGCAATCCCGTCGCAGCATCGCTGAGCCTCTGCCTCGCCGCGTCTACGCAGATCCATCACCACCATCATCATCACGGCGACCTCGGAAACTGGCAATATCAATACCAATACCTGGACCTCTTGCCACTCCTCGCCATGTTGTGGAATGCATGCAGCAGGTAAGCCCATCCCTCTCGGCATGTAATTGTGCGGACCATACTTATTTTGTGTTTTTTCCTCTCCACGTTGGTGTCGTGTGTAGTTTACGCTGCGGAGTACAGCACTCTTTCTTTCTCCCCAAGTTTCAAATCGCAGCCTCCCGTCGAAAGCTTCATTTTCGGACCCCTTCGACGCATCCTCGACACTGGCAGTAGCGGATTGTTTCCCCTCCTCGAGTGTATGAATGCGACGACTGCGTTCAGTGACTCTGACTCGGCATGGAACCTCAGGCTGGACTTGCCAGGACCACACTCGGACCGGCTGCGTACCGTGCGAGCAGCAATGACGTCGTCGTCGGTGTGGCACGCGTTTGCGACGAGCAGGCCCCTGCAGGGTTTCTATTGTTCCAATGATGGTGACTCGGATGACTCGGATGTACGTGATTCGGCCCGGGAACGCCTCGCGGACTCGGACCGTCAGGACGGCGCGTGGTCTTGGTGCGGCGACGCTTCCGTTCTGACGTCACGATCAATAGCCACACTGACGACGTGCGTATGCGTGGACTCTAGCTCAGGCACCGGATCAGATCACGACGTCACTATGCACTCGAACGCCCTCCACTCGTCAGCTTCGTTCTGTCACTTGTTCGAGTCACTGGCACTGGATGCTACAGCTTCCCGACCTCGACGACACCTCGACAGCGACAGACGCTCGAGGCCGACATGGACGTGGGTTTGCCACGGTCTCGGTCACGGTTGCGCCGCCGAGGATCGACATCCCGACTCGGACGCACTGGCATGGATGGGCGTAATACCGGGTTCGGAACAAGACTCGGAGTCGGGACCGACGACGCACGAGGCGCGCGGTGTCGGCGTGCTCGTCAAGGCGCTTGTTCAGCAGAACGCAGGCGCTGCGTTGCTGGTACGAACGATCGTGTGCGTCGCGTCGTTGTTGTGCTACGTACACTCGACCTTGGTGCTCGGAGAACGACTGGACGTTCTGCACAACCACGTGAGCTAGTGAATGAGGTGTCAGAACTGGGCCTTCGTGCCAGTTGCGCCCGAAGCCTCCGCATGGTCCACACGTCGGCCGACCGACGTGCTTCTCTCCTAGCTCTCCTGCCATCGTCCCAAGCCATGATAAAAGGCTGGGACGCACACCGTCTCCCTCGTCCTCTCCTCTTTCTCCTTCGCCCACCTCAGTCTCTCTCTCGCTCTTTTTCGCTCGCTTTTCTCGCTCCCATTCTCAAGATGACCTCTTCCAACCCTTTCTCTCTCCCTACCCCTATCCCCTACCCTCCCACCACGGGCTCGACGTCATCCTCGTCCGTTCCGAGCACTGTCCCTGTTGTTCCTACCATGCCCATTGGCACCAATTCCTCCGCTTCCACTTCCGTCCCATCGACGAACCCTTCCACTGCGCTTCCTTCTTCGACCACCCCTCCAATGCCGACTGTTCCTTTGCTCCCCTCCGTTAATATAACTACGGCAGGAGCGTCAGGCAACTCGCGACCCCTCTCGCCTGGACCATCGCTCACTCAGCGTTGGTTATCCGCCTACGCTAACATGTCGCCGAGTTCTAAGAACGCGGCTACACATGAGAAATTGTATGTTTACACGGATAAAGTAGATGGTATATTTGCAACACGCAACTACGTGTCTCGGCGACAAGCCCTGTGAAGTGTAGCCAGCTACTCTCCCAAGGTTGCCCGTCGTATCTAACAAGTCCTACCCATACTTAATTGGGTCCGTCATGCATATCCGTCCTTTCTATCGTCGAAATCGTGCGTGGACGCGCCCATGGGCTTCATCGCAAGCGACATCGTGCTAGTCGACTCCTGCAGTCTCGAATACGGTCCGCTACTTGGTTCACCGGGAACAACGCCAGCCTGCTGTTTCGCTGCCTGTTGCCTTGCCAGCCGCTTGCGTCTGGTGCAGCATCGCCAAACGCAATAGCCGACGACTAAGAGGACGACGAGCAGGCATCCGGCGAGGATGTATGGCCAACGACTGAGCACTAGTTCTTCATACTTTGCCTTCTTCTCTGCCTCGCTCTCAGGCGAGTGCTGTTCCTTCGATGCGGGCAACAGGGCGTACTGCGAAGAGTTGATCAGGTCCTGGCCGCCCAGTCGGACTTGGATGAAGTCATTGACCGCGGCCGTCTCGTTGGTGAGGGAAAGGAGTTGGATGTAAGGGCTATTTGAGCTCGAGCCGCCCTTGACCATATTCCCAAAGTTGATCAGTGTGTACGCATTCCGCACTATGAAGACAACCAGTCAACGGGGAGTGGGAACGGGTCAGAACGAGTCAGCCGTACTAAATGCCATGCCAAGAATCATGTCGTATTCTCCCAGCAAACTAAAAGCCGAGCTGATGGGTTGGAACTGACGATACGTCAGGGATATGAATAAGAGCGCTGTGAGATTACTCACAGTCCCGACGCAGGCAGAGCTTCCATCCATGAAAGTCGCTCCTGAATCACTGGAAACCACGTCGAGCGGATGCACCGGATACGGTATACCACCAAAGTTGAACGTGAGGTTAATCAACTGGCCACAAGGCACGAGCCATGCCTGTGATAATGCCGACCACTCTGCACCCTGTACGCGTCCATAGATGGCGTCGGACACGGAACGGGGGACCTGGGGAAATGTGAATCCAGAATCCAGAATAGCAACCATCTGGCCATGGGGTGCCTTGGGCACAATCGAAGAGTATTGAATCGGCTGTCCGTCGGGACCGATGATGCCAACATCCTTGTCAGTCAATATTTGCCAGTGCTGATCCACGTTGGTAACCTTGTAAACTTTCTCTACAGCGAGCTTTGGCTGATTGGTGATGTTTTCGAAACCGGGAACGATGGAGGATATCGTGAATTGGCTAGTCCGGTTGTTACCTGGGTCGCCATGACGGTTAAGCATCAAAGTGATGTAGTTGTCGGTTGAGTTCTGCTCGAATATTCGGTTGATAGCATTGTTTCCAGAAGTTCCGCTGAGTTTCTGATATATTTTAGAATTGGAGTTGGGACCGAGTCCAAGAATTCCATCATATCCCTCGGAGTCGATGTTAGTAGAGAAAGATGATGCGTTTGCGACGAGGACTGTGTTGGCAAAATAAGCGTGAGAGTGGGCAAAAGTGTGCTGACTGACGGAATGCCTGGTCTTGGACAGTGTAGCCGTCGAACTCAAAGGAAGCGGTATAGACGTTGCCTTTGGGTGTGAAAGTGAGGACGAGCACAAGGTTAGGAAGACAGGACACACCAGCGGCATTTCCGATAGCGTAGGGCATTGATAGGTCTTTGCCGGTATTCTGAGCATTGGGAACGGAGCCAGTCACCCACAAGTCAGCGCTGCGGACGAATGAAGGCTAAGTTATACAAAGGGATGCGAGATTGAATACCTTCCGGTGTCGAGCAAGACGGATATCTGCCTTCCACCGAGAGTGATATTGGTGTAATAAACAGCATTCTGTGTGTTCTCGACGGGAAGCACACCATGACCGGATGACTGACGTGGAAAGTGGTGACCCGAGTTCGAGGAGCGGACGCTGAACGGAACCGAAAGAGCGAGTAAAAAGTGAATGGAATGTAACGAACGCATGTAAGTAAGTAGGTGGCAAAATATTAAAAAGGGTTGTAATGGGTAACTATGTAACTATCCCACCAGTAGTTCGAGTAATGATACTATGCAACAACTTCGGCAATACTCAAACATTATATTCTGGAGCAATATCAAAGGCGATGTGAGGTGACTTCCGAAACAGCACACACTGCCACCGACGTTGAAGTTGTACAGCACAAGTAAGTAGCCGTTACGCAGTGCATGCCACGAGACGAGCTCGCCTGCCTCGTTCAGGGCGAAGTTATAATGAACGGGAGACACGCCTTCTTGGTGTTCTGTATCCCTTTCAACTTCTCCTGTTCTCCATGGGGCTCTCCTTCCTTGCAGGCTTGAGCCTCCTTGCCTTGGCCACCAGCGGCTATGCAGAGCACTTGCAGCTCTCAGGTCGACTTGCGTCCCCCTCCCCCGGTGTTCACCGGAGGACTTCGATATCAGCAACTCAGCTGGCTGACACTCAGAACGTGGTCTATTCGACCAACGTCACCTTCAACGGGTCTCCATTTTCCATCACGGTCGACACCGGCAGGTATACACCTTCCATTGCAAGCCATCGCCGTTATCGATTTTTTCTCACTTGTTTATCAATCAGTTCCGATCTTTGGGTATCTCAGACCATTCCCGGCGCTGTTCCGCAAAACTATACAGCAGAAGTATCTTATGCGTCCGGCTCAGCTTCAGGTACTCCACTGTTTCACATATTGCTTATGGGTATTTTGCTAATACCGCCGGATGGTATCCAGGCGATGTCATGTCCGCCACCTTTGACTTCGCTGGATTTTCTATCGAATCGCAGTTCTTTAGTGAATCAAACTACATATCATCCATTTAAGCACGTCAACTCACATTCATTCAGTACAGGCAACAAATGCAAATGCAAGTGGCATTGATGTTGGTTTAATTGGGCTTGGTCCCAGTTCCTTGTCGAGTGTGAGAACGTTGGGAAAGTCAGATGCAGCCAACCCTCCTCTTGATCGGATATTTGCCTCCGATAGCTCACTCTCCCCTTTGATCGCGGTTCTTCTCCAGCGTTCAGACGATCCCGATGAACCTTATCCAGGAGATCTCTCCGTTGGAGAAGTTTTGCCAGAGTACCAAAACATTCTCAGTCAGCCGTGGCACCCCGTCACAAATACCCCTCTACAAGGGCGCCAATACTGGCAGACCTTACTTGATGTTAACGGTATCATCGGACCGAATGGCCAGCCAATTCCAATCAAAACTCAAGTTACGGGTGCACAAACCCCGAATGCCACAGTCGTCTTTGATACGGGGTTTACGTTCCCTCAGGTTTCTTCGTGAGTGCCTATGTTGGCATGCTGTACGAGCTCTGATCGCGCATCCGCAGTTCCGTTGCACAGGCATTGTACGGCGATATCCCTGGCGCCTCACTCGAAAATGTGACTAATATCGGAGAAATCTGGGTCCTCCCCTGCGATCAATATGTCAACGCTACATTCCTTTTCGGCGGAGTGGAATTTCCCATCCATCCTCTCGACTTGAATTTCGGTGGACTCGGATTACTGGAAAATAACCAATCCGTTTGTATCGGTGCTGTGAGCGTAATTCTGCATTACACGTTGACTCTTTGCCGACTCTTCGTCAGTTCCAGCCATTTTCATTCAACATTGTGCAGGAGAATGATATTATTTTCGACATGATCTTGGGAATGGCATTTTGTGAGTGTTCGTTCTTTTGCTCCCGCAATCATGGATTCTGATGAGTTGTTGATGTCTCTTCAATACGCAACGTTTACCTGCTGATCAACTTTGGTGATTTGCTGAACGCGGCCACTCCATCCACGGATACGGCTTTCATCCAACTGCTTCCGCTCACGAATGCGACCCAAGCGACGCAAGACTTTGCGAGCCTCCGCGGTGGCACTGGGAACAACAACACCTACACTTTAACTAGCTCTAACATCAAGTCTAACACGAAGTCCCCGGCTGCATGGTTGATCGCCATGATTGCTTGCGCTGCCATTTTCTTCCTTCTGCTCGTCACCGCTGTACTTTGCTATTGCCGCCGTCGCCACCGCAATGCCCCGCCGCCAGTTAATCCACCAAGCTACCAGCAGATTCATGAACCATCACCCCAGGCTCCGTATGATATGCATATGGGAATCGGACCTGGCCCATTACTTCCTGGCTATACCCCTGCGTACGTCCCCGAGTATAAGACTGCGTGGGATGCGCACGACTAGGGTTACTGAGAGTTATTTTTCCACCACTTTTTTTTGGGGTAATTCATCGCTTGTGTGCTCGCTATTTACTTAAAATACTTTCTTCACTGAAACACTGTCGATTTGAATGTACGTTGATTCGTATGTTTGTGACGTGTGTCCCGGATTGTTCCGCTGACTAAGTGTCGTTGAAACAATACGTCCTTTATTAACTGTCTCCTTGATCGTCACTCTGTGCTTCGTCTCCCCATGACCCCAGCGGTCTGCCACCATTACCAGCCACCCCACTTCCATCGGCATGGTGATACCTAGACCAGGGCGCGAGTGACGCCATCGTCGAGGTCACCGACCCACCGAGAAGTCGGGATGCAGCGGCCTAGGATGGATCACAGGTTCATCCAGCGCGATGACCAGCTTCATTCCGCTCGACGAACCTGAGCACATGTTCAAGCGCCGAGATGTTCCTTGCTGTTGCCTGATTTCAAGTCCCTGACGGGCAACGAAACCCGTGATGCTTGGCTGACCTCCAGATAGCGGGGCGAGCTTGGCATCAGTGGCAAGCCTGAGACTGTGCGTGGGATCGCGCGCGTTATCTGAGTCGTTTTTAGGATGCCGATTGCGGAAGAACATTTAACATCCTGCTTGCCGTACACGGACACCTGCACATTATGGAACTTTTTGGGGGGACGAGGAGGCTTGGGCGCGTTGGTATGTCACAGTGATACATTTCTGTCGACATTTGTATACGGCAACCTTTTTTTCTCCCTCGGAAAGAAAAGAAAAATCGGTGTCTCTGGTTCCTTGATGGAGTTGGCAGTCTGCTGTGTTCGGGTACCTTTCCACCCCCGCGGACCTTCAGCAGGAACGTTCCCCAGACAAGCGGGGCAAGGGGTCAAGACACGTCATGTGGGGTCCAGCCAAAATTGTGAGGGACGGTCTTTTCTCTCACTAAATTCGTCACCGCCTTGCTTGGTGGCAGCGACTAGATCCACCTTTTCCGCTCTCCGTCGTGGTAACAACAACTCGGATCAAGCTGCATTACCCTTTTGGATCTGCTTTGCCGATAATAACAGTTGCTACGGTTTCAACGTTCGACGTTCACGTTCGTCGAGCAGTATGCTGCTGTCAGTGTCGTCTAGCGCCTATCTGAGGGTGCCAATCAGCAAAACAACCCTTGTCTTGGAGAGGTCTGTAGTCCAAGTCCTGTAGAGTCTGTAGTTTCGGTGACCTTTCTGTGTAAAACCCTACTTCAGGAAAGGGTCGGTTTGATGATCAGTGCCAGTAGATACCAGACGGGGAGAAATGACAGC
The DNA here is from genome assembly GCA_038092235.1 of Leccinum boreale. NCBI lineage: Eukaryota > Fungi > Basidiomycota > Agaricomycetes > Boletales > Boletaceae > Leccinum > Leccinum boreale. The sequence continues at coordinate 139,815 of JBBPPX010000024.1, read as the reverse complement.
TTGCGGAGACTGGGGGCCATTGTGTCACTGCAGGGTCCGTGGCGGCGTGTCCGATAATCGCAGCGCTAACTGTCAATGAATGAATCACGTCATTGAGTTCCGGGGTGAAGACGAAGAAGATGCAGAGAAGCTTTTACACACTGCATACCAAATCCCGGACTCCGGTGTAGTACGCAAAGATTTCATCTTGAAGAGGTATTCCTACATCGATCGCCCCATTGTCTGATTGTTACGTGCCCCCAAGGGAATACCCGGGGGACTTCGATCTACCAGCCTAGGCTGCCATATTGTATCTTCTGAGTCACCCCTTCTTTGCCGGCAACTTCAGCAGTATCTGGGATCCTTTTTGACAAAATGGATAAGAGTGACAGAGGGAACCACGAGGTTGGATGAAACAGTCGACGAAGGGCCTAGACCGAGGATTGCGTAGTGCTACGCCCTACTATCCTATCGAGATAAGTAGTTCAGACGTGCCATCAGAAAATCCGGAATACGGCAGTGTTTTTCAGCGTGATATTGAAATGGGCACCTGGGCGATAAGCAAACGGTGGTTGGTACACCATCATATTGACCACTCTCCGTCTTCAGTATCAGAGTCCTCGCTGGCACCCCAATGCCGCAGCGTGAACACATCTCCCCCGCCTTCTTCCTTGAGGATGCTGCGCACGTGTCCTTGTGAGAAACGCCCCAAAGTTGATATGATCGACCGATGTTACGCACTGATCAAATAATGATATCGTCTCTGCTTCGTCACTTGGTTCGATTTCCTCGTGCAACGTCGGATGTGGACCCAATAACAGTGTCCTCAGGAAGCGAGCCGAGTCATAACGGTTCAGCTCCCCTAACTTTCTCGTCTCGGATGGTGTCTCGGAAAGCTCCAAAGTCACGGGCGAAGAAGATGTCGGGCTGTGCAGAAACACATAACGTTCGATACCTGACGTGACGATGTGGAGAAGCGATGGGTGTATTGCAATGGAATTCACGATGGACCCCTGCCCTAAGAACGCAGCACAAACAAGATCAAGTGTCTGTCGAGCTCGTTCTGACGATCATACCCACCATTTAACCGGAAGAGTGGAGTATCGATTTGCAGCGGAACGTATCGCTTTGCCCATAGGCTTTCAGAGTAACCTAGGGGACCCAGACGATAAACCAATGTCATTACATTGTTGATGAACTCACCGCAAACGCCATTCCATTCATGTGACATCCACTCATCCGCACTAATTTCCTGCCTGGCCCCAAAAAGCGTACTGAGTTCAGGTATTTTCCAGACGTAACCCCTGAAGTCATCAGACCCCGCTCCGTACAGGATATCTTCGCTCATTCCGGGACCACCGAACGCCCCTGACTAGTTACGTTAGAGTAGAAGATAATATCGACCCGCGAGAAGTCACCTTCATGGTGCATGAATTAGAGTACGTTCTTTCTCCGAAATTGACAGGTGACCCGTCGGGGTGATTCTTTCCCGTCAGCACGGCCAGAGGGTGAGGATCGGAAACGGCATAAATTGTCGGAAACCAGTGCTGTCCTGAAGCTCAAAAAAAATCAAACATTCGACACAAAAACTTACGAGCATCGTCACCGCCAGCTTGCTTCCTATTGAATATTGATATTTTAGTCAGACTCGGGTCCACGGACGCATTAGTGTGCGGCGTAACTGACCATCACGATCAAAAGCAATACTACTGCTTTCGGGATTGCTCAGATAGCTCAAAGACCGTTTGGACAACTTTGTGTTGTACTTTGGAAATTGATTCAGCTGACCAACGTGCGGAAATAAACGGCATCAGAGTGCTTACATTTTGTACGATCCCTTCATTAGACCTTTTAGATAACGGGCCGAACGCCATCCGGGTGTCGCGAAGACAGACTTGTCCATGAGAGTCGCTTGTGGCGAAGATGTGCTCCATGAAAGGATGTGTTTGAACGCCCGTAAACTCTGTCACATGCTGAATGATCCCCTGTGCATGTGACAGCCTCCTATCAACACGTGCATCATGAAGGATGATCTTGCCATCCTCACTTGGCACCACGAGAACGATCAGAGAATCAGGGTAAATACAAATTCATAAACTCAAAGGGTCGTACCTCGCACTGAGGAATATTTCATCTTGCTGAGGATGCGCACTCACGCACCGCACGCTTTCCTATGGACATCATGATTGGGTTGATATCGCTGATAGAAGCATGCCTTGAAAAGAACGCTGGCACTTACATCATGGCGCCGGTAAACGTCCTGAGCGGGATACGTTGCCAGACTGGAGCCAACTTCCAGCCTTGATAGGTCAAACCTTAGTACGAGCGAGTCTGCGCCGCCGCTATGAACGTTGGCATAGAGATCTTTGGCAACGAAGATGATTTATTGGCGGACCTTATAAGATATTGGTTGGTTGCAGAGAAGTCGAGAGATAGCACATTGCCCTACAAGCCGTTATCGTCTGGATGAGCAACCCACATATCTCCGAGGAGACGGATACGAACTGCGGGCCCCGCGTAGGTTTGCGACGGGCGGCGCACATCATCCTGATTGAAGTCCCAAAGCTGGACACGAAAATCTTGGCAGAAAGGCGCATTGTGCGGTCAGCTTGTTTGCGAAGCATCGACGGATTTACCGTCCCCAGCACTGGCCAACCATCTCCCCCCATTCCGAGAGAAAGAAAGACTATTCACACAGGACTTGTGACCCACCAATTTCCTATCAGGTCGTGGTGCTTTGGCTCCTGTCAGCAGCCGAGGTAGTAAATTGATGGGCATACCTGGAGAACGGAAAGCCGTTGGCACACGTTCTCAACAACAACTCCTTTCTCGTTTGTTCGATAGCACTCGAGGTCAGATTACTGTCCACAATGTGGATTGAACGCGCACCGTCGGAGTGCATTAGAGTCGTGTGAGAAGTGGCTCCTTTATGATCGAGGCGGAGTTTTTGACTTGAAGTTGTCCGGGCGGCTGCGATTGCCACGAAAACTCGACGCAAAGATACAGTCCTGCATTCATACAAGTCTCGAGAAGAATGGAGACCGATGACTAGATACATGGAATATTAAGACTACATAAAATACGTCCTCAAGATGCCTGATCCCTATATACGCGACGCATCTATGCGAAAGGAAAAAACACTTGGATGTGGGAGCTCTAAAAGTGAATTCTATGTCAAGGAGAGAGGTTGAAATCGCTGCGTGAGTGATGTGTGTGTAAAAGAATGAATGGTGAGGAAGAGGGCAGCAGGGAATGGATATTGGGATGTGATGTCTCGATGGGACGATGGGAGAAACATGTTAGACGATGGCATGAAAGGGTCAGACTGATCATATGCATGAGTTGGGTTCGTTACCGAACGATACGGGTAGCTGCCTCGAATTCTCGGAAGCCAGGGAGTTCAATCTTGGATGCGTTCTTCTCTCGCGTTCCCTCGTCGTCCGAATTACAACCCAACGGGTCCTTCAGAGACGTCGATTTGAACTTCAGGGGCGGTAGCGTGATGGGCGGAGAACCCGAACGAGAAACAGGAACAGAAGCCGAAGTGTTCGGATTTACAGTTGCGCCTGGCGAACCGTTTCGCTTCACCGTTTTTGAGGATGGCCAAGACGTATTGCGCAGAGGTCCCGACGGATTAATGGGAGTCATACCGAACGCGAGGCGGACCGAATGAGCAAGATGGTGTCCAGTAGAAGCAACGGCTCCATTGTTGGCGACACTGTGAGGCGGCGAAGCGGGTCGCGAACTTGATGGGCTCTGTGTTATGGGCGCAGTCTCAAACGTCGGGCGCGCCACGTATCCATTATTTTGTAGGGAATGAGTGAAACTCCCCGGACTGCTCCCACTACTGCTGCTGGGTCCGCTCGAGAGCTGCGGCGTCGGTAGAGAATGGAGACTTCGGTCAGCTTGTACAGCAAACGACAGATGGCCAGGGTAGGTGTGTACATGCGGTAGTGCGGCCATCTGTGAGACCTCTCCCGAACTTCTGTTACGAGATGAGGGACCAAACACACCCTTTGATGCCGGCGGACTTCCCAAAATGCTAGATCCTCTAGAGCGCCGACGGTGCCCGTGGCCCTCGATGGGGCTAACAGGCCCGTCGTTTTGGACGTGCGCATGTGCAGGGGGCAACAATATGGGGGACGGTGCTCGGGAGGGATTTGTCGAATGAAGGTCGAGCGTGCGAAGCGGCCCAAGGAACGGGCTAGCGGAAGGCGTAAACGAGAACTCGGGTTTGATAGCCGAGGCTCCCTGGGGCGAAACTTCGGCAGAAGTGCCGGTAACTGGGTACGATACTCGCGGACGCATGAACGGTGGGTGCGATGAATGTTGTGAGGCCCGATGAGGTGGGATAGAATCTGAGTCTGAGCTGAGAGGCGAAGGAGAATCGTCATGGGTAGCGAGATGGCGGTATACGGGCGGATGGGATGAGTGTAACGGATAAAGGGGCGTGCCGGGGCCAAGGGTTGTCCGTCTGTTCACTGGTTCAGGGATAGCGGCAGAACGCGACGAGTCCAAAATTGGACGGGCATCCTGTTCCATCGGGGTCATTTGCCAGGCAGGTCCGCTCATTCTCCTTTTGGCTGGATTGAACTTGTCCAAGGTCCTGCCCGGATCTTCTTCTGCTGGCCAGTCTTTTGCGCCCACAAAGCCGACGTCGGCGCTTGCCCTTTTCAGGGATAGACCACTGTGGAACGGCGTTGAATCTGGACTCGTCGTGGCGCTCTTACTGGTCCGACCGCGAATGTAGATAACCTCTGTGCTGCGAGCTTCGTATTCGGCGCGACGGAGCGCCTCTGCGTGCCGAGCCTCATATGCGGCCCGCCTTAGTGCTTCTTCGCGCTCAAGGGCGTAAAGTTCATCCATCGCCACGCTGGACAACGTAGAAAACGCGGAAGCGTTTGTGAGCGGTAATTGAGTTTGGGATCGCTGAGGTTGGTGAAAAGTCTCATATGAGGTGGGTCGGGCGTAGGATTCCCCCTGTAAGTCAAAGTGATTAGTAAAATTATGTAAGGTTGTGGGGAGCCGACATGGAGGGCTTGGGAGCGGGGTTTCCGCGAACAAGAGGGAAAAAAGGGGAAAGAAGAGGAAAGAAGACTACGCACCTCATCGTCACTGTTTGCTCGACTTCTGGCTTTCTTCTTCGCTCTTATGGTCGAGGACTCTTGGAGGCGACCATCAGTTCGACTGAAAGAGTGGAGACTGATGCCTGGTTCGAGATCGTCAGGGATGGTGTTTTCATTCTTGGTCTTGGGTTTGCCTTTGGTAGCATGGGTGGAAACGGCGGCGTTGTTGTGGTCGTTGTTATGTATTCGGGAATGTCGTGTGAGTTCGTCTGAACGGGAGAAACGCTTCTCGCAAGAGGGATAGGTGCAAACGAAAGGTTTTTCACCGGTGTGAGTACGGATGTGACGAGTCTGAGGAAGAGTGATCGGGGATCAGAGCGCAGCCATGAGAGATTAAAGGGACTGACCTGGTGTTCAAGCCTGCTGAAAGCGCGACCACAGAGCGGATATGGACATTTGTAAGGACGTGGGGTAGCCTTGTCTTGGGATGTGGGAGGGGGCGGGGCAGAGTCCATGGAAATGATGGCTGAGAAAGTAGCAGAGAAAGGAATCGAGGACTGAAGAGGGGAGATATAAGTACACATGAGTGAGGGACCCTGGAGGGAAGGGAGAACACACGATGATGTAAGAGAGGGGGGTGAAAACGCGATATGTTTCTAGAGGCGGAGTCTTGGAGATTTATCAGAAGGGAGGGAGCATCCGACCGGTTGCGGAAAGAGAATCGAAGACAAGAGAGGAAGACGGTGCGTGTGTGATATTACGGCGTGGTTTGGAGGTATGAGATAGGAATCTATAGATGAACCAGGGGTGAAAAGTTGTGGAGAAGCAAGGATGAGTAGGTAGTAGGGGAATACAGTCCGGGGTACCTTGAACCGGGCACAGTTAATTGAGACTCTGGAGAAGTTCGGGACGATGGGAGAAAAGAAAAGGGAACACGTTGCGTAGAAAAGCAGTGACAGGGATGTCGTAAATGGGAGATGGCGAAGCTGTGCGCTGCCTCTGAGAGACACCCTCGGGGACCTGCAAAACGTGGATGAGGCGGGGTCGAGATACGAACGTGGGGAACAGTCCGGGTTTTCGCGTGGGGTCAGGCTGTGCGAGCGGGCACGGTCTAGATCGTCGTCGGGGAGTACGATGAGCGGGAGGGGGCGGGAGGCGGGGAGTGGTGTGGTCACTGTCAGGGTCGACAATGGCGATGGTTTTTAAAAGGGGAACCCACCTCTTTTCTCTTTCTCCCTCCGTTGCCCGTATCGGTCCGAGATTGGGAATTCCCGAATAAAAATAAAATAAAAATGAGAGTGAATAATTTTTTTACATTACATAATATGCTTCCTTCTTCCCCAACCCCCGCATTGCAGCAGTACCTTATCTTGCCTTATCTAGATTACCCCGGCCTAGAACTTCGTCCACACATCACGGCTCGGTGGCGCGCTGTTGTCTGCATTGAGTCCGAAACCATCCAATCCAGTCATATGCGTGCCATACGCCCCCGCCGCCTGCACAGACAACCCCTCTGACGACGCCGCGCCCCGGCCTGACGTGGTTGATTGTCCGACCCTAGCTAGCCGAGTCGTTTTTTTTCCACCCAGTGAGAATGTTAAAACACGGATGTGACGTTTGAGACAAGAATCCGCATCTCCAGCATCCCCGTCCAGGGGTACAACTTAACGCAAAAGAGTGTGACGGACGTGCGTGATTTGGACATATTAGTACAGTATCGGATTCGCACCACGGGGATTGACAGAGCCGTATCATCTGATACGCTTGATAGGACAGATCCTTCACCCTGGAAAATGGCCTGCGTTTCACGGCGTTGCGATGTTTGTCCGCCGCAAATCGTGCGTAGTACCCCCCCAAGTTGAGGGCGTTGGCGCATGGGGCCGCGTAGGTAATTCTATTGCTCACCCACACCACTGAGCCGCCTTGCCAGCGCTCATCACGGTGCACTCCGTAAGCCTGCCGAATTGGCGGCTTGGCACTCCCCGCGCGCGTCAGGTCGTGTGCTCGGCCGCCTTCATCCCGCTGATCTTTGCAATTGGAGCCTGCATGGATCAGAGCCTAATAATAGTGCGTCAGTCAGGTCGCTTGACGGAGACCAGACCTAGACTTCTCCGTTGCCACGGTCCTCGGCGCATTCCGGAACAGAAATCTAACTCGGGTACCGACGCGTTTCTTCTGCATGTTTCCCCCAGTCAAATTCTTGCCAGGCGCTTGGAGATGGGGCCTCACGCGCGCGTTGCACGAAACGTGCAATGAGCTTTATATTTTCACGCGTTGCCCAGAACGTGCGATGTGCTTTATATTTATCCAGGCCAAGCCAAAATCGGCAACAGTACGCTTACTTATCTCCAAACTTCAAAGTCGTACTACTCCTACGTAGTTTTATTATTGGCTACGAGATCGATGGCAGTCCACCCTACAGACTCACTCTCGTATACGCCATCAATGTGCTGCGGTCAGATCCGCGGAGTACGTTGCGTGACCACAAAGCTCGTACACTGATAGGTTTTACTTGCCGGAAGCAGTTGCCTGACGGCACGACCCCACTCGTAGGTAACTTCGCGACCTTCCTTCCATTCCATGTACCTCACTTGATCACATGTTTAGAGCCATCTTTGCACGGCTCCGTGTTCGCCATCACCCCAGGAATGCTAAGTACTTGGCGGACTCCACGCCAGGAACGCCATGAAGAAAGAAGGTGCGACCGCCGAGGTATCGGCCCTTGCTAGTATAGCCTCGCTCTCAGACTCGGAGACCCCAGCTCAATTACGGCGATCAGCTCATCACCATCCCGTCCTCCCGCCCTCTTTGCTGCCACGCCTGCCGCCTGCCTATTTTTCATCCGCCGTTGCTGTCGTCCCTACGACAGGCCGTCCGTTGTGATGAAAACAGCGAATTCAGAATGCGCGCACGTTCTCGGTATGTATCCAACTCGGATGTCCGACACGTCGGCCTCGACGGAACTAGGGCATGCGAAACACTTGAATGCGCCATACCCGCGAGAGCTGATATTACATGACAAGCATTCAATTTGACCCTGCTATTGTCATCGAAATGAAGGAAGAAACCCCGGCCCCACTGCTCGTGCCATATCTATCCCTCGCCGTTCGCTCATCACATTCACCCTGAACTTGGAGCAGGGTTCGGGCGTCATCAACTATTAGCCATATTCCGTCGCTCGTCCGTCCACCGCGCATGTCCATCCGATGATCAATCTTCTACTACGCGCGGACGCAACGTTGCACCACTCTTTGCGAACAGACTCCGTTGGCCTAAACTCAATGCAGTGGCGGACTGAATGTCAATAATAATTAAGGTGTGTCTTGCTCTTCGAAGAAATACGTGGCAGTTTCAAAGTTCAGGGTAAACAAAGTTCGCCAATTTGTCCTCTTCCATTGTCTTGATTCAGCCAGAGTCAGGAGTCTTCCCAGCTTATCTCCCAGCTGAGCCTTCATCTCGCACACAAAAGCGGGAAACCGATTGCCCGGAAATGAATGTTTTGGGCTTTACGTGATCCCAGTTCAGCGCAGATTGCGTGCTCAGCCAGACAGCGCGCCCACTCAGATCAAGGGCCTGAAATCGGATCCTCGAGTCATTGCATGCCAACACGACGTCCCAACAAATACCGAAATAAGATAATTCGGGTGGATACAGTACACGGAACTCGGAACCAATGCTGATAGTGACATTGCAGCGTCAGATCGACATTCACCGTCGCCTTGTCCGTGTTGTCTGGAATTTCGATGTCTCCCTGCGCAATCGTCTGTGCTCATCAAGTTCAGCAGACCGAAGAATCGTAGACATGTTTCGCAAAGAAGCACAACACACCTGCTCGCCCTTTCTTTCTCGATCTCCCTTCTTTCCACTTCCTCTGCGCTCAGCACCTCGAATCGCGTCCTGAATTCCTGAGCCTCCGACCACTCCCTCCACACGCTCTTCAGGGTTTTCGGACCCCTCCCATCTTTCGGCGTTCGTCCCCATCCTCCGAGGCCAAGACCCGTCTTGTCTTTCATCACCACACCACTGCCACCTGCTGAAGCGCCTGCACCCGTCGCAGGTCCATCGGTTGCGGAAGATGCCGGTTCGCGTTCTCCAGCCACCACACCCCATTCTATGGCATCTTTTTTGTGTTTCATGAGCTCCTCGTGCACTGCATGTGCAATGAGTGGAATTGCTTCGCCAGATAGCCCAAGTTCAGCACAGAGTTGCTGCGAAAATGCCTCTGGCGTTAAGGGTGAGAGAAGATCCCACTCAATGTGGTCGAGGAGATGATAGGTAGCTATCTGTACGTCAATCTATGTGCGATGCACCAATGTTGCTTAGTCAGTGATCCTTACATTGTGCACACGTTCGATTAGGGTCAACGCAGTGGGAAGACGAAGCGAAACGAGGACGATAGAAGACACGACACTCACACTGAGTATGACTCTGCACTCGGGAATTTCTTCGAAACTTTCACCCTCCTTATCTGCATGCTTGTGAATGTGATCGTCCACACCGAGATCGAGCGAAGCAACACCCTCGTGCTCTTCAAGCTGTGCCCTAATTTGATTGGCAACCGTCTCAGCCCAAGGATTGATCGGCAAATCTAGGTCCATGCAAAATATCTTTGCGAATGTCTCCGGCTTGATCAATGTTTCGTAGAGGTTCCAGACGAAACAGTCTCGAATCCTAAGCGTCTCGGTCTCGAACTCGACACGAATCGGAACAAGGGATGTGCGTTTGTGAGCGTGGGTTTCAAGCGCACCCATGGATCTGTACATTCCGTCATATTAAAATCGATAATCGATGTGCCACAGAGATGGACCCTCGGATATCGCTGTTTCCATTGAAAAGAAAGATATGGAAGAAGACTCACGGATATTCATGGGCAGTGGGGGCAACAGGTTTGGCCTTAATGAATCGGGACGGAGGGATCATACCCAGATAGCTCTGTTCCAGCTCCGCTTTTTCTGTTTGTACTGGTTTCAGCTGCTGAAGTTGCAATAGTTGGGGCTGAGGTGTCGATAGCCCGCTCCCAGAATGGAAGACTGACATTCCACTTCCCATCCGTGATCTGGACTGCCGTACGGTGGTTCGGGTGCCTCCACTCGCCACAAAGTCAGAATCATCCGAGTCGATGGCACCCGCGTCGGGGAATTCGTCCCCTGATCCAGGTTCGGCGTAGTTGACCATGCCTCCGCGACGTGTGGATGTGCGTGCAGTCGTGGAAGAAACGTTGAGGATAGGCTGCACTAGGAGAGACGTCCCTGTACGGAGACGGGAAGGGTAGGTGGAATGCAGCGCTTGCGTGGTCACAGGGAGGGGATGCGGGGGCGGATTCGGCGGGGGTGGCGGCGGGGCGGGCACTACAGGCACCGATGCTGGGGGTGGTGGCTGGTACACCGCGGGGATGTAGGCTGGCGGGGCCGGTGTCACGGGTGCAACTTTGGCGGCACGGAGGCGGGAACGCGTCCCAGTTTTGGGCGTCGTCGTCGTCGACCACGTGTGAACATTTTTGAGGTAGGCTGAGGAAAATTTCAGCAGAACCAGACGTAGCATTTGGATGCGAGCTGACCTTTGGATGGAGCAGCCTGCGCACCCGTCGCGACGTATGGTTGGAACTGGCTCGTTGCAGCGTTGGACAATTGGGTGATTGTTTGTCTGAGTTGGGCGTCTGTGAGACTGGTCATGTTCGTCGTCGGGTATGACGTCGACGCTTGCGGCGTCGACGGTGCGTCGGTCATCGTTTAGCGCAACGGCGGCGGCGGGTCAGCGAATTCGCGAAAGCTAAAGGCGCATGTTATGTAATCACCCTCCTCCGCCTTCAACGCGTTGCACCCTCAACTCTGTTGTCAATGCTAGCGCTACTCAGGAAGCAGAGGACTTCCTTCTCTCCTCTTGCACAAACGTGCTTGAGATGCTATTCAACCTCTACAGGTCTAAACGAGGAGCTGATCCAAGTGTTGACACGATGTGAGTCTCGTCGTCAACATTGGTGAACCAAGTAAAATGCTAACGAGTGCTTTAGACATGGAAGAGGAGAAAGCTTCAGCGTCCTCGAATTCTTACAAGGTGCGAGCCTTCTCGAGAGCGATCACCGCCATTGGTCAGTTGCCCGAGCAAGTTCGGTCCGTCGAACAAGTCAGTCATGCAAGTTCATCTTTGTATGCGCTGTTTTCGTTGGTCTCATACTCTACTCCAGCTCGATGGAATAGGTGTGCGCATCACGAAACGTATAGATGCTTACCTCTCTGGAACAGCCTATGTCCGTGGGTCATTCACCTCCAGCTGCATTCCACACCTTAGCCCCACGGGCTACAGAAACCACCCACGCCATCTAGATCTAGGAAAGCTAAAAACATAGATCACTCTCTCACGGAGCACTCCAGATCTAAGCCTCAAAAGACCCTTGACGAGCTACGCCGAGAACAGGCGGTTTCCTCGTTGTCGAGTATCAGTGGTATAGGGTATGCATATATACTTTTTTTTTTTTTTCATCTACCACATTTCATTCTTTGTATGCAGGAGATTGAAAGCCAACGCACTCTATGATGCAGGTTGTAGATCCCTTCAGGATCTCAGGGAACCTGAATTCTTCCGAGTGCTAAGTCGTCCTCAACAAATTAATGCAAAGTACATGATTGGCCTCGATCGTCATGTGTCTCAAGAACAAGCATCAACCGTCCATGCAAGTGCCGCATTATTCTCGCTTTCCTACCTTGGTGACTCAATTTGTTCCTTGCAACAGGACTTCGTGACACAGAATATATCATCCAAATATACTATCTTGCTGAGCGGTGACTTGTGAGCCTCGTGTCCTTGCGCTCCGAGGCTATTCTCATATGTCTTTCAGCCGCCGTGGAGCAGCCAGCGCCCCACACATTGTCCTTATTGTCCTACACCCACAAACTACTGGCATTTTTCCACCCGAAGGTCCTCCCAGTGTTGATTCTACCTTGAGGCAAAGGTCTAAATATGACGTCATACCCTCTCCGTTTGCAAGTCATTCCGGAAACAAGGTCAGGTCCCAACGTCTACCAGACACCGCCACCTTTTCGACGGAAATTATCTCACCACTCGAGTGCCGAGGACTTATTGCTGCTACCATCACTGCTGGTGCCCAAAAGTGGGATGGGATCGTCAGAGTTCCTGAGCGTGCCGAGTGCGAGACAGCCGGAAATGGGTGGAAGACGAGGGCAGATAGAATTAAAGGCGTGCGAGAGTGTGATGGCCACTTTTTTAGTGCGGAGATATAGTGAGTTCGATCTGTGAAACACTTTGTGCATCATATTAGCGACTTAACTGGCGTTAGTCATGTCCCGCACCAGTGCGCAGGCGCAGCCTCTATAGCACTGACAGGCGACCTCCAATTCAATGTTGCTGTGCGGAAAGCTGCATCCCGACTTGGTTTGCGCCTGAATGAATATGGGTTGTGGAGATGGCTAGATGCGGCCATAACGACACCCATTGATGACGTTGACAAACAAAGGAGTATCGAGCAGCATGGTGGATACTGGGAGCTGGTTGCTAGCGAGAAAGAAGAGGATATCATCGAGGCGATTCAAATGGAGTGGGTTCCACCGAAAAGAAGGAATTTTGCGAACCTAGATGTTCCTTTGAGGAAACGGAAGGTAGATGATAAGTTCTAAATGACGCGCATCTAATATGTCTAGGTTTGGCCGAAGAAATTACGTCGTACTAATTGTAGGGAGTGGTATCCTAGTACCATATGCTCCTCGTCCTATGGCTGGGAAGTATTTCCACACTCTCGATCCCCTCTACCCTGTCTTGCCCCGTCTCGATTCCCTTCGCCAAGTCCCAAAGGTAAAAATCAATCAACACGCTACTGACCTCTTCACATGATGCTCCCCCTCTCAGCCTCAGAATCTCGTCCCTCATCCGCTCGACGCTTACTATGCTTGCTGCTCTTAGGCTGATCTCCTCGTCAGACCCTGGCGGGATGTTCTCGCCGTTGATTAACTTTTCCCGAAGCGACGGCGGATACACGAGTACACCAAGGTGATGGAGGATCTGGGGAACACGGTAGTCTGCAAACATGGTTAAGGAAGATATACGAGCGCCGGGTCCGTTCGGGAAGATAGGATGCGGGACAGAAGTATCTGCCGGGAAGAACGCGGCCCATGTTTCGGCGACAAGAATTTGAGCGCGTTTCCAGAAACAGACTACGTGGCTGCAATGAGAAGAAGCGCGCTGAATAAACTGGGCACGTACCCCGACATCCTCCGAGGGATCGCTCGTCTCTGAAAGAAGGAAAGGCGTCGGTGACGATCTGAACGAGCTCCAGTGCCGTTCCACGGCCCCCTCGGGATCTCTGGAAAGCGGCCAAGAAGCCTGCGTACGATCCGCCAAAGTTCTGTACGCTTCTCACTCAAACAGTGGTCGATCAGGGCCCAAAGGACAACGCACATTGCAAAGGATGGAGCCGACTTCTCTCATAACTGCAATTCGCTCTTTAAGCAACGGCATGTCCTCCTTCGACACCGACCCAGCCCGGAAAACGTGCGCGATCAATGCGTCGGGACAGAGCGTCTCGGAAGCGTAGAAAAACGGATCCGTGATCGGAATATTTTCTTCCAGCGCTGCACACGACAGAAACAAGCGTCTAAATCACTAACGCTCGCTTGCAAAGATGCCAATGGGCCCACCTCGATTCAAAGCAGCGACGAGACTCCAGTATCCCGTGTGGACAACACGCGTCTCCGTGTGCCAGCCCGCACGCCATTCGACTCCATATCGCTCCGAGCTACATTTCTCCGACCAGAAACTGAAGTTGAGCGACGAGATGAGAAATATCCAGTTGAGACACTCTTTCGTGAGCGGCCTCCAGGCAGAGTAAGGTTCCGGAGGACAAATGTGCAGAGGATGAGTCCGCCATGTTCGTGGAGTGTACGACTCCTCGAGCATCCTGTATGAGATCTTGGTGGCGTACACTCGGCCCCTGAGCACCACAAACAAAGGGAGAGACGCACATATTCAGCAGCTTTCTTTACCCCATCTTTGCTGATTTGCACGATGTTTGTTTCCTGATCCGATATCTAGAGTAATCTTCACAAAGCAGCAAAGTGATGACTTACCGCGAGTGCGTATTCGCAGCTCGTGACGACCGGGTTGACGAGCACTCCGGGTCTGGATACCGGTTCTATGGAACCTTCGTTGCATAGCGCTAGTTTGCATGCGGCGGGGTCGACTGGACTTGCGACTGACAACATATCGGGTCTCTCCTAGCCGTTCTGGTGCGATGAATGAGACAATTCGAATTGTTGGAGGCGTTTCGGTTTTGTCGGTGCTTTTCCGAAAGAAAAAAAATATTACGTCAATCACGCTGGGATGACATCTTCCTTAAACAAAGGTACAAAGTTCAGTAGTCGTGACGTGTGAAGTATTTCCCCGATGCTGACACGATCATCGTGTGCTGCCGGCCCGTTGTAGGCGCGAATTTAAAGTCGCCTAAGCATTCTAGAAGAAAAACTACCCTTGTTGGCAGTCGCAATGCAATCAGCAGACCACTTCGCCCAACTTGTTCGTTGCTTTCCCTCCAATCATAGCTCTCACTGATGCGAGCAAATAAGGAGATTAATAAGGCTCATAAAGTGTTTTTCCTGCAGTTGGTTTGATTCATAGACGAGTTTCACAACGTGTTTCCTCCACCGTACCACAATATTTGCCAGGCAGAAGCAAGATCTGAAACAGCACGACCCGTCCGATAGAATGTATTGGTACGGCAGACGTGGGAGTCGGTGGGACGTGAGCTGGTTTGGCATGGAGACGGCGCTGTTGAACGTTTCAGCTTCCGGGTTGATACGGATCAGGATGTAATTCCAAGCAAGTCGTTCAGGGGGAGGCCCTAAGTAAAGTCCCTTACTAGCGGAAATGTAGAAAAAAAATTAAGTTAGAAGGTTAGCCTTTCAGTTACAGGGAACAGATCTCAGATCGTGATAGGCGCCCACTAAATATAATCTTAGGCGCTTCAGCCCTCCAGAGTCGGTATTTCCGACGACACAATCAATGCTACAGTACAGAGCCAGCGGGCTGGAAATAGAAAATATGATACAATACTTATAGAATCAGGTCCTGGTTAACGTTCACCCCTAATTGCTAGATTGAGAACCTGGAATGCCCTTTTCTCCGCGAAGGACTTCTGCTCCCTGCTCTTTGACGTTGGTTTGACTCAACACCTAGTGATATTGACCCATTGAGCACTTCCTCGACAATACGACAACGCTGCAACTCACTGTGCCACGGATAATCTTGATGGCGTGCGCAGAGATGATGAGTAAGCAAACCCAAGTGACAGACACAATTAGATCAGCTTACCCTCGCATACCCTGGCGTTAAACACAAACTGTCAGTAAACGTGTGGGTGGGTGGTTACGGCACGGAGAAGACTAACCATACACTTGCTCCTTGAATGTCGGACTTCGTGGCGGCAGGTCGACAACGTTGATGTTCGGGTCATCTCGGTTGACCTCAGATAGTTTCTTGATTTGATCTGCTGGCACTTCGTTTCTGTCAACAATAGGTACGGAAGCTAGCGGGATGGATCTTAGTTTCTGGAGAGGAACGTGGTGTTCGTGTTTGCCACACACCCTGTTGGGGCGAAGTATCGGATGCAGCTGGCGGGCCCGCGGGAGAAGACGGTGACGCGGGCACACGCTCAGGTTGGTCGGACTCGGCGGGCGGTACGAGGTCGGCGGTGTTGGGTCGAGGAATCGATTCGCTAGTAGTAGTAGCCATGATGAATCTGCTCAACGTCGAGGTGAACGGAGACTCAATTATATGCTGACATACCCAAGTGATATGACATCATCACGAGAAATTGCATTATACTGTACAAACGTCAAGTGGAGCGAAACAGTGTGATGTATCATTACTCGATTAATGGCGGGATCACCAGTAACGTGCCCGCATCCAACGGTGTTCCGAGGAAGCGATGATCTAATCCCGGGCATCTCGTTGCAACAAACAAGATGAATCGAAGTTTATTTTGTCGGCGAAGTGGGCATATCGCCATACGCATAGGGAGTCTTAGGTACGGCGACGAGCTCCTCGGAAGGTGACAGGGACGGCGCTCCAGGACCCGCAGCGTCATTGCTCCAACGATCCGTAACTAGCCGAATGGGTACAACCATTCTGAGCTCCTTGAAGGGTGATTTGAAGAGGTCGGGGGGCGTCATAGCTAGCACCAGATAGTCCTGCAAGTGGTTTGAGTTCAATGGCACCGTGATTACAGGTAGGATGGGTATACCCGTACGGAGAACCCACTGGCCCTAAAGCCCCCGACTGTGATATCGTTGCAGATGAAGATTTCACCGGAGAATGCTATCCACCCAGCCCCCGTTCCCTTCACGCAGCATCGATTGAATGATATATCAAACAGCGATTGATTTCAGCACGCACAGCATTTTTGAATGCACCTTCACCGATACAATCTACTCGCCAGATATCTGCTTTAGTACCAAGCATCATAGCATTGCTAGAACGCTAATTAGAACGTTAAAACCCCATGTTCCATTAGTTAAAGCTTACCGAACATCCACCGACGTCTGTCGCATGAGTTGAATCCGTGTGATCTGTCTCTTCGGAGCGACCAGACCAGCTACAGGACCGACTTGCGCGAAGGTGCGCAAGGATTCGGTGTCGGAGTGGAACGATAGGTGGAACGGGATGGGTTGGCGAATACAGAATATTCGTGTTGTGGGGATGTAAAACTATCTCGACTATGTTGGGAACGCGTGAAATGAATACCGGCGAACGAACCTTGGCTACCACATCTCGGACGTCTGGTTGATTGGCTGAGACAGTGGAAGAAAACAACTTCCAATGTGGACTTTCGGTGAAACCACAGTTTAGTGATGTCGCCACGAGAGGAACAGGTATCGATGCGGATGGGCGAGAATGAGGGAGATACAAAAATGGGGTCGAGACAGTCCTACAAAGGATGGACGATGTGAGAGGCAGCGACACGCGCGTCTACATAACGTACCAATCGTCTTTACGAAACAATATCGTGGATTTCACCATACTTGAGACATCATTAGGCTTGACAACCATTACGGTCACACTGTATGTGACATGTGCCCGGAATCCCGGAAGGCCCGTGAGATGAGCCTTATAACTTGGCGGCAAAAGCTATTGCGCCAAGTGAATATGGATGTCGCCTTGAAACCTAGTCAATCACGTACATACGTCTCGTCTCTATCGGAATACGTTGCGGGAAGCTTGATGTTGAACCGTAGTGAGCGAGGACAGGGAGTGTCTCGGATCCTGTCCTTGATCCAGAGGATGTTCCTGCTCAAAAACAGCCCATGAGTAGTCGTCCCGCCCTCTGCAATTTCTTCCAGCTTGAGGTTACCCTCGACCTGGAGGCAAGTTCGTGAACATTCGCGTCGTGTGAAAGGGAGGACCGACTGACCTGCACTTCTACGCTGGTAATTCCTTCGGTCTTGCTGATCTCCACTGTGCCTTGGACGGAGGCGCCGAGACCATAAACAGGGAGCGGAGTCCGATCGTCCTGGTCAACCAATCTGAGACTCAAGTTGCCGTTTTTCGTCTGCTTGACAAACAAACGAGGTGGTCTGTTTGGCCGGAGTCGAGGATCGAAGGCCAGGCGGCACTCGTGAACTTGCGGGGTCGCAGTGTAGGCCGGCGAAAGGGGGGACGAAGGAGGGGACATGGTAGTGCGTTGGCAAGACGGAAAGGGTCCACCTGGTTCAACGTGCGATCGGCACGTTGAACGACCATATGGACCGTTAAGCTATACTTAAAACTGCCTTCCCACTCCGCCCGCGGTATCCTTCCGTGGACAGAAAAGCTGCCGAGTTCCGGAAACCTCGACGATCGGTTCGCGCGGGTACGCTGTTTCATCGTACTTGCAGTCAGTTTTTTCGACGGCCGAGCGCGGTGTTTTTAGGTGCCGGTGGACGATTGCCTGAGACCACATGGATACAAGACATTGCTGACTAATCAAATCATACTACTAACTCCTTCGGCCCACTAAAACCCGCCAGTGCCACGCGCCCGAGCAATTGATCCCTGCAGACCTTTGATGATCCCTTTCAGCCCACCGCTGCCAACTCCCGTCGAGTCCGTCAACGGGTTTCCCTCCTTGTCCAGGTACACCCCATCCTTTTGCAACTCGTGCAAGTGCGTGTTCTGCACTCGCCTGATTGTGTCCCGCCAGTCTCTGCACACCGCCGCATTGTCAATCATGACGTTCACCTCCTGGCTGTGGTACCAAGACTGTGTATCTGCCGCACACCCCATGATGTCAGATCATCATCAGCGCTCGCATCAGAAAGCGAATATTTACCCTGATTCCCGTTCCCAACAATGCCCACAGCATCGTCAACGATCATCAATTTGACCTTCATCGCAAGCTCAGATACGTCCACAGCACAGAATCAATCAGACGCCTACATGGCAGTTCCTTTTCTGTTTGGATGCGTTGATTGGCTTAATCTGGTCTTTTCCTGGGGCAAAGTCAACCGCCGATGTCGACATCTGACCGTGATGAGGCTCACCAGTATACCAATAGTATCTGAGTCTCTGCTTCTCCTCCTCGTTCAGCTGTGCATACATCTGCTTAGAGACTTCCTCGTTGATCCCACCTTGTCCGGGCAACACTTCTCCCCCGTCATTGTATCCAACATCAATGTAGAGCGTACACTCAATCCCACGGCGCACAGCTTTCAAAACACCGTCCACTACGGGAACCGCGTTAAAGGTTGGTGTCTGTATGAACACGTTCTTCTGTGCGTATTTCAGTCCTGCAAGCCAGGCAGTGTCCTGAGCATTCATTATCGCGCTATCTGGATTCCCGAATTTCCCATAAGGTGCCCGGTTCAAGATAACCATGGGACATTCCTCGTGTGGCGCATGGAGAATGTGAGGTACATATTCATCATCAGAGGACTCGGGCTGGTATTCGATGGTCTCGTGCGTGTCGGGTTGATTATCTGCATCTATAATCAAGTCTGTCAACCTTCACGGGTCGTATTAACACGTGGATAGACCAACTCAGATGATCGGTGATTGTCTGATACCTTCCCGAAATGAATATCTTGCCATCTAACGTTGCCCCGGAGGGGATTTCTTCATTCGTCATTTTGTGGTAAATTTCTGCGCCCTTCTGTCCGTCAAGGAGATGTACTGATGCATATTCGTTGTCCATGCCAAATTTGTAGCCACCCTCGGGTTTCTCGTATGGACGATTCAGCAGAGGTAACCTCGGATGCATCGGGCGGAACCAGCTAATGAGAGCCGTGTCATAAAAACTATTCACGATGGGACCTTCGAGGTGCACCATCATCTCCATGTTTGCACGATCTTGGATGTTATTCGAGTTCAATAACGCCATCTTTCGGTCGACGATCATGAACTTGCAGTGAAAGGTTCCTAGTAAAGGTCTTGGACGAATCATGTGGTCGAAACTTCTCTATAAAGATGTCACTCACTGGTGGTAATTCAGGAGCTCGAAATCGAGCCATGGCATTTCGCTTCTCTTTGGCAGTTGTACTTTATCACCCAACCATTCCCCTTCGCCGACAAGAACGTGGCTCTCTTTAAACATCTTCGCATTTGCGCGGTCGTAAATTATCTTCACGACAACTTTCTTTCCCCGCTTCTCTGCTCGCTTCGATAGCTCTTTCAAGGCATCGCAGACGAATTTAGATGCCTTGGACGTCTCCCAATAGTTCGTAGCGAGGAAGACTTCGTGCTCTGCGTTGACAATACAATCGTAATAGTGCTGCATGATGTCCGGAATCCTGAAAATACTTTAGCCTTCGCATCAAACAATTACCCTCTGAGAGCCTACAGGGATATTATAGACGAGTTAACGACTCCTCTAGAGCCCAAAAGAGGCGGGGATGCGACACCGGCCCAGGGGTCGCTATCAAGTGTGGCCAGAACATCGACGTAAATCTAATAAAACACACGGATATAGCACCCCTGTCATCACAAGCAACATATCTTACCTTTAGAAACAGATCGCTTGGCCGCGAACCGAAATCGCCACACTGAGCAGCTCGATCTAGATCTTCTTGGGTTGGCTGAATCGCTTGAATACGCTCCACTTCCTTCAGATCCGCCGTCTGGTAGAAAAGTTCTTTGAGCCCGCCTAGATGGCCACCAGAAAGGCTGTGGTGTTTCTTCGGGTGCTCGTCATCATAAAGCGTCTTGACCAGATGTCCGGGAGATGCATCGTGATCCGTTGCTATCGCAGCGGCGAACGCGGCAGTGAGGGTCTTGTGAGAATGAGTTAGGGAATACGCCTTCTCTGAGACCGCCATGGATGGTTACGATAATCAAAGTGCGGGCGGTCCTACTACGGCCTGTGGCTTACTATACAGCCCCCAGGGGCCAGGGCCAGGGCTGAGCGCTGATGAGTCAACCAAGTCCAAGCTCCACTGCCAGAAGCAGTGCCTCCATTGCCAGTGCGCGCGGCATAGTACCCCTTTGTGTCCGGCCACCCGATGAGATCGCTCCACGCTCAGCGTCCTGCAGAGAGAATACATTAAAGAAATATAAGCTTATGCAGCATAGACAACAAATGCCCAGGGAAATATCTACTATCTAATGTAATCAAGCGACATGACGCGGTGCAAGCAGTTCATGATCTGTCAACCCAAGGGTGTGTCACCAGCCGAATCGGAAACGCTTGGTATAGTTGTCGGGGTATGGATTTCAGTGGGCCCGGAGGTGCTAACAGCGAAATCACCAAAAAGTCCTGACAAAGAAATGTTCAAATTCCCAGAGTTTTTGGAATATACGGTCAACACATACCTTGACTTCCACCACGGAAGTAGAAAAGCTAGCGTATTCGATGGGTCGCTCGCAGTGGATTTCGCCGTCCCAGCTCAGGGTGGCCGTTTTATCAGAGATGGGTTCGAGAGCCGTTATAGGATTAGGGAAGACACGGCCTATACCCAGGACCTCTTCTTGCACATTGTCCTCACCCCCAGTCAAGACGGTCGTCCGTCGTAGAAGAAATACATGTATGGGTTTCTCGAGGCAGATGTCCGCTTGTGCCACATGTCTTGCGATGCTACCCAGAAATGCCGTCGAAGAGCAGAATGATATGTGGAACGGTACAATCGCGGACGACGAGAACACGCGAACTGAAGGCACGAAAATCTTGTAGGAAGAGGTTAACTACTGATCAAGGGGTTTTGATGCATGGCTCACATGACACTGGGCGGTAAGTGGCTCTTCATCCTCACTCGAGGGTGTTTTGCTCATTCCCCATATCTCTTCCTGCCATTCTTCCGGGCACATTTTCATAGACGAGAAAGAGTAGGGAGACGGTCGAGGAGGACGAACACGAGGGCTATAGCGTAAATACGCAGATAGAGACACCTCCCTGTGTGATGGAGTGTGAGCTCAAACCTCAGTCACGTACATATTCAACATATTCACTGACTTGGTTCGCGAGAAAATTGAACATGTGGTTTTCCGAACTATAACGTCTAGGCTGTGCACAATAGCCACTCGACATGGATTTTTGATGGACATGGAAGGCGGAAGACGATGTGGCCGACCATGTTGTTTGTCCAGATATGCAGAAGGGAATGCCATCGACACAGGCAAAAGGCTGGGACATACGACATTGATCGAGTCGTCTCTCTGCCATAGTAGGCGCTCTTTTGAGAAAAGAGTATGGGTCAATGCTCCTGATTTCGTTTTCACGCGAATTTGTGCCTGCAACTGCAGCAAGACTGAATGGTTGGCAAGAAAGGGAGTGTTGTGATACGAACCTTCACCATCACAGACACTATTATTTTCCTGTTCGCTAGGGCGAACTCACCATTGACAGTGCTGCACAAGCCAAAAGTAGGTACACCATGTTCCTCCCGACAACCCCGCAAGGTGAGAGACATGCCATGTTCTTCGTAAGTGAAGGCGCAGTTTTCGCGGTAGTCAATTGCTTGCTTCGGGGTCCATTGAATGCGCTTCTCTCCGGGTAGTGGCGTCGAAGAGTAATCAGGTGGGATAGACGGCGAATAATCAGGAAGTTCTATTTCAGTGAGGATATCCATGGTGGAACTGCCGAGGAGTAGGAAAGGGGCCACAGCAATCAGTAGAAGCGGCTCGAGTGGGTGCAGTCTCGTGGCTGAGCGCGAACAAGGTATATATGAGGAACAGCCTTGTGCACTCCGAGCAAGGAACATGCAGCATTTTGACGAATGCGCCGACACACGGGTTGCCGTTCAGGGACCAGGCGATGCCACCAGATATTACGAACGTGGCAGTTCCGAAACGTATTATCCGCAGCAAATGATACACTGGAAATGTAGATGGGCCACCGGTCCTGGACCCGTATCGGAGCAGAGCAGCCGACCTGTGAGTACTGGCTGTTGCCAGTGTTCAATATGGTTCCGATCATAAATGGTTAAGCCCAGAATGGCCGCTGAGCGCTGTGTTCCGGGAGCAAAAATTAGAACCCATGCGAGTCTCGCGCGGAATTTAGCGCTGACAACTGACATGATCGGAAAAACTCGACAGACAGCAGACTCTCGCCGCTGGCAATATTGTTGCTACTGTAGGAAGGCCCTGGCAGTAGCGGCAATTACGCTGGGCGTCCTGATGGCACCGCCCAATCAGAGCACTGGTTCGCACGAGGGGCTGATAAGTTTCGCACGCGTGCCATTAAGACAGTGTGGCAGCTTGGAACCCGCGATCATGTTGATTATGATAAGTGAAACGGGGTTCGACGTCCAAGGAAGTTGGATACACATCCGACTGCCCGAAGCTAGTTTGGCACGTGTGTGGTCACTGTCTGACTGTCAGGGAAGCTCAGTGGCCACCTTCGAGAATCGAGATGTGATCTGAGTCATCGGTTTCCGTCGACACTGGCGCCAGCCTATGTCTTCAATACGGGACACTCGAGAACGGATCGACTGCTTCCCCACAATGGTCCGACTGCTTGGAGATCGTCATACTCCCCCTGAATGGTAGTAACGGAAATTTTACCGAATTCATCCGGTGAACGGAACAAATTCTTATTAGCAGATTTTCTGAATTACTTGACGAAATTTCTACTAGAATCTGAAAGTCTGTTCAGTTGTGCAACTAGGCTGGGACGATATATCTGTGAAACGGATTTGAACTTAGGGAAGATGATGATGATGTACAAGCACGAGAGATCATCGATATCCAGATAGTTGCTGAGGAAAATCAGTGGCTTCGGTAGTATCCGTCTGCATCATGGGTCTTGTTCGCTGTGTGTCCATTGATCAATCGATCACCATGTACCTATCAAAGAGGAAACTTGGTGTACTGCCCCGGACCGCAAATCGCGCTGGTGAAAGAAAAACTGCATTGCACAGCCCCGTCATTTATTACCACTCGATGAAATCAAACAAGTATGGATAATGCTGTGTTTAAATGATCCTTCTATCACGAAGGGGGGAAGAATGGGGGCACTGGGAGAGAAGCAATGCACGGAACTAGGCTTTAAAAAAGAGTAACCGCCTGAAAAGAGCTACGGCATTTCGATTTCAGCGGATCCGGCTAATTGCATTCACCAGTTCGGTAGGAAGGCCGTGGAGGAATCCGCCAACGATATAATGCATTGCAGCGAAGAGTGGACGGCATGAACCGGACAACCTTAGGATACTAGTAGCAGACAAGATGACTAAATGTCCAATAGTAGGAGTGAAGTTGATCAGACTTACTGTAGCCTGAGGCTGAATCGATCAAAGAAGTCATCCTTGCAATGTATAGATCGGTCACATGCTGATGTTATATTTCTCGAGCCGCATTATTGCACTGATTGATATGGATCTGTCACGAGCCGTATCGGGCAGGAATATTTTATGCCCAGCAACGGTGACTTTAGTGGTTGTCGAGGAGTTATTGATAGAACGATGGAGTCCTGTGACAAGGATGATTGAGTAAGATACTGGGTATGAAATAGAAGCCGTAATCATACTTTGATGGAAAACTGGCTGGTGAAGAAGCCTGCAACGTTGACGTCCTCTTCACATCTAAGCGCGCCATCCCAATCGAGAGAATCCAAGCCTGGCCCGAGAGGATGTCGCATAAACTTGTCATGTTCCGAAGGTGAGAGATGCGAGGGTTCCATTTTTCCCTCGCCGAGGATGCGGTATGTTGTGGCTGATCGCCCGTGTATTCTGACGGTGATTTGTCGCTGTAAATAGACTCGGATGATTACCCCTCCGTTCGCACCCTGAAAACTGTCTCGGCCGTGCTCAAGAAATGGAATGAGCGACGCAGGACTACCACGAATCTGTAGATGAAATGGAATTGTGTCTGAGAATGCATAGGTCTGCACAGAGGGGATGAATAACTGCGGGGGTTTGATACATCAGCACAGTTCACCCATGGCACATCAACTGACTCACTAGACATTCGACATCTGCCAAACCCGAACCCTGAGTCATTGGTAGGGCATATATAACTTCGTGCCATTCTTCAGGTGAGGATTTTACGGTCGACATAAAGGGCAAGTCACTGGGAAGCATAGGCAAGTGGGGTCGACATCGAGGACGGTACACGAAGGGCACCTTCACGCTGGATATGAATCGTAAATAGGATATCCAGTGTTATAAGCACAATACTCACGCTTCACTACCCTTGAAAAAGTATGGGAACTGCCGTGGACGTGACAGTTCAATTGCCATCGAGTACGAGCAAGCCGCCTGAGGCTCAGTACTGTCGAGGCTCGGCGGTAAGGCCCGCAATTGGCCACCATCTTCGAAAGTGAGCGGCAGGACGACCGCAAAAGGGATGGTCAGAGGACAACGTTGTGCATCCGATGCACTCCACAGTACGTAGGTCTGGGAAAAGAAAACACTCGAAACGGAACCCTCAGAGTCATGAAGAAGAAATTGGCCTTCGATCTGAGAAGCTATCAGTAATTTGACTGGAGATGAGTCTATAAAATGGTCTACCTTCAATACGACAGATATTAGATCAACCACACCACCAAGTCTTACATCCCCTTTGATGATCCCGCCCCGACCGTATACAGGGTATACACTGCCGGGAAGCTGGTTTTTAAGAATGATGGTAAGGTTGTCTGTTATTCGACGATAGACCCCAGTGTGAGCCGGCGAAGAGGCACGGTGACTGAATTCAACAGTCTGCTCTCCTGGTAAGAGCTCGCTCGAATACTGCGGCAAGGGAAGAGATGGAGTATAGGGGGGTAAAGTTTTTTGATCCATTTGTGTGATTTGCGGAGCCAATGCCTCAGATTATATGGCAATGCTGTCAACAGTCACATTCACACCTATGGTCGACACTATTCGAGTCAGATCTAAAAGCATGGCTGGCGTATAAGGAATGCGTACCCAACATGACTCGCTCCCGGCTGGGTGGTAAAGCCGTTTGATGCGCAGCCGCACTCAGGAAGATGATCGTGCATTGGAGTTACTACCCCCGTGCAACATTTCGAAATGCTGCCCCTGACGCCCTTCTATGATAGTATTTAAGAAGTATTTATTAGTAGTACAGTACAATGGCGATCTCACCTGGTATCATTCTACGTCAGGGTCTCGTAGTACATATGCCCGCCGCTCTTGAAAGGCACGGTGGCGCTTGCCAATGCGTTTGAGTCACCGCCGGTCCAAATACATAAACGTCACGCCACAGACTTGTGTGACTCGGTCGTTGCTATTCAGAGCGAATGATATCGCAGCAAGATTAGCAACGTGCCACTGGCAACTTTGATTTAGCAAGCCGCTAGCTCCCATATAACGCAACAAGGAGCCGCCGTTGAACACAGCTTTGGTTAATTATATACTCCAACGGATAGTGGCAGTCGCCGAGGCGTTGAACGTTAACGTTGATCCACCGTGCGTCCACCGGTGTTAACATGATAACCCGCTTGTAACCCACAGCAGTACTTTGTGCCAGGTACATAATTGGTGCAGAACTTAAATAGATACAAGAGGGCCACGACAAAACATATTATATTCTAAACATCAGCATCAGCTTTCTCGCCTTTCGAGACCACGCTGGGCCCCAGATCGACGACCGTGTAGAACGAAAATGTTTTGACTTCAGGAGCCTTTGCAGTTCGGGATGGTGTGCCCGCACCATCTTCGGAAGGCAAAGGATCATCGGACCGATATGTGTATGAGATCATCATGTTGAACTATGTGGCCGATCAGTTTCTGGTCACTGGACCCCAGATCCGTAGTCCAAGACAGACACAAACCTTGACGTTGCCCCTGAATCCCGGCTTTATGTTCACCTCTCCTCCCACGATGGTGACGTTCGCCCTCCTCTCCAATACGCCTACATTTTTGAGGCGACCACGCGGCTCTTTCTCTCTGATCACTCTTCCAGTCTCTCCTGAACCAATCCCCAGTTCATCGTCTTCTACTCCAAACATGTCCTCATCATCATCGTACTCCCATGCCTCTGCAAAGGCTGCAACAGAGAACGGTGTGGTTGGCAACGATACCTGGTATGAACGCCCATCTGCAACCCTTTGGGGAGATAATCGCACTTGGATGGGATCGTATAATGGATTCGTCAGGGCGAGCTGAAAGGGATTATTTACTCCCGCATGCATAACTCCACTCTTTGCATCTATGCTGGAGCTTGGAACCTTGCCTGCCACGCGCTTTGCTGCCTGCGTTTGAGGAAAGCCGACAGCAATTGCGGGCAAGTAGTTGGCTGCCACAAGTTTGATCTTGTAACGCACGGATTGCGCCTTCTGTTCCGGCTTAATTAATATATGTCTGCAAGCTGGACATCGTTTTGAGACTTTCGAGTGCAGGGGAATTCGATGTGGTCGTAAGTCGCTTGAATGGGGCTAAGTGATGAGATTTCCCAAACTCATCGACGTTACCTCGAGCGCACTGGGGTCGTCCAGCTATTTCCCCATCGTTGTTCAAGCTTGGCTACCTCTTCGACAGTTTCCATGTGTCTCAGAAGTTCGATATCCACGTCGTCTCCACCGCCACCGAGCTGACTGAAGACGCCACTCTCCACCCGGCTCTTGTATTCGGACATCTCGTCTTTGTTTGCCGTCCTGTCTCGGCCCGCACGACTGCGGCCAAGCGGGTTATATTTGCCAACCCCGGGGATATCGCGTGCAAGCGCAGCAAAGGCGGCGGCTGTTGCAGAGGATGTATGCAGGTGATGAGATGCCAATGTTGGCAAATGCGACGAAGACGAAAGAGACGATGTACGCAGAAAAGGTTCAAAGTGTTCTTTCAGACGTTCGAACTCCAGCGACTCGGGTGCAGAGTCCTCGAACTTTTGCAACTGTGCTAAGCATGACATCAGTAAGATGAGGACGAAGCGAGCACTGATCCTCTCTGACCTGCTAGCCCAGTCGGTTTCTCGAATGTGATGTCGACTTCCGCCGAGTCCCAACGACAATGACCGCAATACAAGAAATACGGAGCTTCTCCGACGTTGCTGAGTGAGGTTGAAGGTCGACCATTGCCGTCATCTGGGGGGTCAGACGCTACTACAGACAGAGTAGAGCGACATATCGGACAAGAGAAACAATTGCGTGCACATCTATGGACGATGAGATTGTAGATCCACTTTGGTCGAAGGCAGCTCACCGATTCTTTTCGGCTCGTACACTGGCACTGGGGACCTCGAATAAGCAGTTTGGGCAGTAGTATCCACTGACTTCGACAGAGACACATCGATTACATCGAACGGCATCGCACTCTTCGCAGAAATAAAGGTTGTGCAATGGGTGAAAGCTTGCAGAGGACGAAGCCAATATTGGTGGTGGAGGCGCCGACAAGTTGGACCCAGACATGCAAGGGCAGTAGTAATGGACGCTTGGCCACATATCTCTGTACAAAGCAGGGAAGATTTCACCCTCGGCGAAGTGATGGACGTAGATATTCGACGTCCGAACTAGCACAAACACTTCTTATTGTTTTCTTACATAACAACTGGGGAAACAATGACCTTGCTGCGTCACGCAAGGTGACACAACAATTAATACCAGTGTCCGATCCAACTACATCGTCTGGCAATCTTTACACGTCGTACACTATTCTAGCACCAACCCAAGGATACGGATAGTTGTGTTGATACCAGTTGCGCACACTGCGCCTTTCAGCGATTCGCGGAATCGTGGCGTAAGATCCGCCCAACTGTGGAGAAATAAGCGTTGAATGAACAGTAAGATAGGAGAACTTACCACAACTTGGTGATGACCATCAAAGAAATCAGCAGAGTATCTGTAGAGATGTTCACCATCGTGCAAGCGTCAAACGGACTTTTCCTTACCCGGGGTATAGCTGAGACGGAACGAAGCCCTCGAATTTATCGAATACGGTGGAGGTCCATTCCCACACACCACCGTTGTGTCCTTTGTTACCGTACCTCTCTATTCCCGTGGTAGCACTGATCCGGCTCCTTGTGAGTGTCGATAACCATTGAAGAGATCATGGACTTACGGGACAGGATGCCAATTCCTAAACCCGATGTTTGCACCGCTTTCGTGACCGCATGTGAACTTGTCCATGAACACTCTGAGTTCTGCTTCAGTCGGGAGCCGTCCACCTTTGACGCTCGCATACACCGACAGGTTATCGTAGGAAGTGAGAACAGGCCAGTCCCAAGCAATAGCCATCGACACGGGACCGTATAGCGTACGGACGCAGATCCCTTCGTCTTCGAGATTTACCCAGCTTGCAGGTAAGTCGATTTTATCCCTTCCGGAGCTGGCGTAGAACTCGAAGAATTCTCCATTGGTGACGGGCCTCCAAGAGATCCTAAAGGTATCGACGGAGATTTGGTGGGATGGGCTTTCGTTATCCCAGCCAAATACATGCCCTTCCAGATCTAGCGCTTTGACAGTGTCGTCAGCCTCAATATCGTCAATACCGAGAGCAACGGTAGAAGCTTCGATGACAGTGGTAGGCGAAGGAGGCTTGAGAGCAGCATTCCATGATTCGAGCAGTGACTCCCATGGAGGCGGAGTGAACTCTGGAGGTGGGATGGTTCCATTTCCAGCTCGTTGAAGAAGCATATACAATAAAGTCTGAAATTGGGTCAGAACGGCATATAAAGATGAACGAAAATGCAAAACCTCAATATGTAGGCCCTCGTGTTCATAAGTCATGAAGAGTACCCGAGCCATCTCTCTCGTCAATTGAGTAGTGCCATTGGATATAACCATGTAGAGCTTTGTCAGTCGCTCTCGCACACGTTCCTTGAATGCGAGGATGCTATCGAGCGATGGCCAATCTTCGTAGTTTCGCGGGACTTCAGAGTGCGTCTGACAACAATCTGTAAAATTATAGACCAGAAAAATGGAGGAAACAAACATGGCATTGGGTTGGATCGTCTACATTAGGGTCAATGCCTCTCTATTCATAGATAGGATATTCAGTCATATACAGCACGAGGGAAAGCGACCTACTTCAAATATAAGCTACATTTTCAAGCATCAATACAAACTAGCTTCGGCAGACAGGATATACGAAACTAACCTTGAATTCCTCAGGTTGCGTATGAGGTTCTTGCAACAAGCGGGAGAGGTGAATATCCAGGAATGTGGGTATATGACCAAGGTAAAATAAGCATATGTGACGCAAGTCAATAGGCCTGTCGAAAAGCATGGAGGATGGAATCATCCGGAGCGTAACGAAGTCCCATGCATTCCACATCTCTTGCCAATCGTCAATGGTTGGCACACCAAACTTGTTGCCAACAACCCTCTGGGCGGGTGTAGAAGGTGACTGAAAGGGAAAGGCAAATGGTGGACGCTCTAACAACCACAGGGAGTAACGTGACGTGCTATCCATCCAACGCTGGATGGGTCGCAAATTAGCGTCATTGAATAAAGTATATGCGTCTTTCTCCGAGTACTGAGAACGAGTGTTAAGTAGGACGACTCGACGATAGACGATTTTCTACCTTAAGAGACATTTCGATCTTGACGAGTTCATCTTTTGAAAAATAGATCTCTTCCTCGCTGCCTGGAATGGTGATCTTGTGAGGGTATAGGCACTTAAAATATGCCTTATGGGCACCTAGAATAGCGTGAGCAAGGAACATAGGGATGACAATCCCAAATACACTCACGACTACATTCATCATAGACGTTGGCGTATTCCCAGTTACTAGGGTCAAACAGTTCCGAGTTGCCAAGAGCGGTGCCTGCTGCCTTGAGACCATTCATAATGAAGCTCCTGGTATGACCTTTAGGATCGTTATAAGCAATCTCGATTTCCTGTCGGCAGTTGTCGTGGTCAAGACCCAGTAGAAGAGTATCTCCATAACCAGCGCGCAATGGCAACGAGCGGAGGAACTGAGCATCCTCTCCCCGTGAAAAGTTCCCGATAGAGGAGCCTAAGAACAAGAGGTGGAGCGCCGGTTCCGGATTGGACGACATCGCTATTTCGGCATCTTGCGGATGTTCGGTGGATACACTGGATGATTCGGGAGGAGCGTCTTCTCCACGGTTATAGCGCTCATGTGGCGCATTGCCATTCTCAGCACAGACCCCTATATGAACCGTCTCCCGTAGGCCTCCTTGGCGTATGAAAGCAATACCGTTTTCATAGGTCCCAAGCAGACCTTTTGCCTCGACCTTTCCCTGCATAGCAGAACCCACGTTGGAATCGAGCAACTGATTCAAAGATCGTTGGATCTCTTGTTCTTCGAGATCGAGTGCAAAGTACGTAGCGGCAGGAACGGTGGAGGTTCTTGATACCAACCCACTGAGGGCGTTGAGTATATGCGAGGTTTTTCTAAGAGCACTGGGATGTGTATCAGGGACGCCCACAAAGTCGAGAATCAGAATCGGAACAGTAGAACCGCGGGTTGGATTCATGTACGTGACTGTAAGATGGACAAGCATGGCTACAGGAAATAGCCCAGCTATAACAAAGGTTTGACAATACTCACCCTGCGCCAAGCTCCAGTAATACCTGAGCAGCCGGTGTACCTTCATGTCCTCGGCTTTGCATGATGCTCACTATCTCGGGAGCGTGCTGGTGAAGTATTTCTTCCTCGGCACCAAACAGGTAATACTCTGGCGCATCTGTGGTGATCTTTTCGTAAAGCTTGAGACCACGCACATCGTAGAGCAGCGCGGTGGGTAGCGTCTTCGTGTTGAACGGTGCTCTAAGACCCCTAACGATGTGGTCTGGGATGAGGTACTGAGGTTTGTCCACACCATTTTGGCAATTTCGAATATCAAGAATGTGGACCGTAGCACTTGCGTCGCCCATGGTCGAGAGGTGAGAGTATAATGCCAAGAGGGGGTGGTAGATGCGAATGTCAACCTGCCTGGCTGTCCCTCTCCTTTATGCAGGGCAGGGCCGCAACGCAGGAACGGCGCTGAAGTAAGCCACCCCCCCCGTAAATAAGCGGGAAAATGCACATGCACATGTCGATACGACATCATCTCATCTGTAAATCCGTCAGACGGATAGAAGAAGAAAATGAATCATCGATTGGGGGCAAACTAACGTTCTTGGGATACCAATGACTTGAGTGCGCACTCCGCTCTGTCCCCAATCATCCGGGGACAACCAGTTTGCGTTGTACCAATTCCTTTTGCTCGCAGCGACTCGAATCGAGCAAGGAAATATGGTCAGAACCCAACTCGAACTCCTACTAGAGTGCTTTCTTACTAGAACGGTAACGGCCTCAGTCTTGTTCGGCAGATATGTTACCAGGCTCGTTGATCACCCAGCGTGGAAGGCACCATGCGTCACTTCTGCGGTTGAGGAGCATGGTTGACAGCTTCGTGATGCTACATCACTTCTTGCCTCTGCAAGCGTTTTCCACGTCGGTTACTTACAGGTAAGACCCGATTGAGTTGGACGAAGAGACTAGCTAGTATTTGTTGGAATCACTGTCAATTGAATGTCACCGTGGAGCGCATATAGTATGCAACAGCTCGGAGTTTCAAAGTCCTGTGCTTGTCCTTAGTCAGCCAAGCGTCGCTCTTTTCTTTCGCCCTCAACATCGACAATGAGCTCCGCGTTTGTTGTCCCACCACCGGGCATGCCGCCCCCACCACCGGGAATGCCTCCACCATCTGGATTTAACCAGAATGTCTCCTCCAGCATGACTCTCGAAATGCTCTCGCAAAAGTCGCAAAAATGGGTTTCGATGCAAAAGAAGCGCTATGGCGAAAAACGCAAGGGTGGCTACGTTGACATGGGGAAACAGGTATTTGCAGCCTTGCTCGTCATTACACTCCATGCCGACGCGTATTGCAGGACCTCCCTCCTGAACACGTCCGGAAAATTATCAAGGATCACGGAGATATGAGTAACAGGAAATTCCGTAACGATAAACGTGTTCATCTCGGTGCGCTCAAGTACGTGCCCCACGCTGTCATGAAACTTCTTGAAAATATCCCCTACCCTTGGGAGCAAGTCCGCGAAGTACCCGTTCTCTATCACATCACTGGTGCTATCACCTTTGTGAACGAGATTCCCCGCGTTATCGAACCCGTTTATCATGCGCAGTGGAGTACCATGTGGCTGGCAATGCGCCGAGAGAAGCGGGATCGTAGACATTTCAAGCGTATGCGCTTCCCTCCTTTCGACGATGAAGAACCGCCACTTGACTATGGAGACAACGTTTTGGATGTCGAGCCTTTGGAGGCGATTCAGTTGGAGCTAGATTCTGAGGAAGATGCGGCAATCGTTGACTGGTTTTATGACCCAAAGCCACTTGTCGACTCTCCTGCCGTTAATGGTTCCTCATACCGCTACTGGTCGCTCACCCTTCCAATAATGGCGAACCTTTATCGCCTCGGACGCACCTTGTTATCGGACCGTCCGGATAGCAACGCGACTTACTTGTTTGACAAGAAGTCTTTTTTCACGGCCAAGGCTCTGAATATGGCTATTCCTGGTGGACCCAAATTCGAGCCACTCTATCGCGATATGGACGCATTTGATGAAGATTGGAACGAGTTCAATGACATCGGCAAGGTAATCATCCGCAATCAAATCCGTACCGAGTACAAAGTCGCCTTCCCCCATCTATACAACTCGTTACCTCGTTCAGTCCACCTGTCCCCGTACCACGTACCCAAAAACGTCTATATTCGGACGGATGACCCAGACTTGCCCGCATTCTATTTCGACCCCCTTATCAACCCCATTTCTCTCCGAGGCGCCACGCCCCAAAATGCTCCTTTTGTATCCCACGAGGACAAAATCTTCGGTCCCAATGGTGTTGATGAGGACGACTTTGAACTTCCTGATGAAGTACAGCCATTCTTGGAGGACAAGCCTCTTGAAAACGACATCACAGCGGATGCGATCGCTTTATGGTGGGCTCCTGATCCATACAACCGTCGCTCTGGCCGGATGAGGCGTGCGCAAGACATTCCATTGGTGAAGAACTGGTATTTGGAACACTGTCCACCCAACCAGGCTGTGAAAGTCCGCGTCTCGTACCAGAAACTGCTCAAGTGTTATGTTTTGAATGAACTCAAGACTCGTCCGGAGAAAGCTATGACGAAGAAGAACTTGTTCCGACAACTCAAAGCAACGAAGTTCTTCCAAACGACGAGACTCGATTGGGTCGAAGCTGGTCTGCAAGTGTGCAGGCAAGGTTACAATATGCTCAATTTGTTGATTCATCGCAAGGTAAGCAGTACTTCAATATTCATTGCAGCGGTTATTGACGTTTTTGTAGAATCTGAACTATCTACACCTCGATTACAACATGAACTTGAAGCCCGTTAAGACGCTTACAACCAAAGAGCGCAAGAAGTCTCGCTTTGGAAATGCCTTCCACTTGTGTCGTGAAATCCTGCGGCTCACGAAGCTTGTTGTTGATGCGCATGTCCAATTTCGGCTCGGCAACGTCGATGCTTTCCAACTTGCTGACGCCTTGCAATACATTTTTGCTCACATCGGTGCCCTCACTGGTATGTACCGTTACAAGTACAAGGTTAGGTCGTCGTTGCATCGTGTTTCTCGATGGCTGATCTGTCGACATAGCTGATGAGACAAGTACGCATGACCAAGGACTTGAAGCACTTGATCTACTATCGCTTCAACACAGGTCCTGTTGGCAAGGGGCCCGGGTGTGGTTTTTGGGCGCCTGGTTGGCGAGTCTGGCTTTTCTTCATGCGCGGTATTGTTCCCCTTCTCGAACGTTGGCTTGGGAACCTCCTTGCTCGTCAGTTCGAGGGTCGCAACAGTAAGGGCATCGCAAAAACGGTGACGAAACAGCGCGTGGAGTCGCACTATGACCTCGAGCTTCGTGCAGCCGTTATGCACGATATCCTGGATATGATGCCGGAGTCGATCAAGCAGAACAAGGCGAAGACGATTTTGCAGCATTTATCCGAAGCTTGGCGGTGTTGGAAAGCAAACATTCCTTGGAAGGTTCCGGGAATGCCGACTGCTATTGAAAACATTATCCTGCGATACATCAAGAGCAAGGCCGATTGGTGGTGCTCGTAAGTTTTCATTCTTTTGTATGAACAATTTTGATGTGTATGCACATATTTTCATAGTGTTGCTCACTACAATCGCGAACGCATCCGGCGTGGTGCCACGGTCGACAAAGCTGTTGTAAAGAAGAATCTGGGTCGACTCACCCGTGAGTGGTCTCTGCATCGTGCTTGTTGTCGCTCTAAGGAAGAACTAGGTCTTTACCTCAAGGCTGAACAGGAACGACAACATGGTTACCTCAAGGACGGTCCTTATATCAGTGCCGAAGAGGCTGTTGCCATATACACCGCGACCGTGCATTGGTTGGAAAGTCGAAAGTTTGCACCAATTCCATTCCCGTAAGCCAATCCCTCTCGAGTTGAGGTTGCGTCTCACGTCGTGAATCAGCCCTTTGTCCTACAAGCACGATACCAAGCTTTTGGTCTTAGCCCTCGAGAAGCTGAAGGAAGCTTACTCGGTCAAAGGACGACTCAATCAGTCGCAGCGCGAGGAACTCGCTCTTATTGAACAAGCATATGATAACCCTCATGAATGTGAGTCACGTTCTGCCAAACTTCGTGATAGAGTATCTTACCTTGATGTCAGGCTTGTCTCGCATCAAACGTCTGCTTCTTACACAACGCGCCTTCAAGGAGTCAGGTATCGAGTTTTTCGACACTTATGACAAGTTGATTCCTTGCTACGACATCGAACCTGTGGAGAAGATTACGGATGCCGTGAGTTTGTTCGTGATTGTGTCAGATCATTAATGGACCTTCCTTCTAGTACCTCGATCAATTCCTGTTTTTCGAAGCGGACAAGAGAGGGCTGTTCCCCGCGTGGATTAAGCCCGCCGATACTGAGCCACCCCCTCTCCTCGTGTACAAATGGTGTCAAGGGATCAACAACTTGACCGATATCTGGGAGACAAGTGAAGGAGAGTGCAACGTCATGATGGAAACCGTGTTCTCGAAGGTATACGAGAAGATTGACTTGACGCTCCTTAACCGTTTGCTCCGCCTCATCTTGGATCACAATTTGGCGGACTATATCACTGCGAAGAACAACACCGGTAAGCTGGACAACTACATTGCAACCGTTGACTTTCATCTAATGCCAATTTAATCTAGTTTTGACCTACAAGGATATGGCGCACACTAATGCGTATGGTCTCATCCGTGGTCTTCAATTTTCTGCCTTCGTTTTCCAGTACTATGGCCTCGTGCTCGATCTTTTGATCCTTGGACTTCAAAGAGCCAGCGAGATGGCAGGACCTCCCCAGATGCCGAACAATTTCCTACAGTTCCGCGATTCTGCTACCGAAACACGACATCCGATTCGACTGTATTCCCGCTATGTTGACAGGCTACACATTCTCTTTCGTTTCACAGCCGACGAAGCACGCGATCTTATTCAACGTTACTTGAGCGCCAACCCAGATCCGACGAACAACAACGTTATCGGATACAACAACAAACGATGCTGGCCTCGTGACTGTCGCATGAGACTCATCAAGCATGACGTCAACCTTGGCAGAGCTGTATTCTGGAACGTGAAGCAGAGCCTACCCCGGTCTTTGACGACCATCGAATGGGAAGATACGTTCGTCAGTGTCTACTCTCAGAACAATCCTCAGCTTTTGTTCTCCATGTGCGGATTTGAGGTCCGCATACTGCCTAAAATTAGGACGATGGGGGGAGAACAATTTTCGTTGAGGGATGCGGTCTGGAATCTCACCAATGAGCAAACGAAAGAGCGGACTGCGCAGGCTTTTCTTCGCGTATCAGACGAAGGTGCGTTAGATAATGGCGATTTTTCTTTTGCGACTCTAAGTAATTCTGTCGCAGGCGTCCAGCAATTCAACAATCGCATCCGACAGGTATTGATGAGTTCGGGTTCTACAACGTTCTCCAAGATCGTGAACAAGTGGAACACTGCTTTGATCGGCCTCATGACCTATTATCGAGAGGCAGTTATTCACACGAACGAGTTGCTCGACGCTCTAGTGAAGGCCGAGAACAAGATCCAGACACGAGTTAAAATCGGTCTGAACAGTAAAATGCCCTCTCGTTTTCCCCCAGTCGTGTTCTACACCCCTAAAGAACTCGGCGGTCTCGGGATGTTGTCGATGGGTCATGTGCTGATCCCCCAAAGCGATCTTCGTTGGTCGAAGCAGACGGACGTTGGAGTCACGCACTTCCGTGCTGGCATGTCTCACGAGGAAGATCAGCTTATTCCCAACTTATACCGCTATCTGCAGCCGTGGGAAGCCGAGTTCCTGGATTCTGCGCGCGTTTGGTCAGAATATTCCATGAAACGAAAGGAGGCCAACGCTCAGAACCGCCGCCTGACCCTAGAAGATCTCGAAGATAGTTGGGACAGGGGTATTCCTCGAATCAACACGTTGTTCCAAAAGGATCGGCATACGTAAGTCGTATGAAATTTGCACCCTGGTTTCGCGTTGATGGTTTCCTGCTAGCTTGGCCTATGATCGTGGTTGGCGTGTTCGCACTGACTGGAAGCAATATCAATTGTTGAAACAGTGCGTCGCTCCTCTTCCGCTATTCGCACACAACTGACTACTTGCAGTAATCCCTTCTGGTGGACTTCGCAGAGGCATGACGGGAAATTGTGGCAACTCAACAATTACCGTGTCGATGTCATCGCTGCTCTTGGTGGTGTCGAAGGAATCTTAGAACATACGCTCTTCAAGGGGACTTACTTCCCAACTTGGGAGGGTCTTTTCTGGGAGAAGGCGTCCGGTTTCGAGGAATCCATGCGATATAAGAAACTCACGAATGCCCAGCGCTCTGGTCTGAACCAGATTCCCAACCGTCGATTCACGCTATGGTGGAGCCCAACGATCAACCGCGCGAACGTTTACGTTGGTTTCCAGGTCCAGCTTGACTTGACTGGTATCTTCATGCACGGCAAGATTCCTACGCTCAAGATCAGTTTGATCCAGATCTTCCGTGCTCATTTGTGGCAGAAGAGTAAGTTTGCATTCTTCCATGCGGACTCGTTTTGATTGCATTCCGCAGTTCACGAGAGTGTGGTCATGGACTTGTGTCAGGTGTTTGATCAAGAGCTTGAGCCCTTGCAGATCGAGACAGTTCAGAAAGAGACGATCCACCCTCGCAAGAGTTATAAAATGAACTCATCATGCGCCGACATATTGTTGTTTTCTGCGTACAAGTGGAACATCACCCGCCCATCTCTTGTGACCGATGTGAGTTCTCTCCTCAAACAGTTGTGCAGAAATTCATTTCTTGGAACAGAACAAAGATGTCTTGGACGGCACCACAAGCAACAAGTATTGGATTGATGTGCAGCTCCGATGGGGTGATTTCGATTCCCACGATATCGAGCGGTATACGCGTGCAAAGTTCTTGGACTATGTAAGTGGTTATCTTCGGGATTGCTTGCATTTGGGTAACATTCGTTGCTCAGGTTTCCGATTCGATGAGCATCTACCCGTCTCCTACTGGTGTCATGATAGGCATGGACCTGGCGTACAATCTTTGGTCGGCATATGGCAATTGGTTCCCTGGCATGAAGCCCCTCATTCAACAGGCAATGGCCAAGATCATGAAGGCAAACCCCGCCTGTCACGTCCTGCGCGAGCGCATACGCAAAGGTCTCCAACTATATTCTTCGGAGCCGACGGAACCATACCTGAACAGTCAAAACTACTCTGAGCTATTTTCGAACCAGATCATTTGTATGTACATCGGAATTGGTACATCTAACGTCGCTGACCTTTCATATAGGGTTTGTGGACGACACAAACGTCTATCGCGTCACGATCCACAAGACCTTTGAAGGAAATTTGACCACCAAGCCCATCAGTAAGCGATCAGCTGTTGTCCGCGGCAAAGCGAGAACTTAATTGTCTTTTTAGATGGGGCTATCTTCATATTCAATCCGCGATCAGGACAACTCTTCCTGAAAGTCATCCACACGAGCGTCTGGGCTGGCCAGAAGCGTCTAGGGCAGCTCGCGAAATGGAAGACAGCTGAAGAAGTCGCTGCTTTGGTTCGCTCTTTGCCAGTCGAAGAACAGCCCAAGCAAGTGATCGTGACTCGCAAGGGAATGTTGGGTAAGCACCATAAACCACACTCGTAAGCCCGGCTTACCTCGTTTCCCAGATCCTCTGGAGGTGCATTTGCTGGACTTCCCGAACATTGTCATCAAGGGTAGTGAACTGCAGCTGCCGTTCCAAGCATGCATGAAGATGGAAAAGTTTGGTGATCTGATCCTTGTAGGTTTTTTCAATCACTTTGGTTTAGCTGGGCCTCATTTATTGTAGCGCGCTACACAACCACAAATGGTGCTCTTCAGTCTATATGGTATGTTCAAACTTTTGTCGATATTCTCATCTTACATTTCCAACAGACGACTGGCTGAAATCTATCTCGAGTTACACCGCCTTCTCTCGTCTTATCCTCCTCTTGCGTGGATTGCATGTCAACAACGAAAAGGCCAAGATTATTCTTCATCCCGACAAATCAACAATCACGGAACCTCATTTCGTGTGGCCAACTTTGACGGACGACGAGTGGATCAAGGTCGAGGTAGCCATGAAAGACCTCATTCTGGCTGTAAGTCTCGTCCTAATCGATCGTCAACTTTCCTTGATATCTTATTCTTCCGATTAAAGGACTTTGGCAAACGTAACAGTGTCAACATCGCATCATTGACGGCTAGTGAAATTCGTGACATCATTCTCGGACAAGAGATTGTCGCTCCCTCTGTACAACGCCAACAGATGGCGGAACTGGAAAAGGGTACCGAAGCGCAAGGGCAGGTCACGGCTGTTCAAACGTAAGCTGTCGTTGGAATGACTGTAAAAAAATTATTCTAATCTTGAATCCAGCCAAACGACCAATATTCATGGTGATACCATCCAGACGGTCACGAGTAAGTGTAGTTCAGTAACTGCGCGTGTTACGCCGACTGACTCGGTATGATTGCAGCGACAAGCTACGAGCAGCAGGTATTCAGCAGCAAATCCGACTGGCGTGTCCGTGCCATTTCCGCGACCCATCTGCCTCTTCGTCTCCAACACATTTACGTGTCGAATGATGACGTGAAAGATGACGCTGCTTCGTACACATACGTGCTCCCGAAGAACGTTCTGCGCGCTTTTGTCACCGCCGCGGACCTGCGGACCCAGGTCGCCGCCTTCA
The DNA here is from genome assembly GCA_038092235.1 of Leccinum boreale. NCBI lineage: Eukaryota > Fungi > Basidiomycota > Agaricomycetes > Boletales > Boletaceae > Leccinum > Leccinum boreale. The sequence continues at coordinate 100,212 of JBBPPX010000024.1, read as the reverse complement.
TGTATGGTGTCTCCCCGCCGGACAACAAGCAAGTCAAGGAGGTCAAGGCAGTGGCTTGGGTACCCCAGCGGGGAAGCAATAACACTGTTGAGCTGCCAGCTCAGCTCCCCAAGGACGACTTCTTACTGAAAGATCTTGAGCCTTTGGGATGGATCAAGACCCAAGCGCTCGAGCTCAACCACTTATCGCCGACGGACATTACCACACAAGCGAAGCTTATGGCGGATCATCCCGAATTCGGATCATCGACTATCTGTATCGCCGCTTCGTTCACTCCTGGGTCCGTCTCGTTGTCTGCCCATTCGCTGACTGTCGCTGGATTCGAATGGGGTCGTAAAAACGTGGACAATTCGTCCAATCCGCCGGGCTTCAACCCCAACATGTCCGAGAGCGTTCAGCTTTTGTTATCGGATCGCATCTTTGGTATGACCCTGGTGCCGGAGGGCAAGGTCTGGAACTATGGTATTGGCCTCACTCAGTTGTGGTCGTCCAACTTGCCGTACAGCATGACGCTTGACACACCACTTCTCTTCTGGGCAGAGGAACACCGACCTGCTGCGTTCTTGACTGTGAGTTGATCGTTTTCGATAGGACTTTTTGGTTTGCTCACACACCACCTTGCAGTTCGCAAACCTGGAACAAGGCGAAGACAGTGCGGATGTGGAGAATAGCTTTGCGTGATGTATCATACATATTTCTTTCGTCTCGTTTATGTTGCTCTGTATCCGTTAATTTCACGTCGCTTTTGCAATCTCGTTAATGACGTTCTGGAATCGTGCACTCGCTCGCTTTGCCAGTACATACATCAAGGTATTTTACTAGGTTACATGATATAGCAAATTATGTCATGGGTCAATAATGCTCATGGCCATATAAAAAAGGGGGGAATATCGCGTTCCAAGAAAATTAGTATAGCGAAGGAGTACCATAGATGTATAATCAGGTCGTCACGAAACCGAGCGACACCACCGACCCGCTCTGGGTGAGCGCCAGCAACGTGCCCACTTCCTGCGGTGTATCAGACAGTCCAAACTCCTCCCCATCGATTTTTTCTGTCCGCGTTGCCGCGACTGCGAACGGTTTGGACCCTCTCCGAGGAGGCGGAGGAGAGAGGGCGACGAATTCGCAGTCAGCCTCAACGAGCGGCGATGTTCCCAACCCACTACTCATCGGGCCCGCCGACGACGTCAGCGAGGCGGCGGCATTCGAGAGCTGGAGAAAACTCGGCTCATTTTGCATCGTCGTAATATGCTCGCCGAGCCCAAACGGCTGGGGAGAAACGAAAAAAGGCGTGGGCAGGTCGTCGTCTTCGTACTCGTCGCTGAGATCGAGGGTGCTGACCTGGAGGGAGGGCAGAACCGAGGATGTGGGAGACTGGGCGGGGGAATGCGAGACGGGAGGGGTGCTCAGGTTGCGTAGACGTTGTCTGATAGAAAGGGTTCTGGAGGGGGTGGGATCGGGATCGCTTAAAGAGGATGAATGTGGACGGGATGATGGTGGTGCAGGGATGAGATGGAGATCGGGCGCGCCAGCACTAGATCCCCGGCGATGGCCTCGCGTAATCGCAGGGTCGTCTGGACGAGGAGGAAGAGCGGTGGAAGGGGGCGACTTAGGTGACGTCATAGAGAGTCGCATGGCACGCTGTGCGACGGAATTTCTGAAAGATTTTGGAGGCACGAAAGCGGGTATTCTCGAGGGACCAGCCTGTACTGCAGATTCCTGGACTATCGGAGCAGGAGGGGGAGCGAAATTAGGTGCCGGCCGCGGTGGTGGCATGGAACGCCGCTTGGTCGTCGCGATATGCGCCACAGGTGGTGGACCAGAAACGTAAAGGGACATCGGCCGCGATGACGAGACATTGTCGGCAACGGGTCTGTAAGACAAAGAGAAAGACTCGCCACTAGCGGATATCGGCACCAGAGGTCGAACTCGGGAGTCAGAGGTACTGACTGAACCGACGCTGTACGTCGACGAAAGTGAGGCACGTTTCCAAAACGTAGGCGACAACGAGGCATTACTCTGGGGGCTGGTTCGAGGACGGGATAGAGAATTGAACGATGAAGTACTGGGGGAACGATCAAGAGAGCGGACGACGGGTATAGATGTGCTTGATCCCACCGAGGTGCGATGACTGTTCTCCGATGAAAGTGGAATGGAAGGCGGGGGTTTCGAAGGCGGTGTGGGCTGCTTCGGAAGAGCGATACCTTGGCGAGACCATCGTTTAGTGATAGCAACGCTTTGAGGAAGCTTGTCCGTCAGCGCAGACCCAACCGCAGGAGATAGCAAATTAGCAGTCCCATTTCCGTTTCCCAGCGGAGTCGTTACCTCTTCGCTCTCTTCGCTGTCATGGGCTTCGTCGATAGAATAGGACGGTGCCACAGAGACGGCACGCGGAAGGAAAGAATCCGATTGTTCAGCAGAAAAACAGAGCGACTGAGGGGAGACAGGGGAAGTTTCCCCAGGCGTTTCGTCACCAGACCCTCTGGAAGGAATGCCAAAGTTTCCCGCAACACTGCGATTACCGTCAGCTTGCTTGTACATGGCTTTCTGCTCGGGTAACAAAAGAGGGGGAGGAGCTGCAGCGACATTCTTGCATTTCCTGGGAGGGGGCTGGAGAGAAAATGTCAATGCGCCTTGAGTTGTTAGGGAAGGAATCGGGGGGGCTGTGGAAGGTCTGACTCCTGGAACGGCGTCTAGCGCATCGCGCTCCCTGGATATTTTCAGATCTGATGCGGTGATAACTGGCATGTTGGCCGATCGCAGACTCGGAGCAGGGGAGCCTCTTCCGGACCCACTCGACGGTGAGAGGGGAAGCGAGCGGGCTGGAGAGGAGGTAGAATCCGCCGAGGATTTGTTCCGGAGCATGGTGAGAAGGCTAGTGCCCACCACACCAAACGAGCCCTCTCCATGTACAATAGTCGGACCTTCAACGGAGGGCGAACACGACCGCGAGGCTGAGAATCTACCTTTCACGGTAGTAGTCGGAGAGGGTGACGACGGGACGCTCATGCCGAGGGAACGCAGCGATGCAGTAGGGGAGGGAGAAGTTGGCCTTGGCTGCGATAAGGTAGGAGAGCGTCTTGCAGGGTTCATTGTGATAAGTCCCTGCAGATGCATTGAGAGCATGACATCCATATCGCCCTTGGGCTCATTCCTTCCATTCGACTGTGCTGAGATGTCGAGACCAGCACGTACGGCCCTACATTGCGTGTTAGGACCTGGGATAAGCGGAAAACGGCGGAGACTATTACCTCTGTGCCAACACCGCAGCCTTGATGGTTGCTATCCAACGCTGTGACTCGGCAGTGTCTGCGATCTGCAAGTACCACATTGTGCGCAGATTGTCCTGCCGAGTTTCTGCGCTCCGCGTTGCAGAAACGTCCTTTGCGGCGAATTTGACTACGTTTCCCCTACCGCCAACGTCTTCTTCGGCCACAAAAATGACGGTATCTTCGGTGACTTGTAATCTCTCGATCTCCTTGTCATTATTTGAGGTAGCTTTGAACAAGTGGACGTGGGTCTCGTGAGTGGGTGGATGTGAAGTGAGCACTATTGTGCGCGGTTTCCACTGTTTTGCAAGTGCGTAGACGAGCAAGGATGAAGGAGGGGAGAACTTTGGTACTGTGGCGGACAACTGTGTGAAGGGACGGAGAGCGCCCAATGTAGCCGGAAATGGAGGAATGGATGCACGAGGCGTTTGATGGGAATCGAGTGATAAGTGACTTTCGGACCTGTGTGAATCAAGGAGAAGCTCTGGACCGAGCCCGATGGACTGAGCAGCTGCATCCCGCAGGCGTTCGCGTTCCTCATGCTCGCAGTCTCTGTGGGCACTCGATGAAGTGACGGTGGTGTTGTTACGGGCGCTGATTTCGATGACACCCGGCATGACATTGGCAGTGAGAGGCAGGGACGGAAAATTTGGTTTCTTGCGAGAGACCGAACCAATTTTCTTACGGAAACCGAGCGCACCTGAGGCCGCTGAGAGGATGTTTGAGCGGTGTCTGGCTGGCAGAGTAGACGAGAACTTTTCAAAGTGCGAATGGACCGAGCCGTACGCGGTAGAAGTTGAGCCAAAGTCGTCGAGGTCTTTTCACAGTGTGAAGTGAGGCCGCGTGTGAGAGAGAGAAGAGACTTACTGTGAGTGTATGCATGGTCTACGCTAGCAATTGAGCGGTCCTTGCGAGAGGAAGAGGGACGGGGAAACCAATTTGAGTGAGAAGTCGGAGGGGGCATGGAAGGAAGCTAGTAGCAAGGACATGATGTGACCTGACAGAAATGGCAGGAACCCTTCGTCGTCGGAATCACGTTCCTCAAATTAAACCGTATCTACCCTACTACTACTCCGTTTAAAAGTACCGTAAGGGCCAACCGTCCCTGGTGCCCCTCCCAGTCTCTTCTGGTTCACCCCTTCGCTCTGTCGCGGAATCGCTGCCCTTGGTTGCTCGACAGGTCTCGTCATGTAGTCAGGTTCCCGAACCTCCAGGCCGAGCAATCGCCTCAGCACCGCATTTTCACGTTCGAGACGCGCAAGTTCGCACTCCCGTTCCAGCGCCCAGTCTCTCTCCTCGAACTCAATGTCCTCCGACGCCGAAGGCGGGGGAGACGCGTCTTCCCCGTTCAGAACGCGCAACAGTGTACGGAGCGTGGTGGATACCCGGCCCAGGGAAATCGACTCGGCAGTCGTAAATGAGAGCGCGCGAAGGAGATTCTCAGACTCTTTTGCAAGCAGTCTCGCTTCGTATTCACGGATCAACGCGAGCTCGTGCTCCTGGACGTCCCGCTGCAACGAGGCATGAGCCGACCATATCGACGACGAGTGACACGTGACGTACAGCCCTCGTGCGGAATGCAGCCATGACGCTCTCCAACGTCTGCTCGTACTCTTTGATCAGCCCTCCCAATTGCTTGTTGTCGTGCACTAGTCCCTGGTTCTCTGCCCCGAGAGTGACGTTCATCTGTTCCAGTTCAGAGTCATAGAGGTCTACACTTCGTAATAAGCAAACAAGTACGCATCCCGCTCACGCAAATATACCTTGAGGTTTGTCGAGGTTGAACCTGTAGACAATGAAATCTGTACGTGCACGGTCGAACGGCGGTTCTGACGCACCTCCTCAGCACAAAGCCCGTCTGGGCGTGAGCAGCCTGGTTCTACCACCGGTGAGAATCGACAAAGCGAGCAGAACGGGTCACATACTTTGACTACGCTCGCGGAAGTATGGAGCGTAGCAGAAAGTGACTTGTTCTGTGCGATTTGTTCGGCAAGTTCCTGGATAGTATTCACGAGCTGGACGAGTTCAGATTCGCCGGTGTTGTCGAGGATAGTCATCGCACGTGGTACATAAGATGTGTATTGCTTCCGACGCGACGCGCGCTTTGGCAAGCCTCCAGCTTTGGCACGCCTCCACTTCAATTCTGATTCCACACCACCACCAAATCTAGTCTACAAAGCCATGATTGCGATAAGTTATTGTGCTTGTGGACCCATGCAGGCGCGTATATATATTCCACAGTATCTGTACGCGCCCATGCCAATTACCCCTCATGACTTCACTGCACACCTCCCGTTCCCTGGCGCGCATGTCTCCCAGAGTTGCGCGCCCGAAGAAGGTACCTGCCTCCCTTCCATCTGACACAAAAACAGATAGCGCAGTGAGCGATCAACCTGCACCGGCTACATCAGGGTTTTTCGATCCTAGCGCCGCGATCCCGCGGTTCAACCTTGAAAGAACCTTTCCAGCCATCCTTGCCCCCTTAGCGCTCCTTCACAAGATCCCCGAATCGCAGGACATCGATGCCTTGCGTGCGCTGGGCCCCGTATTTTCTCATCGTGTCAATGAGATCCTCCACTCCATGACCCGTCTCCCAGATCACATACGCACCAGTCCAAAGTATCAGATTGCACTGGGCGGTGTCAAATCCTCCATCGACTTGTTTTCCGGCTACGTTGGCCAGGTACCACAACATGACCGACCAATTTCTCGTCAGGAATCTATTCACATCTCCATGCAGCTTCTCGACATGGCGATGTCGGGTCTGAGGACGTTCTTGAGCGCTGCTGCCTGCGAAGTCGCTCAGCTGAAGCCTTTGCCACAGATCCCCGTCGAGATTGATGTCGTAGACGAACCCGAAGTATCGCCTACATCATCGTCGGATTCCTTCGCCGAATTCGGGTCAAACACAGCGGCTTCTGCGTCTCCCTCTACGGACACACTCAATCAGTCGCCAAAGTCCAAAGTCTCTGCGTTGCTCAAGCTTCGCGACAGAATCAAAAAGAAGGCATCTCGTATGGAGTTGTCGGCTCCCAACTCTTCCCCGTCTAGCACAGCAGTAGACAGCGATTCAGGAGGCCTGAGCTGTGGTTATGTCCACGTTACCGTCAACAACATCCGCAACTCATTGGCTCAGTTTCCAGTTTTCATCGATCCAACCCTTGGCAGGATACCGCATCCCGATGATGATAAAGAACTGTGGAAGGATCGTAACGGGTTGGCTCAACTCGCCTCTCTCAAGGCTCTCGTGCGATACATGACAAGTCCGGATGCTGACAACGACGTGGAGATCATCGACGTCTTCTTCCTGTGCTTTCGCTTTTTCTCGAGCCCTCGAGAGACGCTCGACGTTCTCATGGACAGATACAACGAAGACATACCTTGTGAATCTAGTTCCATGGCGCGAGCCTACTCTATGCAGGTCAAGGTTCGCATTGCGAAGTTGGTGTACCTCTGGGTGGATCTTCACTGGCGCTCGGAGGACGCGGAGGTGGTACATCGTCTCCATCAATTCATCCACAACCGCATGGTACAAGAGATGCCAAAGGACGCTTGCGCGAGGTTGTGTAAATCGTTCCGCCAGCGGATTGCAGCCGGCAAGCAATCCAGGGGACTCAGGAAGGAAAAAACGATCGCACGCGCTGAATCAAGGCACCGACAAGACGTGGTCTTCTGTAGTTGGGAACCGCGGGAGAAGAAGTCGATGATGAAGCACGACTTTGCCAGAGTCAAACTCCAGCATTTCCAGTCTCGCCGAGGTCAAATCATGCTAGCGTTTCAGTTGACGCTCCTTTTATTTGAAAAGTACTGTGCTTTCGAGCCCGAGGACGCGGTTCGGTATCTCATGACTAGGAACGACGAAGACGAACAGCCCTCGTCCGAGGTTGGGTGCAAAGTAGCAAATTTTATGGCCTACGAAAAAGCCGTGCATCGCTTCGTCATGGATAGCATCGGGACTGCTGATTCAGTGCAAGCGCGAACCGAAATGACTGAATTCTTTTTGGAGTTGGCCACTGTAAGTTTTTCTCTCAGTGGATCATCGATAGCGTTGGCTGACGCTGGAGACAGAAATGCCACGAAATCCGTAACTATTCAGCCTCTTGTTTAATCGCCCTCGCCTGCGATCGTCCGACCGTGCTACCTTTTATCACGGTACGTAGCCTTGGTATCCACGGTAGACGGCGCTCACCTATCCTCGCACCTTATAGAAATTGAAGCTCAGTCCCGCTCATGAGAAGATGAGGACTACGCTGAGCAACTTTTATGCGCGGGAGCGTCATATGGCAGGTTACAAGGAAGCATTGCAGAGCTGTTGTTGTCCCGCCCTCCCTGGAATGAGTAAGCGATATATTTTCTTATGCAGATGCCGGCACGCCTAACGTACGAGACAGTGCTCTTCATTCGGGAAGTCGCACGTGGATGTGGGTCGGGACCGTACGACCAGCACCCGTCGATCCCTGGATCTCGTCTGATCAATTTGAAACGTTACCGTCCGATAACTTGGGCCGTTAGGGGTATGTCTCTCGCTTTTGTCTAGCGCATTCGGGGATTGACGTTCTTGTTAATATAGCAATGGAGAAATGTCACGCGCCATTCAAGATTCAGCGTGTTGATTACATTTGTGACTGGCTGGAACACGTCTTGTCCCCATACCTCGTCGGGACCGAGGTGGAATGGGAAAATCGCATATATAAGAACTGGTGCGTAAATCGTGATCGGACTGTGGGTGGCGTTGCTGACCCTGTTGATCTCTGCAGCCGCCGATTGTAAGAAGCTGGCTGGGTATTTTGCCAATTCATCCCCACGCAGGCCGTGGATGGGAAAACGTCAACTGAACATCTAACTCAATTTAAATCATCTAAATCATCGTCATTCCTTTATATTTACTGTACACTGACCCACGTCACTCCTTGGTTTCCAATATCGTTATGTCTTGTCAATTATCGTTCGCGATCTACACGCTCCTTACCAATAAAATGTATTTCTGTCACTCGAGAGAATCGTGTCTGATGCCATAGCATATATGCATATTTGCGTACAAAAAAACATGCAACTTTCTCATATCAAACTGGGCGTATGTGGAATCATGCGCGTGCCGCCTCGATTCGTTTCCTTGCAATCTGACGCCGGTTCAATGACGAGAAGGAAGCGACGACGGCATCCTTGTCCTTGCTCCGCTCCACCTCCACGGCCGAGACTGCCAAGATGATCTCGACGTGGCAAGGGTGACCTTGGTAAGGGTTTATGCGACCGTGTGCACGGTACGTGCGACGACGAGTTTTCTGAATAAAATCAAGCGTTCAAAAGCTCGGTCAAAGGATGGGAATATTGTAGTGACATACGGGTGCCTGCTGGACGACGATGTTTTTGATGAGGAGCTCTTCGAGTTCCAAGCTCTTTGCGTCAGCGTTTGCCTCTGCGTTCTTCAAGAGGCGGGTAATGAATTTGACGGATTTCTCGGGCCAGCGACCTGCGGGCGTGAGATTAGGGTCTTTCGCTGAAGGAGCGATCTTCTTGCGTGACACTCGCCTTGAGTCGTTTTGAATTCTTTCGCCTGGCTGGCGCGACCGACGCCACCCGAGAAACGACGGAAGGGGATGGCTCGTTTGTGTTCGAGGACGTCGCCGAGGTAACCGTAAGCCTTGGTCAGTTTCATGCCTTGATAAGTGGGATCGATTTAACTTGGTTCTCTCGGTGGATGATGTTGCTCTGATGACACACCTGAGAGGACGGCGGCGACCTCGCGCATGTTCTTGAAGTGGGTGCGGAGGTACTCGCCGCGGGCGCGGGCGGCTGGTTAACGGTCAGATCGACTCGGTGGACGAGAGCAAAGGAACGAACTCTTTTCAGGGTTGGTAGCGAGGGCGGCGGCGGCGTAGCGAACTGTACAGACGGGCAGTGAGAATGGCGCACAGCGACAACATGATTTAGCACGTACCCATCTTCGAGGCGTTTGTCGGGTCGTCGAGCGCGTCGTGTGGATGTGCAACTGGGTTGGTGGCTTGAACCTTATTTTCACAGTTGTTCGGGATTTGCCGGTATGCATGCACGTGATCTATTCCCATTCGTTCGGAGTTTTGCAAGTTATGTACTTACTTTGCTACAGAAGGTCATGCCAGCTAACAATTCCAATGACGTCCATGATCCGCCGGGAACTGCGCCTGCTCATCATTCAAACGTGTCCTTCTCTTCACAGTCCACAACGTTGACTTCCAACAGCGAAACAGACAACTCGAACAAACCGTCCGATGGTCAGGTGCGCATATACTACGTCATCAGACACAGACAGCGTCATGGACGTGAACCGTAGTTGGGAGCACTCACAACTCTCCTCGAGAGGGAGAATCGCATCAAGGAAGGAGCAGAGAAGTTCCTCAAACTCCCGATCACCGTAGGGCGTCCTATGATCTCTCGCGTAGAGGGTCGCGCTGAACTCGATCACCCCCAAGGACACTATGCGAATGCAGGTCGAGTCGGAGCTCGAGATGGCCACAAACGAGATTGAAGTTCTCACTAGGAGAATCGAACAAGGTACGTTCGACTCTTTATTATCCTCTCTTTCCCGGTTGCATCCCCGTCAACTTTCAAGAAACAACCCGTGGCAAGCGGAGGAGGAACGGCGTCGGTCCCGCTTCCAAGCGCAAGTTTGCTGGACAAGCTCCACCTCCTACCGTCCGCTTCAGAGAAGACAATGACGACAGGGATCGAGGTAACCATTCACTGTCAACGACCGAGTGCCAAGTCCGACGGTTTTGCAGACGATTTCCGTACTGCGTTGAACCAGGCAAATTCTCATCTCATCTCACTCGCCACCATATCCCGGCCGGGTGCCACTGCCTCGGCGATCGCATCCTCGTCCACCATGTCCACCACCAGCTCTGAACTCGACAGAGCGCGTATAGACATCATGAACAAACTCGTCAGTTTGCTCCAACGCAATCTTCGCGTTCGCTATGAGTTGAGCGTGTCTGAGGTGGTCCAAGCGTCCGTCCCCTTTTCTTGCCTCCGTTCATCGCGAGTCAGCTCATGGGATGCCTCAAGCGTGACACCATCCCTCTCAGACCAATCCTCAAAGCATTGTCGCGCAGCAGCGTACAGGCTTATCCGCCACTCGTTAGTTGATTCTGCTTCGGTGGAAGAGTTGCACCGTCAACCCTTGGAGTGGTTCATAGTAAAGTGGTGTCGTTCACTTCTGGCTCAAGGCTGCATGTGAACTTTCCCTAGGTCACTAGCGCGTGACAACAAGCATGCTGTTGAGAGAGAGCAAGTCATCAAGCTCATCCGCGCCGTGGTTGACGTCGTGTCCGAGAAGCGTGACAGACGGGGTAACACAGGGTCGACTTTGCTTTCGTTGTCTGAGCCAATAATGCGCGCATTCGTTGCTGTCGCCGAGCACGCAGAGGATCCATTTAGACAGATCTGCGTCCAGACGTTGGCAGAGATGAGTCCGTCGAGGTCATAAACTGATTATTGTCGTGTCCTGACTACCTCCTTGGCAATAGGTCTGCTTGATATCGATCTGGTTGCGAGGACGGGTGGCATCCGGTTTCTTCTTCATGCTCTTGGCGAGGGCCCAGTCGAGATTGGACCCATTCTCGCTGCTACATTCCTTCACATAATCGATTCTCCGCGTACTCGTGCTTACCTGCGATTGGGTATTGACGTCGAGGTTTGTTGCAAGGTCGTAGATTCCGCTCCTCTTGGATGACCCCTCTTCCCAGATCGCACTCTTGGCAGTCACCGATGCGTACGGACGAGGCTCTGATCATGCGGAACGCGTGAGAAGCTGCACAAAAGTCATAGAACTTATGTTACGGACCTGGAGTGGTAGGTGCTGCAGATTTTTGGTCCTTTCGTAAGTGACGCCATGCCAGGTTTGATGTATTTTTGCATGGAGGACCAGCGAGCGATCAAATCCATCGTCAACACGCTACGGATACCTTCCCTTGACACAAGGGTATGTCGACACTCTCCACGGGAAGCCGAGTGCTTACGCAAGCGCAAGCGCAGGAAATCATTCTTGACATGTTTTTCGACCTTCTTAATATTAAAGCCCCAGAGTGGTACAAGACCTTCATTGATGGACGTCGTTTGACAAGTGAGTGACATGACTTCGACGTGTCGCAGTTCACGGATGTGTTTTACAGTGTACCGTAAACCCGGGCGAATTGGGGAAAACAGATCACCAGAGCGACCGCCTGAAACGCTGAAATTGACTGACCAATACATTGCCCTTTTGATTCTCGTCTTCACTAATGCGGGTCTGCTAGACGTAATCAAATTTCGTGCCATTTGACCGAGTTGCACCCTGATGATGTCATTTAGGCTTTAACCTGCATGCTCGAAGAGAACACCGTTGGGTCAAACTTGACGCGCAAGGCCACTCTGCTCATGGCAGAAGTCATGCAGATGGCGAATAGAGTCTTGCCGTTAACCATTGCAGCCAGCATACAGGCTGTCCCCCAGGTATTTAACCTTGCGTCAGACTACAATCGTGGGGAGCATAGGATGGTCGGAACGTCAGCTATATCCGCGATTGATAGCTTTAATCGTAATCGTGCTAGGCTGCAGCCTAACGGCAAGGGCACGAGACCAAGGTTGGTCCTGCTTTCATTTCACACACTTGTCGTCACAACGAGGTCCTTGCTTTCTCAGGGCAAATTCCGCAGAGGACGCTGTCCGTCGAGGGCAACGCCAAGTAGAGCAAAACAAGATTAAGATAGGCATGCAAATGGACGACAAGACATTCCAGTCCTGCTTGCTTGAGACTCAGGTAAACGACTTTATGCATGAATATTATGTTCCGTGTTGTGAGAGTACTTGCTAGGTCATGCTCACCAAAGACAATACGAAGTGGAACTTTGAAATGCTCCAAGAATTGATTGATGGACCACTTTTAAACCCCAAGCGGCTGGAGGAAGCTATTAAAGTTTCGCGCTTCATGCGTCGCCTCATGTCCTTCTTTCACCCATTTTCTCGTCGCTTTTCAGAACTTCCGCGTAAACAGGTGGGTTCAGCGAGAGTTGCCTCTTTTCAGCTGACTCGAGAGGTGTTTGAACAGCTTAATTTTCGATGGGTGCGATTGGGATGCAATCTCCTCACGACCCTTCTTGCCAGTCCAGACGGGATCCGCTTTCTCATGACCGAAGACGATTTTCTTGATCAGATTGTGAAGAGTTTTGCACAGCTCGATCCAGTACGTGTAGCGCCCTCTACGAGTTCTCGGCGTTGATCTTGAATGACAGTTCAACGGTACTCCCGAATCGGATCCTATCTTCTCGAAAGCTCGCATATCGGAAACCCTGACCTACGGGTACTTCGAGATGCTTGGTACTCTTAGCAAGCATCCAGAGGGACTTACGTGAGCCGAGAATATCTGCATGACATCTAACTGACATAGTCCACAGCCTCATGGAGCAATCGAAGATTTTTACAGCTTTCTACCATCTTAGCGAGCTGCGAAATCGTGAGGATCTTATAACCGCAGTGATCACGAACCTAGACTACACCATGTGCGTATTGATGCGCTTTTATTTTCATTGCACTCAACCAAAACCGAGTATATAGCGATGGGCACCCCCGTGTAGTGTTGTCGAAAGCTTTGACGTCCGAGGATGTTCACGTTCGACTCATTGCGACGAGCCATCTTGGCGATCTAATTCGTAACTCACTCAGTCCGGTCGCATGGAGCCTGCGGCTACTCCTGACTCAGCTCTATGATCCCTCGCCGGAAGTTTGCGAGATGGCCATTCAATTCCTCGAAGAGGCGTGCGACGCCATGGAGGTGCTTCAACTTGTCGTGGAGATGCAACCGACGATGGATCATCTAGGCGAAATAGGTCACCCTCTGTTATTGAAGTCAGCTCTCATCGTAATGCTCTGCATTCATCTGACTGACATTGCCTCACCAGGTTCATGTCCACTCCGATGGGATTCCGGTACCTCTACAATGCTGGATATATTGCTAGAGAGATGGACATGTGGTTCCATGTAAGTGTGGTGTCCTTTTCTGAAGTTTAGCTAACAGTTGGTGTATAAGGAACGCAACACTTACTACGTGGTCCAAGTAGAGATCTTCTTGGCCAAAGTGTTTAGTTCTGAAGCTGCGGAGGATGACGAAGACGTTCTGCGAGTCATACGTTTTTGTTTCTGCTTCGACTCTAATCGATGCAACACAGAGCCTTTGACGGAGTAGTCCCGCCTCATTTTTACGGAGAAATGTCCAAAACCGAACTTGGCTGTCAAGTCTTGAGCGAAAAGGGGCATTTTGCAGAGTTTTCACATTTCATTCGGCAGCATGGACTGGAGAGCGAAGATCTCGAGCTGATCCTCAAGCTAAAGAGCATTCTTTGGGCAGTCGTGAGTCACGCCGTGTATTCGTCTCCGTGATCCTTGATTCGCTGATATGCGCAGGGTAACGTTGGCGCCACTGAAGGCGGCTTGCCGTTCCTGGAGGAGGAAGAGGTCATTCCGTCGATTCTCGACATTGCTGAGCATTCTCTGATACCTTCTGTACGAGGGTGAGCCGAGAGTGTGTGCGGGCCCTGATGTGGCGCTGAATCGGATCTCTCAGAACCTGCTTTTTTGTCCTGGGGTTGATATCATCAACGACGCAAGGAGCCGAGATACTGGATGACTACAGATGGGAGGCCACTCTATCGCCGCTGGGTCTACCCACTGGACTGTGTGTACCGGTGGACTTGGACCGATTTATTTCGGTATGGATCGTGTGTGTATCCAGATTGTCATCTCATGGCCTTTCCCCCAGCTTCCTACTTGGGAACCGGTTGAAGCCAAGAGTGATGCAGACGTTCGCCTACTTCCGCCTACCGTCCAGACGGAACTCGAAGTGATCACGGCGATCGACAATCTCAGCAACACCGTGATTGCCAACGCTGCCTCACGTTCCTTGGCAAGGTCAGTTCCTTTCTACCAAACGTGCCCCATGATAAGATGGATCCATCGCTCATCTTGATGCATAAACAGAATGAAGTCACGGCCAGAATACCGCTCCGCGTTCACCTCGCCGACGGTGTTCTTCCGGGCCCTACACATCATCTCGACGCAGCGTTATCGTCTCCCCGTGCGCAGATATATCCTCGATTTGTTCAACATCGAGCTCGATCAGGACGTGATCAAGGAGATCTGTGATGCCGCTGTGTCCCTCCGCGCACCTCCCTCCTTCAAACAATCAGAGGCTCATATCAGCAGGGTCGTCAGCATGCTTGGCCACAAACACGCCGGCGGGGAGTCTGATAGCGACGCAGAGGAGGATGATTCCGAGATGGACGACGGGTCGGAAGAAGTCGCCGTCAAGACTCAGCCTGTGATTACGTTGCGTCCCGTGAGCAGGATCATTGGGTTTGATACATGAGCTCAAATTTTTGGTCGTGCTGACCGACTGGGCCCCCGGCGGGCACGTTCATTCGCAATGCAAAGACAACACACTGTAATTTATGTTTCATACTGCATATATAGCTGTACATACCCCGTCGCCCTCTGGCGTTTATTTATGTAACACAGTTCTGTTTCTATTTTCCCGGAAATTTGCGTATGTCGCACCAGCTTAGACGTTCGCTTTCCCGCGTGCCCGAAGCTTCCGATCTCATGAGAAATGGCGGCCTGCGGGACCAAGAAGGAAAACGTACCTGTCCGTACACCAACCGCAGCAACGCCGGTCGACGTGCATACGCAAGCAACAGGAGCATTGCGCACGCCGACATCTTCAGCACCAGCAACACCTTGTCCATTGTCCGTTTCCGCGCCCACCTCTTTCCGTCGATCGCGACGTAGTGCGCCCAATTCGGTCGGCGGAGCCACCACCACCAGACGGAGACCGCGTACGGGAACGAGTTGAAAACCTTGCCCGTCCCCCCGGTACGTTGCCACGAGTAGCACTGCACGTGCACGGAGCGCGATAGTCGCTCTTGGAGTTTGGCGTTGTACGCATCCGTGACGTCCGCCTTGACGACAAAGGCGGACGCCAAACCATCGAGAACGGGTTTGACGAGTTGAATCGCATACGAGACCTATCGAACGACGTGAGATCGACGATCAGCACCAGCACGTTCGTCACGCACTTGGACTTCTTCCACGAAGAGCGTGGAGGCCGGCGTGCCCGTGTTGGGACCTGCGTCGACGAATATGGTGAGCGATGTCCGCGAACGAACGTCGAGCTGGACATACCCGCCAACATGTAAAAATTCGGAATGTCGGGGATCGTCGTACCCAAGTAGCCTGTGGGACCGCCATGAGCATCGTAATATCCCTGAATGGTCGTTCCGTTTAATCCTTTGACATTCACGGAATACTGGTCCTGAGGTGCAATGCCGTCAGAAAATCCACCTCTGAAAAGGAACAGCATGAATGACCCCTGCGAATCCCGTCGCGTAGACGATAACGTCGAACGGTAGCAGTTCACCTGTTCAAGGAAGAACCGTCACAACTTGCAGCATGTCCAGGAACAAGATGACTTGCCTTTCTTCGTCAGGATGCCACTCTCCACGATTTGTTCGATTCCATCAAAATTGAGTGCAACATTCGGTAGACTTAAACTTTTGATGTAACCACTATCAGCCACTACACGCGAGTCAACTACATGATCGACCAGAAGCCAGAATCGCCCACCTATTCGTTTGCACCCAGGAGCTACTAAGGCATTAAAATACAGTGCAGCTGGAACAAACACCAAACTCACGATGTGTAGGTATCAAATGGTCATGATACTTGCTCGGTGTATTGTCTAGTATATACTGTCCTAAAGTCTGCAATAGATTATTTATATACACGAGTCACGCAAGACGAAAAACCGCACCTGACGACGTCTCTCACGGCTTGCTGCACTGGGAGGTCTCAGTAAGGGCCAGTCGTACTGTAAACGTGTTAGTGTGAATCGCCGAACGGAAGGGGGATGTGGGCACCTTGAACATGATGGAAGCGCGGTGAAGCCACATAACAAAGGGAATATTGGCGAATGCCCACTTTGCTGCGTCGGAGTATGGTATATGGGGCTGAAACTGTGAGTAATTGACGGACTACACTGCAGACCGAAAGACTTACTCGTGTATTGAACCACACCGGAGTACGAATGAAGTTCACGATGTGGACGTCTGGATCTGTGGCGAGGGCAGGGACGAATTGCGCGCTAGGAATCATGTCAATGTGCTGGCCGGGGACTGGTTGGCTCGAAAAGTACCCAGAGGACGCGTTGCCGATGACCGCGACACGCTTGTGGCGGAGGTCTAGTCCCTTAGGCCAAGTCGCTGAATGAAACCAGACACCTTTGAATGTGTCGACGCCTGGTATTTCGTGCGGTGTCCTCGGGTTCTCGAGAACTCCCACTGCCGAAATGACGATCTGCGCGGTATCGGTGACCTTTTTCCCCGTCAGAACGTCTTCAGCGACAATCTCATAGTGATTTTGTGCGACATTCCACTCGGCAGAGATCACTCTGGTATTGAAAACGAGATGAGAATACAGGCCATATTTCTTTGCAAGACCGATCCAATAGTTTTGAATCTCGGGTTGAAGACCGTGAGATTTGTTCCAGTTGGGATTGAGATCAGACGACAAGCTATACCAGTGTATCTCCACGTCGGAAGAGCAGCCCTGGGAGGGGTGAGCAGAGGACTTTGAGACGAACTGTGGCGCATACGGGATATGTGTTGGCCTGCGAGAACATCAGGCACCTATCGTTGGCGAGTACGAGTACTCACCCTCCAACAGCCGCCGACTTCAGCCCCCTTTTCGTATATCTAGAAATGACGTCGGTGAGCAATTTAATCCATAAAAGCACCCAGATAACGATACTCGCAGTGAAATTCTCGAAGCCGAGGCGGGATTTGAGCGCGATAGCAAAAGACAAGCCTCCAACGCTTGACACGAATGAGCACGCGATAAGATTCCGAGCAACGCGTTAACGCACCCAGCACCCATGATGACCACCTTTGGTTGTGATACTGTCCTCTCCATCGCGATCAACGGGTTGGTATTCGTGTGAGTTCTGGCAGAGGGTCATTTCGGTCAGGTATTAATACTAGCATGATGGTCAGGTGAGTGAGAAGCGTAAATACGATGAGTGTGGGAGAACCAAGTCGACACAGCCACCACGGTGGAACAACCCGGATGGTTTGAAGACGACTACTCCGCATCCAAAGAATGTCGCTCCTTCGTGTCTGCCGTGCCCGACCACCTTTGAACGCCTTTATTTTGGCCCGTGGCCTCACCACTGGCGCACCCATACAAACGCCAGTCGCAGCCGAGAAATCAGAGAGCACTCAGATCGCGGAACCTGTCCATGGCGAGGTCTTTACAGCCAACGCCGTCAGCGGTGCGCCCGGTACGTATTCCCAGCAGCTCCTATCGTGAAACGGGACGTCCTTGCTACAAGACTCATTCGCAATCTTCTCCGCTCCTCCACAGCCGAGCTTCATCATCGCGCCGTACGTATCTATCAGCCTACCCGCAACACCATGCAAAGTGGCTCTGGGAAATCGGGACGTTGGCGCATCGATTGGGACATCCTCCAGGGCGCAGGTCGTTGGGAAAATCCATTGATGGGATATGCTAGCTCGTGAGTCGTGCGAACCATTGAGGTCCCCGTGTTCACGCCTGTGCTAGGGCCGATTACATGCAAGGCACACGGCTCTCCTTCAAGAGCAAGGAGGACGCTATGCATTTTGCTGAGAAGCAAGGTGTGTATTTTTATCATCCCAGTGTATCTGTTACCCATGACGCGTTGGCTCGATCCTAGGATGGGACTACTACGTGTAAGCTCCGCGTATTCCGTGTGTATACACACGGCTCAATGATCCTTCTTTTGCAGTCAGTCGGAGACTGTTAAAAGGATACCTCCCAAGAACTACTCCGAGAACTATGTATATAAACCGCGCACGCTACGTATCATGCGTACCAAGTAGATCCCATTGCTCCTGTAGATCTCGCTGAATGTCGCACTATTTCCTATTTGATCCAGACGGTCGTTCAAGATGACAAGCAGCGGTTTCGTCAAGCAGGATTACGTCGTATGTCTTCATCATTTTTTTGCGCAGCGCATCTGGAAGTTGCTCCGTGAGCTGAGTCATCTCTTCCACGCAAGGTGTCCTTGTTGCGGTTGCGAGAGCATCAGCTCAGGTGAGGAACTGCCGCTTTTCAGGCTCCGACGACGCGGCCAAAACCTTCTCCTCTTGTCCTCCGTCATCCATCCGTTGTGCATCTGCAGAACATGTTTCTATTTCGGTTTGCAGGTTGTCCAATATCATGCCAAGTTGGATGAGCTCCAACACGTTCCTTCGCAAGCACTCGTATCTTGGATGCAATACCGATCGTGAATATTCGAGGGGCCAACGCAGGACCAATCGATGCGATACATCGAGGCGGTTGTTCAACGTTCATGCTCGACTTGTCTGCCTGTCCAATGCCATATGATGCCAAGTTTCGAACGACGGCTTGATATGGGTATCTGATCTAACCCGTCCAGCACTGAGTTATCGATTGTTCGAGAACACACCTCGGAAGCGATGCAGATTGCAACCACTTTCTTGATATCTCCATTACGCGCTCATGCAATAGGAGTATTACCAAGATAGAAATTTAAGTGACCAATCAGACCGTGCCACATATGTAGATCCCCGAGTCCTCGGAGCGCCGTATCAAAAAAGCTGTCCAGTTCTTCGGATGCGCAGCCCGTCGCCGTCCCCTTCAAGTTGTGTATGTAAACACCGGACCAGTCGGCGATCGCACCTTCGACGTCGGGTCGGGTCGAACAATATGAAACCCGACCCAGGGAGGATGGGAATAAAAGTATCTATCCGTCGAGTGTTCATTGGCAAACCTGTTGTGCACCTGGATACTGCTGTTCACGTTCAGGCATGTCAAAATGAGCCACTTAGCAACTAACGTCAGGTTTCCCACAGTGAGTCCGTCCCTTGAAGTATTGCCAACAGTTGCGCCAGATCTCGGCGCTCAAAGTTGCATGTCCCTCCACTACGACCATCCCGCCCTCGAGCGCCCCGCCTTTCACCTCGACCCACAGTCGCGCCCCCGCAAACCCCGCAGTGAAAAACCCCAAATAGAACTCGCTCCAGATCAGCCCCTCACCACTCAAGGAAAGCCCCGCGCTCGGGTGTTCGTCGCTTGCTTGCAATGGTACGTCCTCTCCATCTCACCCTTTCTCTTCGGGGCTTCATCCACGTCAAAGTCGAACGCGTAAGATACGCTGCGATGGCGCAAAGCCCGCCTGTCATAATTGCACCCGTAGTGCCAAGTTAGCCGAATCCTGCACCTACGATGCTACTCCGAAGCGCAGAGGCCCAGACAAGACTCCTGGGGCACGCCAGCGCATGGCGCGTGACGCTCGCGAGGAGCGCGACGTTGACCCAGTCGCATCTCGTCGTCGCCGTCGGAAGCGACACGACACTGCACCCCCATCCCAACCGGCCCAGTTCCGTCCGTCCCCTGCCTCCCCGCCTCCTCTCGTCATCGACCCGCAATTGGCCAACATTCCCCCATATCAACCCACTACCGCCACCCCGCCTCCCGCTCTTTCCCTCACTAATTCCGCGCCTCAACTACCCTCGCTCCTCCTCGATGGCACTGTGTACTACAAGACGAACAGTCAGGTATTGACTTGATCGCTTATCCGTCGTTGCGTTCTCATGTCACTTTGTGATCAAAGGGTTCATATTTTCCTCCCAGCTTTAATTCTAATCTCGACCTTCACCCCACCAACTCTTTCATTACTGCAACTATAACTCGTGCATACATCTCCCCGCACCACCAAGACAACGACGTCTACAGCTTTAAAGACTATCCCAGTCTTCCTTCAGAGCCTTCCCTCGAATTTGTTCGTCAAACTTGGTGGGAGTCTCTCCTCACCGTGTACGGCTCTTCCCTTCCGTCCCCATCCATTCCTATATCGAGACGACAACAGGCCGCAGATCATATTGCGAGCGATTTGCGATTTCTTTTTCGTACTTCAAATTTTGCGTTTTCGTTTTTCAACGTCCCTCATTTTCTCTCAGTTTATCTTAATCCTGAAAGGCGTCTTCACATGCAACCTAGCCTATTGCTCGCTGCCCTTGCTATTGCCACCTTTATTCAGTCCTCCGAGACCGGCCTCGGCAGACAAGGCCGCAGGAAAGCCATGCAGCTCCGCAACTTTGCTCAAGGCGCTCTCGAGGCCAGCCTAAACGCTCGTTGGATTGACGAAGAGCTAGCACAGGCCGCTTGGGTAAGCGAGTTCCTCCACTTCATTGCTCGTCTGACCGTCCGAAAGCTGTTAGCGTTTTTCGAGCTCTGCGCGCATCCTAATTACGCTAACGAACGATCCGCGTCTAGCATGGTCACCCTCGACATTATCATCAGGGCACTTTCTCTGACTATGATAGACTCGGAGGATCCGGCCTCTACCTCCTTCTCTCCCCGATCTGTTCCCTCGGTCATGTCTGCGTCACAATCATGGGCAACCGATTCGTCCTTGAGTGCGGCACTAGCAGACACAAGCCCGGCGAAAGGTTGCTCTTGTGTTTCTAGATCACTTGGACAACGCTGGGCTGCGGTACAAGAGTGCACTCCTCTATGGACGTTTACCCCAGCCTGGGATAACTGCTGGACAGAAGCGGAGATCAGAAAGGAGAGTTGTCGGAGAGTTTGCTGGAGTGCGTTGCTGCTCGCAGCTGGTCACACGTCATACGCCACGGTAACGAAACAAACACCTCCTGACCTGTTCATTTCAGAACCCACCAATGTATGCATATTCCTTCTTTGCCTGTGACTCTGTTGACTTGTGTGTCTGTAGTTTGCACTCCTCTTTCCCGGAGAGATGATGTTATTTGCTGGTCACTCTGGGAAAGACACTATTTGGTCACTCAATTACCGGACCATGCTGCTATGGAACAGTTGTCTGAGAATGCGTCAAGATCCCAGCGTGTCGGCAGCTGAGATAGCTCGCTTTGGACGGGATGCATGGGATGAGGCAGATGTACTGGACAAGTCGTTTGACTCCCACAGATGTGACCTTGAAAAAACGTATCTGTTCCAGGGACGCGAGTATTTGTACGAGTAAGCGACCCGTTCCTCCGGGCGAATCCAGCTCATCTCTTTGCAGCGTACGATCGATGGTGATGCACGAATTCCGGCGATATGCACCGCTTGCTCTTGGGTGGGTGTGTGTTTCCCTTTTCTGAATGAACAGAAAGATAACGAAACCGCGTCCAGTGGAGTCGGCCACGTTTACCACAGCAAAGCAAGAGATTGGCGTACGTTCTGCTTTCTTCATCCACCCAGGCGCCTCTCATGTTCGTTTGCCAAGTTATCCACCAGGCCAATCTCTCTCAGCGTGTCGTTCAGTCCCTAGCAGCCTATACAGGGTATGCATCCATTCATCTGGCACAGCGACCATTCTTTGTGTTTTGGTGCATGGGCCAGATCAGCAGGTGGAGTGATTTTAGTAGGGTATGCTCAACCTCACTGATCTGGGACGAGAACAGGGCATTGATTCTCTGGGAATCCGACAAGACGCTGACTCTTGCGCTTGACGTATGCACCGCTTACTTTGAGCCCGTCTATTTCCTGAGTGCCTTGTGGCCATGTGCTGGTCAGTGCCCAAGTTGTCGCCTTTCTGGGCTAACTGTAACACTGAATCTTTGTTCTAGAGCTAAGACGCCGGTTGCCAGGTATACGTGAACAATTCGCTGATGCTTGCAGAGAGGCAGGTCGTCCGTTGCCACCGCCGTGCTCTACGATCGTAGAATGAGAGCAATAATTAGTTGTAATTAGTGTTGTTACCGACATACCCAGAAAAGGAAATGAAGTGGCTGCTAGTATGGTCACGGACGAACTTAAACCCGAAATGCGCACTGCTGAGCGTGCATTGACGTTGACTGTGACCAACGTGATAAGTGTCTTGGAGATCCATGGACCACGTTCGCCTCGCTCAATCTTCTCTCACAACTCCAGATTCAACAACAACGCTCCCACTCGACGAGCAACCCGCCACAACCACAACTCTCAAACGACCACCCTCTCCTTCCTTTGACTGTACAGACGACGAGATCACAAGGAAGAGGTTCAAGGAGGACCAATCAGAAGACCAAATGCAAATGCAAATACCAACGTCATCTCCCTCTAAATACGGCGCCCTCATCGAGGATCTCGCGCAGGAACTTCAGTGCGGTTGTTGTGCCGAACTCGTCTACCGACCAGTCGTCGTGTCCCCCTGCCAACATTTCTTTTGTGGAAGGTATGCTTGGCCGATGTGTTTGCGCCGTTTTGAATCGCTGACCGTCGGGGCTGCAGCTGTTGTGTGCTTTGGATAAGGGTGAGTTGTTATTCAGGACCCGGTGCCACGACTATGCTTGCATGCGCTGGCTTGGTTTAATCAAACGCAGCAACGCAGACGCTAACTAGATTGATCTCCAGAACGGTGGCACCAACTGTCCAGCCTGTAGAGGCGTCTCAAATTTCGTCACGCCCTCTCGTCCTCTTCAGACGATCGTCGATGTACTGCTACGCGCAGAACCCTCCAGAACGCGCACGGAACGCGAGCAAATGCAGGCCGACGAAGTCTATAAAGCTGGCTCATCGATGAGGGTGTGTTATCGTTTATTTATACCCGCACAGTCGTGTCTCGAACATTCCTGCCAGATCCCAACTCCACGAGAAGCATCTCCAGAACCGAATCTCAACCAGAATTCAGACTATGCTCGTCCGTGTCCGCATTGCGGGCCGGATAACCCGTACGGGTGGAGATGTCCACAGCCAATCATGGACTTTTCGGTGGACCCTGAACAGGCTTGGCATCTCGACGATGGTGCGCCTCCGGGACATGGATACTGTGGGAACTGGTATGAACACCTTTGCGCGTCTTTATCTTCCAGCATGACTCATAGTTACCAGCGAGATGTTGCTTGCACTTGGAGCTCCCATCACGTCCAAATGTGATTTCTGCCAAGTGTCGTTTTGCGGAATCAACGTTCAGGGTAGATGCACTGCTTCTAATTTGGCTGCTCAACACCCTCACAACATGAGCGACATTGGCGACCTCATTCAGTCCTCCGAGGTCTACGAGTGCTTTGAAAACAACACAGTGGAAGTCGAAATCATGTTGGATTACCTATCCAATAGACAAATCACCCCGAGACAAATCTACCGTGACGTGAGTTGTTCGCGACTGAAAGTCACTGAGTCGTTCAATGCATTGATTCCCCTTGCAGATCGTGCAGCACCTACAGTCACAGCCCAACGGTTTCAGACCCCTATTCGAATCGGACCTTTTTGTTGACATGCACAGTGTCGCAGCAGGCACCGACAACAACCCCAACGCTCCGCGAGCTCGCATCTGCCGACACTGTGCCACAGAAGTACTGCTCTGGGGCTTGAGGGAATGGTGGATCCGCGAACGGCAAAAAGGTCACTTGGACGCAGCCATCGCGAACCGTCCCAATTGTGAGCAAGGTCAGTCGTGTGGCCGACAAAAAGATCTTGGTACGTCACGTCCCAGTTTATGAACGACAGTTCGGGTCCCTTCTTGAGTGTGGCATCTGACATTCGTCGTCGCTTGTAGCACATGCCAAAGAGTGTGAGTAGTTCCTGCCTGCTGCTGTGCCACGTCGCAACCCCTCTGACACACGTGTCGTCTTCGTCTTCGTCGTCTGGCAGATAATCATCTGATCTCGACTTCAACAACATCCCGATCGGTACAAGTGCCTGGGCCATCTGTAGATCTTGCTGGGCAACTCCACCAAATGGAGACGCGACACAATGAACCCGACCCAGTCCTCGAGACCCAGATTGCCTGGGAAAATGTTCACACCGAGCCTGTCGTGGATACGGGAGCGACTCTGGCGGCCGAGAGCGGCGCCGAAGATAGATCAAACGCACCGGTACCGTAGAGGGTTTATCTTACAGACCCATGAGAGATTTGACGTTTCGTTGCTATCGCATCGTGTTTTGTTCTTCATATATTCGGTTGTTCTCTTTCATGTGAAACTGGTATGATCGGGAAGGGGCATCGATCATTGTACCTAGATCATACGCATAGCCGGGGTTTTACATGTAAATTCTACAATTAATGACAAGGTACTGTTGAGAGCCGCCCCTCAGTGAGGTTGTGTATATCTGACACAGAACAACATGTATGAACGAGTGATGTGTAGATCGCGCAAAATGCATACAAAAAGAGAGATTGGAAGAAAGAGATAATAATAAAAAAGGGAAAAAAGTCTGCCCCCATGCTATATCGCATTTTCTAGTCCACCGTACATGGCGACATCAGCGCTCCCGTGCCGACGTGCACGCTCCGAACGAACAGATACCTTGTCCTGTGCGAGCAACTTCCGCCGCTGACGCTCCTTGAGCTCTTCAGCCAGCCGCTCCAGCCTCGCCTTTTGCTCCGCCTTTTTCATCTTCTTCGCCTCTGCCTTGTGCGACTTCTCCTCCGTCGTGACTACCCGCCTGGACCGGGGCGACATCGACGTGCTCACGCTGTGTGCTGTCGGCGGTGGTTCCGTCCCACTGTCGGACGACTTCGAGGGCGACATGATACGCGTCAACGAGAGCTTCCCGGCCATACCCGGTCGCGGACTGCCACCGCGTGCTAGCACCGTACCAGGCAGCGGCGGAGGTGGCGGCAGTTGATAATTCGTCCGACTCGAGGACGCAGAGTACAACGGGCTCGCATTGAACGTGGACGGCGAGTTCGCCACGACCGCAAAGGGGACTTTGGGCGGCGGCACGTTGACGCGGAGGTCCCCGAAATTCCGGTTCTTCGTCCGCATTGCAAAGCTACGCAGGGGTGCCAAGTGAGAGTCTTGCTCCGAATGAGGGTCTGTGGGTGCGAAGATAACGCTTCCAGAGCTTTGCGAGCCACGACGGCCCGTCGACCGGCCCTCGATCGACCGCTCCTCGATGATGGCGAGGGCATGTGAGGGGATAGCGTAGTCGACGGGAGTTCTTAGAGTGGCTGCTGGGCTTCTTGGCGGAGAACATGATTGTGAATGTAATGAGCTGGCAGAGGTGGTCGAAGAAGAAAGTGATGGGGTATCGGAGTCACTAGTGCTCATGCCAGCACTGGAATGAGTGCGTGCACGAGCGCGACGAGGGAGGCGAAAAGCGGGACAGCTGGGACGTAAGGAAGCATTCGAGTCCCAGCTGTCGTCTGTGAATGGTTCGAATTCCGTGTCGGAGGCAGGAGAGAATGAGGGGTGGAGAGGGGAGAGAGGCTCTTCGTATTCCAGAAGAAGGTAAGGTGGGACATGTGACCTCCCTCGGCGCGGCTTGATGCTAGCATCGATGTAATCATCGTCGGCTTCGTCCAGCGCAACACCATTCGCCTCTTGCTCTTCAGCAGCGCTGCATGTATACGAGACGGCGGGGGAGAGCAGTTCTGCAACGGCACAGAGCTCAAAGTCCGTTTGTTCAGAGACGATGCTGAATGGCCTCTTGTGCTCTGCCATTCTCCGGCTCCGTGGTAGCTTCAGGGTACTTTGGGAGAGGGACGCCTTATGCGAATACTCGTTTATTTGAGAGTCTGCATCTGAC
Source organism: Leccinum boreale (assembly GCA_038092235.1). NCBI lineage: Eukaryota > Fungi > Basidiomycota > Agaricomycetes > Boletales > Boletaceae > Leccinum > Leccinum boreale. Next base: position 74,404 of record JBBPPX010000024.1, on the reverse strand, counting down.
GCGGTAGCCGAAATTTGATACGGCCCTCGGTCCAGAGTGGGAACAGCTACATGACGTGCGATTACCGGATTAGAATTTGCGACTGTTTTACCCACGGCTTGACATCGGACGTGTATCCTACTTACTGATTTTTGCGACATTTCCCCTGCCTGTCCCACCGTTTTGGGGATCGACGGTCGGCAGCCTGGCATCTGACGCGCCACGGGTCCGAGCTGATGATCCCAGCGTTTCTTCTGACGCGCGCCCTTGGTGGTCACTGTCGCCTGGGTCGATATTACGATTACCCCCGCCGCCGCCTCTACTGTCCGCGCGAGAACGGCCCGTCCTTTTCTGGCTATACGACTAAACGATTGAAGTTATCATCAGCTCCACGCGTTACGACGTGTGGTAGAAATCTTACCATAACGGTCTTCAGAGCACTACACTCTAGCGTAAATACACTATATTAAACATTTTTAAAGGAAAAACGCACCGTATTTGGAGACTCCGACAACTACAGAGTGTGGCTACTTCGTAAACTCCAACAGAAGTCGAATTGGATAGAGCGCGGTGCATCGCATGCTTCACTAAAGCTTCCAGATGGGTGATCTGATACGTATTAGAGAGGATCAACAGCTGACTCAGGACCGCGGGAGCATGTTGAAGAGGAGTGATGAGTGCGAGGGAATAAAAATACTGCAATAATGCCAATGTGATCGGGTACGGTTCCGACAGATGAAAAGTGCGGGGCGTCAACCGCGGATCTGGCCGAGCCTCTGACGAGTCTGGCGCTCCTGGTAGGTCCGGAAGTCCGACATCCATAGAAGAGGAAGGTAAAATTTCGATAGCCTGACGAGCTCGTTCCAAGAATTTTATCCGTTGGTCCTTGAACCAGGGCCACCTATCCTCCAAAGTCCTTCTCGAACATTTGATCTTGCGGCCATCATCACAGACAATCTCGAAATCGGCCAACACCCCTTCTTCCAGCGCAGACAAACCGAACTCCTGCATAGGAATATCAAGCATCAAGGGTGGCGGTTGGTAAATGCCGAACGACTCGAGGTCGACGACTGCGACATGATCCCAGCTGAGCAGTCGACGGTTGTAGTCCTCTACTAGATTTCCGTTGCGATTTCCGAATATGACGAATTTGTTGCCTTCTGGCCAAAGGCAGGCCCGGAACCAGGAACCAGAGGCAACGGCATTTCCTGGATCAATGCGTGACCAGGTCATGGTGAGTAGATCGAGTGCCCAAATCGAGTAGGATTGGTATGTGTGGGCGAGGTAGGTACCAGCGATGATGAAATGTGTGCCCAGTATTGCACCGGAGGGAAATCGAAGGCCCGGAGGAAAAGAAGTTCCGGTCATGGCTGTGGAGCGATCGGTAATAGTGAAGTCTGTGTCAGGCAATGGAGAAAAAACTTGGAGTTCGCGCTTAACATCCGTGAACTTGTAGCATGTTGTGAGCAAGAGATCGCAATTATAAGCCAGGAGCGTACATTGTAATTGCTATAGAGATAAATGTCATTTGGAAAATCGTCGGTCGGGGAGGCAGAATATGGAAGATGTGTGAGGGATTCTGTGGAGGTGTAATCTTGAGGAGCAGGCGACGACTTGTCTGGACGGAAGCGCATTCCGGGAGAGCCTAATATGGCGGTACTGTCAGTTGCGCCAGCCTCCTCTTGGGGTAGCCGAACGCGTTGGCTGGCGGAGACGGCCACACTACGGTAGGTTCCACAATGGTGGGGGTAGTTCTTCCGTTGCACCCAAGCTTTTCCGAGGAGGTCATAGACATAAACGTCATCTAACCACACATTGGAGAGATCCTGACCGCCAATGATGAAGAGCCTGTCGGCTGTCACCGAGGAGAGATGTGCATATCGAGGTTTGGGGACGAGAGGTTCGGCGGGCGTGTCTGAGGAGATGCCGTTCGTAGACGAGGCGGGAAGCCAGTGCATTGTGGACAAGTCAAGAAATCGAATGTCGTTCAGAACGCAAAGATCCTCCGAGTTGGGTGAATTTGGGGGATTTCCCATTCCGCCAAAAATAACGAGTTGGTTGTTCCCTGAGGAGGATGTATGAGTGCACGAGTTGGGAGAGGGAAGGGGGGGACTTGCATGTTTCCGCGCTGTGAAAGTAACGAGGTTCGGGCAGTTCGTCGTCGGCAAAGGGGGTCGTTTTGAGCCAAGTGAATGTTTGTAGATCGAAGACATAGAGGTCGGACACCATACGTCGCTCGGTGACGAGACGACCGCCCTGAGGGAGAATCAGGACGGGAAACGGGGATGGGAGGAGCGGGAACTGACGAAGAGGTATACTTTAGAGCCAACGACGGTGGTGGATGCGCCCTGTGAGGGGGGGCGGATCAAGACGAGGGTGAGTGAGGAAGAAGGGCTGTGTGCTTACTACGAGCTTTGGGGGAACATCACCTTGAGATTTCCTACAGAAAGTGGTGAGGTCTGATATGGAGTGCATCGTGTCGGAGGAAGAAGGAAGGGGCAGAGATGAGTTGGTGGATGTTGAGAGGCTAAATAGTTTGTATCGGAGTGAGTTGACCTCGATCACTTTTCATCTGAGATCAGCCGTCGGCTCGTGCCGTGAGTGAAGTGACGTGACCCCCACGTTTTCACTATTTTTTATTTTATTTTATTTTTTGAAAGTTCCGATTGGCCGAGAGTGGAAGTGGACTTGACTTGACGGGGCTCTCCGCTTCCTTGTATCCTGTGTCGAGCGATGGACAGAGGCGGGAGGGGGCGAGGCAGGAACGGGTGAACGTTTCCGAGTTAAACTCGCATCTCTCCATGCGTTACTTATCGGCTTCTTATCGCAGTACGAATACTCCAAACTTTATTCCCTTCCCCGCTCTACTCGCCTTTGCCCCATTAACAGCAACCACATTGGCGAAATGAACTTGTTTGTCTTCCCTCGACATGGGACTGCCCACTGATCAGTGCCTCGCTAGATCGCAAGATAGCAACCAATTACTCATACTATTTCGTCATTCCAATCAAGCCACCACCCTGCAACAGTTACACTCGTTCTTTTGACATTGCGAGCTAATCAACGTTTATATGTACAATTATGAGAACGTGTGACATATCTTACTGGTAGTGAGGGCCCTCAGTGGCTCTGATACATAGTGGCAAAGTGACAGCCTTGCTGCACTGTCTTCAACAAAGAGGTGGTCTGCGGATGATTCCGAAGGCAGTCAAGCCAGCATGATCCGCTTCAAACCAATCTTAGATAGATCTTTATCGCGCTCCCTTCTCCTTCCTGGACGCGATTTCTCATCCAACTCAACACCGTCCCTGAACATGTCCACCATAGACGTTGCGGAGACAAAAGACACCATCCAAGTCAACTCACACCCCCAATACAACACACCAGATCACATATCCCCACTCAATCTTCATCCCTCTCCCCTAGATCAATTCCACATCTGGTTTGATGAAGCCTGCAACGCTGGCGTCCGTGAACCAGAGACAATGTCTTTGTCCACCGCAACCGCATCCGGTATACCCTCTTCTCGCATGGTCCTCTTCAAACAGCTAGATAAGCGAGGATTCGTGTTTTACACAAATTATACATCTCGCAAGTCCAAAGAGCTCGACCAGAACCCCAACGCTGCTTTACTCTTCTTCTGGCGAGAGATGTCCAGACAGGTCAGGATTGTTGGCAAAGTTGAGAAGTTGAGCAAAGAGGAAAGCGAGCACTACTTCCAAAGTCGTCCTATTGGCAGTCAGATCGGCGCACTTGCGAGCAAGCAAAGCACCGTCATAGGCGAAACCGACCTCCAACAGAGACTCGAGAAACTTCAGAACCACTATGGGGTTGAAGAGGGCAAAGAAGTCAAGATTCCTCTCCCAGATTTTTGGGGTGGTTGGAGGGTTCTTCCAAGGTAGAAAACTACTTATTGGTGATCACATATGGTGCTGATTCCAATCAGTGAAGTGGAGTTTTGGCTCGGGAAGCCGTCTCGTCTTCACGATCGAGTCCGATACCTGCGCATCGACGGATCTTCTGATGAAGAACCCCACTGGACGATCGAAAGATTGTCTCCGTGAGGATTGGCATCAATCATTCGCAATATACATGCTCTGTTGGCTACACCGCAGTTGGAGTACCGTACATGGTTTTCGGATCGCAAAATACCAGTAATATCGCACTCCGTCTTTTCAATTCTCACAGCTGACGGTATCCAATCTTCCATTACCATGCAAGTCGGAGATCAGGGCAAATTGAAGTCGACTGAAACAAGTTCATTATCCCTGAACCAGACCTGGTACTCCTACATTAAAGGTTCATTCTCACCATACGAGGGTCACGGCCCAATCTCCGACTAGGTTCATATCGGAGTTCTGCGACCATCCCCTGGAACGGGTTTTTATTGCCTGTCAAGTGCGCAGTATGCGAGCCCTAAGAACTTTGCCAGCGCTACAGCGACTTCTCATTATGAGAGACAGCTAAGCGCCCCAATGCTTCTGATCTAGGCTCTCATACACTTTACCGTCGGCTCTATAATTGCGTTACGCACAGGCGCTCATAATGTTGCTGCCAATAGAACTGACCTCCAATTCCAGTGCTGTCGACTTCGAACGGTCTCAGCTGTCCGATGCAAACTCCGTTCCAACGACGACGGTCATGGTGAGAGCGCCGCAATTAATGGTCAATCTATCACACCGCTCACGGTTCAGCAATTAAGCCGAGACGATAAATCTCCCGTGCGCCTTCTACTTGTGACGAAGTTCACCCCGATCTGCGACCACCAGTTTGGTCCCACGACGCGGATACAGAGTGCTACATGATGTCATTCGCGGGCGTTGCGCCTTGGTAGGACCTCCGCTCAGGGGGACGTCGGTTGATTTTAGAATCGCTCGTAGAAAGCAATTCTGGAGGTTCCGCGGCATTCCGCCAAGTTCATCCACTTGATTCCGCTGCTAGTGCGGAATTTGCAAAGAGGGGGACTTTTCGACAGGGATTCAACAATGGTAGACATGAAGGGCACAACTCCACTGCTCTGGGGTACTCGTCCCTGGACCCTGGTACCTTCTCCCCTTCTCCTCTCTGTGATGGTTGGCATGCGAGCAGCGTAGCCCATCACATTTAAAAAGCCTCAGATACCCAGGCCCAGGTACATGTGCATGAGGTTCGGAGCCATGAAGTGTTCATGTTAGACCTCACCGCGATGAAAGGGGGTAGCGAAGGGAGACCTCGCATGTTCCCTCAGACACTTGTAGATATGGTGAATGGCATTGCGGAAAACCTAACAATTTTTCCGACGAAAGATTTTGGCTCCAAGACAGAAATCCACGTGCACTATGGCAAGTGCAAGTAAATGGCAGTCGGTTGAATCATTTCTGGTTATTCCTGAGATTTGTGGAGGAAAATTCACCCGGGCCATCACCGTTGCACAAATTACGGCCTACAAGTCACTGAAGAAGCGTGGACGACGGCGCTAGTCCACGCTACTAAATGTATAGCCCATATCGCGGAGTATCGCACCCGTGGAAGGTAGAATTTGGACTGTTGTCGCGGTTACAAGAACCTGCTCTCCGTTCCATCAGAGGTATAAGCCGCATCAACTACGGTGACATCATGCGTGGGCGCTCGAGCGCTCGGCAAGTGCCGCATGAGGAGATAGTTCTCGGAAGAAGGAATGGTGATGTGAGTGCAGTCGTTCAAGATGATTCGAAGACTTGCGTTCAAAAATCGTTTTACGGCATCTCCAGAAAAACTATTGTTTACCCCAGTGCCGCGAGGACATAACAAAGAAGGCCACCAGGGCGGAGAATGCGATCTGGCGGTCTTCACCAGGTTCGGAGGCTATGCCAAAAAAAACATAAAAGACCCCTTCGATACAAACAGTGGTGAATGGCAGCGGGCTGGCTGGCTAGTGATAAACGGAGAAGAATTAGCAGAGACGGAAAGAGCAGATGGGAGCTAGGTAATCAACGATTCACCTCGCTGGTCAAACCTTCCCTTGATTGATCATATCTCGGGGATAGGAGCCTTGTAGATGGTTTATGTTTAATGACCGTGTGGACAAATAAGTTTGCGTGTACTATAAAAAGATTTACTGAGGCCAGCTGGTTCACATGCTATCGAGCGTCCGATCAATGAACCTGAGATCAGTGAGCCCTGACCGAATGGAGACTTTGATTTGATTGGCTGAGTTTTGCCGCTGATACCTGGGAGTACGCGCTGCATAATCTATGCACTGAAACAAGATAGTAAGTCAAGGCAACAGCTAGACGAATGTATTGAAACACACTAGTAACGAGTCAACAAGGTTGGAAACCTTCAACTGTTTGATGTTTGTGGTGTGGGTCCGCGCAAGTTACATACATCGGTTAGCATCAACATTCCATGTCATGTCCGCTCGAAGTTCACAAGGGAAGCAGCTCTCCCGGACCGGAGGGCCATATCTGATGGGCTGAAGGCCATCACAGGCTGGAATAATCCAGGTTGTGGGCAAAGATAACACTGAGAAGCACGATCAGAATCATGCGGTGACTAAAGAACAGGGATGCAAAGCAAAATATAGGCTTTCAGCGTCTAGTGGACCTAGATCCAATATCCGCCGCCGACTGATAGAGGAATGTAGGACCCACCGCTGAGCTACTTCACACAACGACAACTTCGGCAGATATTTGGTTAGGTTGGTTTCCAAGATGGATCGAGTATTCGCTCCAGGGTAGGATGCCGAAGCGCGACACAGTTGACAAGACATCCACTAGGTGGGACGCTAGAAGACCGGAAGTTTGATGTTTGGCCGTCTTGAACAGCCCAGACTAACAGCATTTCGGGTAGTTGCGCCGCAAACTTAGGGTGTGCTGGAATTGGCGTCTGGATAATCAAGTGTCTCGAGGCTGAAGTTGTTGAGCAGAGCTATTGGACCGTAGTAGTGTTGGTTTGACTTTGACGTAGTATTTTCCAAGTCCTTTCCATTACGTATGTGACCCGCAAATGCCACTTCGTCTACTTAGACTTGCACGACTCTCGGTGCATCCCTTTCGTGGCCAAAGCACTAGCGTTCGATCGCTTCACGGGCCTTCCAGCCTTCCACCTCCTCCTGCAGTCGTCTCTTTGGGCCTCGAGCACGAAAAGGAAGCGCGCGCCTGGTTGGCCAGCTTCCGAACCGCTGCGTCAGTCCCGAAACACCTGGTCGAACTATCCTTCTCCCGTAGCTCTGGTCCTGGTGGTCAAGTTGAGTATTCACTTCCCGCATCGGGCAGGCTTTGATGTTATGTTGGCTTGCGCTGACCGTCGGGGCGATGTCAGAACGTCAACAAGCTATCCACCAAAGTCACCGCGCGGTGTCGCATCGATGCGTCATGGATACCACTCTGGGCTCGAGAGACCCTGATGCAGAGCGTGCGCTCGAATTGTTACGTTGCCATCCGTCGACCTGGCGATTGACTCCAACGCTTTCCAGCCGTACTATGCGAAATCGACACGCTCTCTACTGATGACATCTAGCGCCTCCCGCTCTCAAGCTTCCAATATCGATGACGTGCTTGCAAAGGTGTGCGCCAGTGATCTACTTCTCGCCTCGTCCGCTTAAGCCTGTGCGTCTTTCAGCTCCATGCATTGGTAGCGGAGTCGGCGGCGAGTCTGATCAAAGGATCTCCAACCCGGGAGCAACAAAAACGCGTGGCTGGCTTGCAAAAGGCCGATAATTTACGCCGACGTCTGCAGAAGGACAAACGCAGTACCGTGAAAAAGACTAGGACCAGGAAAGACTGGGATTAACTCAGAACGTTTCTATTGGTCCCTACTCTGCAGTGGTCTCTTTCAATGAAATGTCGGGATATTCCACTCGAGACGAAGGATCGTGTTGTGTCTTTGGTTGCGGACAAACTCAATGGGCAGAGAGACATCCCACGCGTCTCTTTCTTTGCTCTTGCCTTATCAATGGAAGACCACTGCGCTTCTTGATGATGTATCACTGCAGTCGAGAAAACGACTGGATGTAGAACATACTTGAGCGAGTTGCCATTGGAGGGATAAAAGGATGGTCAGCAAATTCCAAGGCTAAGTAAGTAACTGATTTACTGATTTGAGTCGTCGCACTCGATCGAACTCTATTCGTCGGCTCTTACTGCATGGATTGCAAATGTAACAGGGATACGATACTGATGCTGATCGGTATCGATGAATCCAGTCTCCAGGATGAACGGGAGACCAATTTACGTGACATAACTCAAACGTTCCATCTTCAATTGAATCACAACGTGCACCCAACCCTGTCCATGTCCGACGTCACCGGTGTCACCCTAGTCCTCCCAACGGCGCAGTAAGTAAGCAACAGATCAGTGGTGCAATAATTTCCAAGACCGATTGAAACGAGGTCGCGTAGGACTCCATCTTTAGACTTTTAGGGCGCCACACGATTTATATCCGAGTGATCGATTCAAGATTCCTCATATGTCGATCATCGTGGCCCATATGTCCGTGTACTGTATGTAAGTATAAACGTCAGCGACATCAGAAAGTTCCGTCCAGGTCGCAGACGTATCGCTCGTTCGAGCAAGTGTGTACGTCTTCCAAGATAGCCGAGAGGTTGGTGTCATAGCATAACGACCAGTGAACCTAAAAAGTCCCTCGGTAGCAGGAGTCTCGATCACGAGCGCATCGAGCGTCGACTCTTCACGGTCTCGGTCTCGGGCAAATGCTCGAGATCCACAGAGTGTAATCTAGTGAGTTGATCCGTCCACAAGCCGATCGCGCGATCGCAACTCCAAGCGAAGGACACGCCTGGAAGCGATCGAGCCGATGTCGGCCGCAAACAAGCCGCAAACGTATGAATCCAAATGGGAAGCATGTGTTCGGTATCTTTCCCCCAACTCCAAAGCCAAAAGGTAATGATCCGAGTTGGAATGTTCAATGAGAGTTTCATTCAAAGCAGAGCGATGAACAAGGACACTATGACAGAGTTCAAGCTTTCAAGCCTCTCCCCGTGCAGCCAACCAGCATGCCTTTTCCATAGCCTCAAATGTCTGCTTGGCTCCCTCTTCATCGCCTTCGACCCATTTGCACATGGCGTCACCTTGCAACCCACGACCAAGGTTGAGCAATTTGGACAGAGAGAGCGGGGAGCCGGCAGGAGCTTTGTTCACGATGGCATTTACAGCGTTAAGATACTTGACAGAATCAGAGTCCGACAGCCCCCCTAGGAGGGTCGTTTGTATGCGTAAACCTGTCAAAAGTCGAAGGCACTCAGAGAGGAAAAAAATACCCGCAACAGCTACAGGGACGGAACGACCAAGTGCCGTTGCCGTCGCAAGGCCAATAGCTTTGACTGACGTGGCTGGGTTGCGGGAAGGATGGTTTCGTCAATGACCCTAAAGATACATATATGATCAGACACATTTTTGTTCAGCAACACTCGCGGAACTCACCTTCGATTAAAACACCATATGCAACACAGAGAACATAGATCATACGGATAATCTTGACGTGAACCTCTTCAGATCCGCATCCTCTATGAGATCGACGTCAGGCTCGACGATGGGAACAAGGCCAGCCTGCTGGCTTATCGCAGAAAACCGCGTTAAGCTCTCTGCCTGGACTTCGAGGGCAGCTTGGGTGGAAAGACACCACTTAGTGAAGCGCGCTCCTGCCCTATAAGCCGCTTGTAGCCTTGGCAGAAGGTCGCCAGGACCTTGCGTAGCGGGCTCCAGTGGGGATATGGGCAAAGGGTGCGCATCGGTATCAGCACGCACTCCAGGGATGGTTCCCCTCTTCGTCAAGACAAGGGCGAGTTGAAGTCTATGAACATCTCGTGGTACAAGATGACGCCGGAAACACAATATAGGATTTTCCATATTGAAGACGGTTGAGGGATGGGAGCCATATTCAGACATGCATACCAGTCGGAAGCGACTGATAAAGACACTCCCTCCAGCGTCGTCTACGCTCACGGTTCTGTTGGTCAGTATAGGCTTTTTATTTTCCTTCTAGGCCCTCGGCAGGCAACATCATGGCCTCAATCCCATCGATGGTCTCATCGGTAGCGTAGATACCCTTGCCGCGGGGATTGACCAGAGCTTGAGCCGTCGCGATCAAAGAGGTAGCGACAGCTGGAGAGTGATGAGGATACAAATAAGAGAGGTGTTCAGAATCGGCAGCAGCAGCAGCGCCTCCGCTGGCAGCGAAAATGTGACCAGGTGTACTTGTTCTATTCAAGGACATGGTGATGCGTCAAGATCAAGAGATGAATGCAGAAATCAGGAGAATTCAAGGATGGCCCACTGCAGCTGGTCAGGTGAGATAGGTGCAGATGGTCATGCGACCCACAATATCAATATCTCGTCGGAAAGCCCGCTCCGGTGGAAGCCTGGAACGCGCCGATGAGGACTAGAACCATGATATGAATATCTTCATTTGCTACGTTTGTTCCAGGTTATCTTGGGTCGAAATGTTGTGTACATGGCCAAACCAAGCGAACAAACAACAGTCATTCTGGCGTTTTCATGATACCACTCACACGCGGGGCGAGACAACTCAGCTCGCTGTTGCGGCCGACTCAACAAGCGGCATCACTGCGAGGGATTTCCTTGGGCAGACATGCCTCCACGACGACTCGGAAAAATCGACGAAGCACTGAAGACGATGGTGGTGACTTTCGGGCGCCTTGGGTGTACTCGGGCTCCCGTTTTCTGACTTACACTACGATACCTCGTGAGGCTACTCGAAGTTCAAGTTTGCTGCGGCAGTCGTAACGCTCATACCAATGTCTAGTGACACTCCTTTATTGCACTTTCCTTGCCGACTGGGGTGACCGAGAGCATATATTCATGCCTGTGAGTTGCTTGCTCGGCGATCAGCGCTTGAATCAGCTCTGGCCAACCAACACCATGCGTTTAGCTGCGTAGATGGGTATCACAGTATAAGCAATCAATTCTTTCCCTGTCTCCTGAGGAAGCCGCTCTTGTCGAAGGAAACAATGGACAGGCTCCGCCCACCGACAGCTCTCTGTCACAACCGGACAAGAGCTAATAAATACATTATTACTTCTTGGAGCCCGCGTGTGTTGCGAAAAAAAAAAGTAGCTACTGAGTATAGTACCATGTGGGTGTGCCGATCTGGGGCAAGCTGTACATAAACTTTGATAGTAAAAACTATGCAGCTCCACCGGAACGATGCAGACCACACCAGCACCGTTTGTTCCACCTCCTCCACAGAATGGCTATCAACCGTTGTCCGGTGGGCATTCATAAGTTTTGGTACGATCTAACACCAGTCTCACTCTCGTTAAAATTGTCATACTAGAAGCTGAAATCTACACCATCAAAAGGCAATACCTCGGGCTACTTCCTACACAACAGATAATCGACATTTGTCTGACGTTTGAAGCCCATGCACCTCTCCCTGTGAAAAGTTCGGTATGGCCATATGACATACGAGCAGTCATTGCCTCCATACTAGCCCAGAAAGCCCAGACTCTTCCATCCTCAGAGTCAAATACCTCTACGGAAACCCCTGCTCCCGATAGCTCGTCGGGAGAAAATTCAACACAACCACAATCGAGTTCATCCCAGCAGTCGACACCTACTTTAACCCACGCTGGACCCACCGGAAGCGCGTCGTCCATCTCACAACCTATTACATCTCAACCACAGCATCCCCCAGCAACCCCAGGTTCACACTACCCTCATCAGCCCTACTACCATCCACATGCGCCCTACTATACCTCTCACGGGACATATAGCTACCCCCCTCCTTACCCTCCGTATCCGCAACCCACCGGAATGTACCCAGTCAATCCCGCAGGTCACCATCCCCCACTGTTCACCAATACACCACTTGCCCACCCTCCCCATCCTCCTTCAGAAGCACCTCCCCCAATCAATAACGTTGACGACCTTCCAAGTTACGAGGAGATGATCGTTGAAGCACTCTTGGATTCGGGTGACCCCGAAGGATGCGCACCAAAGAGTCTGTTCAGCTGGATGGCGATGCACTACCCTCTGCAAATGAATTTCCGTCCCTCAGCCAGTCAAGCTTTGCAAAAGGCTTTCAAGAGAGGTCGCCTAGAGAAAGGGAGTAACGGGAAATATCGACTCAACGAAAATTGGGAGGGTGGTAACGTACGTGTGCACGTTCCTCGTTCTTGCATGAGTATTTGCTTAGTTCAGGCTCCTTCTAGACTTCTAAGCGGACGACACGACGCCCGCAAACTCTCGCGCAATCTGCATTGCCTGGCCCACAGCAATCCTCGTCGTCGCCATTTACGCAGGCTTCTCTTGTTCCTCATGGAGCTACCAGTTTGCCTACGCGACTTCCTCCACCCGGTCAACCTCCAGGATATGGCGGGTACCCTTTTGGATACCCATACCAAGGCACGGCAGGATCTGCGCTGCCACCGGTTCCACGGGACGGAGCGAGATCTGCCTCTCAGAAGCAAGCGACCAATGCTGCCGACCATGAAACAGGGGAAGGCAGCGATGCTTGGGAGGCGGCGCAGAACATCCTGAAAGCCATCAACTTTGGACGACTTTTCCAAATGTCGGGCGAAGAAAACAATGCAGGAGAGTCTTCGACGTCTGCTCATTCACTGAACCAACAGACGACTGCGGGCAACTCTCACGATCCGTCGCCGGCTTCAGCTTCGAATGCAATGGCTGTAGAGGAATCTGTTAGCGGTCGCCTTGACGGCGCTGGGAAACCGACCGAACTCAATGCAGAGCAAAGAGCAGCGTTGCAAGCGCAGCTCGCGCTTCTGGCTGCGCAGTTGGCAGAAATGGCAGATGTCAGCGAAGACGAGCTATCACACAACCTGGAAGTGTCGGAAAGGGCCGTCGCGGTGTCGGACGCGCATACGTCCCAGGTCCTGGGCGAAGGATCAACCATGGGTCTGGGTGAGGGTGAGGGCAGTGGTGATGACGACGAGGACAACGAGGACATGATAGAGGTTCCGGTGCCGATAGAGGCTCTGTCAGCTTGAGTTGAAAGAAATGCTCACGATGTTACTGTGCGTAGGTCAATCGCATCGTTCCTTTTCAGAAATCGAGACTCCGTGGCTATTCTCGTTTGAGTGGTCCGCACCTGCCTTGATCTTGTTGGAGGTAAGAACTACAAGCTGTGTCGATCTGTCCGAAATGAAAGAGTACTTGTCATTGCGAAACAACCTTGCGAACCGAGTTTACCTGTGGCCATCAATGCATCAGCTGTCGAAGCTGCCATTCTTCTAAGCATCGATCACGGTGTTATTTGGTCAAGGACACTGGACAGCGAAGCTTATAGCATAGCTTCTCGATCTTCCGATGACGCGTACTTTAGACTATGCGTATCTCATCAGAATACGATTGTGAATTCGCTGTGTCCAAGCCAGTCCAAGGCCCCACAGGATTGCCGTGGGCGGTTCCAAAAGAACGCCAGATGAGATGATTGATGACGATCAGCAACTTTCGACAATGTAGTATCTCTCTGACTATGGAGGGGTGTGTACACGCGAATGATCAACGTTTGACAGTGAACATACAGAACACATGATAGTCATACGCGACGGGAAGAAAAAAGGGTTCGTAAACGTCATATCTGGAGTTATCAATTGATCTTGAGTAGTTCTACCTCGAATATCAACGTAGAGTTTCCAGGGATCACAGGTGAGAATCCTCGATCGCCGTAGCCCTGTGTTACTGGTTAGAAATAAGGGGGCCGATATCGACACGGATGCCTACATAATCTGGGGTAATAATCAATGTTGCCTTTTGACCGAGCGACAATTTCGGGACACCTGTAGGGAGTCAACGTCAGACGGAAAAGTCGGACAAAGTCGAGCTCACCCTCGTCCCATCCCTTAATGACTTGTCCAACACCGATTTTGGTTACAAATGGTGTATTGCTGGCGATCGATGGGGGAGACGTTTGACGACAGCAGTAAAGAAGGAATCAATCACGAACGCACCGGTCCCTGCTCGAATCAAATTTTGAACCATCCATTAGTGTGCCGACGTAGTGTATTGTAACTTGATCTATCGCGATGTCAGCACGATGCGTCGGGGATTGCGGGGGTGAACCTGGACGTACCTCCTTTTTGCGGGTAGTTAGTGCGATCACCGAGAGCAGTCGGATCGACTTTGATGGTAACGCCCTAGAAGACTGTGTCAGGACGTGAGGTTGCTGGCGGGCGGGGCGGAGGAGAACTCACCATTGTACACAAGATCGATGACCAAGACGTGGTGGTGCAGAGAATAGGAACTTGTGGCACTTATAGTGGCAGGGGGGCGGAGTGCGGATCTTGATCCGATCTGGCATGGATTCAGTGATTCGATGGCTTCGTGATCACACCTCGATTGGTTATCGATGTCGATGTTCGCTATCTGGTGTGATATATGATAATATGATATGTCCTCGTCGTTCGGAAAAAGAAATTGTGACGACATGCCCACTTCTCTTTCTTATCTTTTGCCAGTGGCCGAACCTTCGACGACGAAGCGATTTTCCATTCAGCAAAGCCGCGTCGAGGAGACGATAACCGTGCATGTGCTGAAGAAGACCAGATGATCGATTGGTTTATCGATTGAAAGGTTATCTCATCAGCTATGAATAGCGTCCCACGCGAGGAAGATGGAGATTTCCGTTGCTGACAAAAAAGGGGGTGCTTGCAGGAGAAGATGGCACACTTTACGAAGAATCGCGCGACGAGTCTGCGGCAGCATGCGAAATAGGACCCGGCGTCGCTGCAAACATATAAAACTGGCCATGGCATCTGCTGGGAGGTTTAGTAAAGTTGAAATCAGATTGATCACCAGATGGAGACTTGGTAATCGAACCGGTGATCGTATCAACTTGGATGAAATAGAGGAGATGTCAGAAAGCAAGAACAGAAAACACTTTTCTCGATCGAAAAGTGATTCTAGTGGCTAGCTTTGTTGTGTGCACTCACATTCCGAGTCCTCTCACGAAAGACGGAGTGGGCAAACACAGGGTCACCGTAAGCAGCATGGCTGTTGCGCACCGAACGTGTAGTCAGAGAAAATTGATCTGATCAGTGACGAAGAAATAGCAGAGACACGAAGGGAAGCCAATAGGTGAGAAAAAAGACATGCATTCAGGGCAACGACTCTGACAAGTGGCAGTCCAAACACGGTACCAGAGGTAGCTTATAGCCAGCGGCGGCTCCTTCCATGGCACGGAACCTACTTGTGAACACGTTGTCTTGACTCTATCTTCTCACTCACGACGCTATCTTATTCCTATTCCATGCGGCCTGGCAAGTCTGCCTGCATGCCTTGCAGCCATTTCGAGGTCAGCGGAGGTTTCCGTGGTCATTTTGGGAAGAACTTCGACCTTCCCGTCCCTTGGTGCTTGAACCCAAATAGTCTGTTCGTTTCACAGAGAATGTCGTCCCTTCAAGTTCCAAAGGTAAAAACAACCGACAGCGAATCAGCATCATCGCAGCAGTTCATTCTTCCCACCCAATCACTCACCGCGTTGTCGCCAATGACAACATCACCTCTGAGTCTCGCCAAATCGAGCATACTACCGTTGCTACCACGTACACGCCCGCAAGTGCGATCGGTGATTGCCGCAGTGAGCGGTTAGGTCGCCTCGAGACTGGTGCGGATCTACTGCTGGGGTACACGGTGTACAGGTGGACCTACATGCGCCTCTTGCTCCATGTCCGCAACGAAGGGTCATGTTAACCCGTCATCGATCATCCCCGGATATATAGATGCGCTTTAACAGGGGCTTTGCACGTGCGGACAATGTGGCATTATGCGAGCTGAAGCCTCTCCGTTTTCATTGAAGCCATTTGCTCTTCACCGTCTTAATGAGACACACAAGGTTCACAAGTCATTGTATTATGCACGGTTTCGTGGAGCCCCTACATGCTGATGTTATGCCCGAACTAGCAGTGGCACCTACCTGTTCGGTCTCGTCAGATGCAAAGGCAGCTTAGCCTCCTGGCATGTGAATTTGATTCATTGGCTTCCTTACAACTACCCTTCATGGAAGCAATGGCACATGGCTCAGACTCATCGATGCCAGTCAGCCGAGGTCGTCCATATTCGTCCAAAGGCACTGTACGTTCTCAAAGACGTCGTTCACTCGCTTGCCGCTCATGGAAATACAGATAAAGTAGATCTTTGGCCACGTCTGTCCAATGTGTCTTATGAACGCATCAATGAACGGTAGCAGACAACTAATGATGTGAATGAGTTGGCACTCCCGCGGGCTTCGCTGGCCGCTTGCTGAGAAGCCTCGCACTTGACGCAAGGGTTGTTTATGGACTGGTGTGTGTCCACGGATTTTAACTCGTCAGGGAAAACCATCTCTCCAGTTGAATGGAGACCTTGCTTAGCGAGCGGACGCGAAATTCTATCGTGTCCCCCCTCAGCGTCTAATTCCCCGGACAGGCAAGTCGAGCCCCAGGGAAACCGTTGCAGCACCAAGGTCGGGACGGGCAGTCCGAAATCACGGCAATGATGACTGCACGCTTGACAAGCGTATGATTTTTCGTCAGTCGTCGGGCCGCGCGGGTCATGCAGCCAAGTTGACCCGTCAGCCTAGCCGTGGTCTCGCTGGAGCACTCGGGCGGAGACGGAACGCGGATCAAGCGTATGGTCTCGAGAGTTGATGGATACGGTGAGTCATACGTAAATTAAAGGAAGCATATGGTTCTCCGCATGGATAGGTTCTGGTGTGTGTGTGCCCAGCGCAGCGACACAAGTCGACGAGCGTGGGTTTCCCATAGAGGTCCTACTGCGAACAAATTTATCATCGGGATTCCCGCCGAAATAATTCCGTCTGTTTCTTTCCGTCTTTTCATTTCTTTTACTTTTTTTTTACCACGATGGCATCGGTTCTAGAACTCGGAACAGACCTGCCCCATCGGACGGCCTATCGACGAGACGAGCGCGCTCGATGATTGGCTTGTCCCAGGTTGACAGGAACACATTCGCATTCGCCAATCGGAATCCCCAGCCCGCACAGGGACCAGGGGAGGGGTCCTGTTTCTAACATTATGATCGCGCACCCGCGGTGGTTGCGCCGAGGAACCAATGGGTCCAGTTCCATCTAGTTCCATCTAGTTCCATCCTGGATCCAGAAGACCTCTCAAGTTAGTTCCGAAAAATTTACAGGGATACAATGGAATAGAATATAGAATAAAATGCATAATAAAGTGAAATGGAAACGGATAACAACGTATTCGAATCGTTCCACTTGTGAGGCGCATATGCATGAACATGAAATCTCGGAAAATTAGGCATTTGACTGTAACAGTCCAGGCACAGGGTCTGACCCAGCCTTTGCCAAGTAAAGTGCGACCGGTGACTTTTAAGTAAACGATGGCTGGCCTGACACTGGTACAAAGATGGCGGTTTCCACCGACACGCAGAAAGCGGAATCTGTGGGGCATGGGGTAAGGCTGTGAAGCTGCTGGTGAGCCTCGGGGGCGTTTGAGACGGGTGACCGGTGACGTGTGGCAAATGAGACCTTATGAAACAAACGCCATGGCATGATGCGGCGTGGATTATCGGGTTCTGGTGCAGGTGCGGCGTCCCAGTGCTGGCACCCACGTTCGTGGCAGCCGTACTAATCATCCAGCGTGCCAGTAGTACTGCACGGATCTGGAAATGGGCGGAACAGAAGCACTGCACGGACACCCGCGGGGTGCGGAGGCTGGCTCCAAAGCCAGCACATCTGAATCCTGCTCTGCGGACACATGATCACATGTGCGCGTCAGACCAACCACATCAACGTTTCTGCCATCATCCGGAGCAGATGCGCGCACTTGGCCAGGCTGAGATCAGAAAGCCGTCCATTCCCAGATCCAGTAACTAATACTACAACGCCACGACAAACCGATGCCACCGATGGCGAATCGCCAAGAATATAAAATCATAAGAAAAATGACAATACTGAAGGTAATACCACAATCATTAACCCTCCAATCGAGTATGTACCCAACCGACCCGAACAAAACTCGATGACTTGAATGACCCCGAGATAGGAAGACTATTAGTCCAAACTCCATAAGCTAACTGGTAATGTAAATGTGCAACTGGTGGTACAAATGTACAGGATAAAAAGAAAAAAAAAAGAGAATATTATGGGTACAGGCGTATGGCACAGAGATATGAAACTTTTGCAGCCGGAATGTTATCATGTGGCCCAAGTCGAAGGTGGAGATGCAGCGCTATTAGGGAGACGACGAGGTTATAATGTGCGGATGATGAGAATGCGAGTGTGCGTTCATGCGTAATGCCGAGTAGAAATGCGAGAGAGAAAGTGTGAAATTGATAAGTCAGGGTATGTGTCGTCGGTTGGCGGTATAACCGTCGTCGTCGCTCCGCAGATGCAATCTGGGTATCGGTTCGTGATGTTCGAATGCAGGAGACATTCTACCACTTTCGTTCGGGACTTGTTTCCTTTCCATTGAAGAGAAAGAGACGCTTGAGAGGCTGGACAATCTCGACTTCGATTTCAACCTCCTTGAGGTGTCCGTCGACAACGCGGCTTTCGATGCGCTTCTCCTTCTTTGGAGGAGGCATCATGACGGGGTATGTCTTAATATTATCGTATGACCACGAGCGAACTGAGGCATGATGAGCCATTGTCATAGACCAAGTAGTGTGAATGCTCATACCTTGCACCTGTGGTCGCGAAGAAGTGGATGCAGAGGTGCTGCACTGTTCGTTCCACATGCTGTCTTCACTGAGTTCACTAGGGTAGCGACTGAGCGGACTGCACAGACTTGCAGAGGACAAGCTCTGGCCAGATGCACTGTGTGCCCTGAGAGTTACATTGGGAACGAGCAGGCGACCTTCGGCACCGGGCTTTACGAGAGGAGTCTCTCGACGGCGACGAGAGGATGTGGACGTGGGAGACAAGGGAGGAACCGACTGGCCGGTAGAAGCAGTGTTTGGGAAGAGGGTAGTTCGGGACTCGCAACGCCGAGACAGAGGCAGGGAATATTTAGCGTAGAGTTCGTCGGTGTATGACTGACTGGAGCGGGGTAAATGTTGGGGCGACCTAGACTGCGCAAGGAAAGACGAGCATGAAGATGCGGCACCTTCGCATGACGTCCACTGGACACCCCTGCTCGAGGTAGCGGTAAAGGAAGGTTTACATGCGGCACCCACGGTAACCATGGAATCTGAGCGAGGAGAAAAGGAATAGACAGATTCACGCCAAGCGTCGCTACCGTCTGTCCAGCCTGGTATTGGTTTCTGTGGCGGAGGCAATTCGTTTCTTGAGGTGACACGTTTGGTGGCAGGGTCGGTACAAAGGGCAGCCTGGATTCGCTTAGCGGCCATCATAACACCGCCTTGGAAGTCGTTGCGGAACTCGGACTCGGCCGGAGAGGTGGATTGTGCAAGAAGGATGGGTGGCGGGGGAGGCATTGGTGGAAAGTCGTAAATGGCGGCAAGCGTAGCAATGCTGGGGGAAAGGGGTGCGATGTCGGAGGAGGATGATAGACAGGAGTCGTAGGATGAGCCACTGGTGGACTCGTCCTCTGAATCACATGATAGTGGGCGTTCATAGGAATTATGGGGCACGGGAGGCATAGGGGGGGAGGAGCGGTCTGGATGGTAATTTATGGGGAGAGCAGCGTTGAATCTGCTGAGGTCGGCCATTCTGCAGTCGTCTGAACAGTAGAGGGGTATGGGACCCTGATCGATCACGGTGCGAAGCTTTGTTGGTTGGATGGGCTTTGTTTGCGACTGGGGCTGGGAATGCGGGGGAGATGGGCGGGTCTTGTGGACTGCGACGCTGGAGTCTGAACGTTTGAGGGCGCCGTTGGGCTTGACGCGGCCGGTCCCCTGGACGAGGCCGCTGGCCTTGGGACGGATGGTGCCCGACTTTGTTCGAGAGGGACGTGTGGCGAGGTCTGGTTGTTGCATTTTGGGGGCTATAAAATGGGTGAGGAGGGGAGAGCGGGGGAGGCGGTGTAGTGCTTACGGGAGGCGGGGAGAGCATGGTCTTGTGGTACGGTGAAGCGCTTTGGCATGATCTGCCTGTCACAAGCGGGGCACCAGGCGTCGTCGTAGTGTATGTCCATGAGAGGGAAGGGGAGGGGAGAGAAGGGATATATAAGGGGGAGGGGAGGGACAATAGCGGGTGAGACAGAGAGAGAAGAGAAAAAAAGACCGCGTCCTTAATATCTGATTTGTCGATTCACATTTTAGCGGCATCCCGGATTCCCCGAATAAAATAAAAAATGCGCCCTTTCTTGTTTAACAAATTCCGTTATGAGCTTTGATTACTAATCAGCTACTCGTCTCAATCGGCAAGCCAACCGCGGGTCCTCGGGTGGTTCATCTTTTCCTTATTTGGAAATTACATGCTGTTGCGTGTGTCAAAATCCCACACTGATCCTGCACTCGCCACTCCTCGCCGCCCCGTACACGCACCGGCCCGTGTTGCGCCCTGTCTCACACACCGTCCCCGCCCATGAAACTAGCGCCACCGGTAATTCCCGCTTCCCCCGCTCGTTCCCCCCGCCGTCCATCCCTGCCCACCACTATCACCACGTGCCCAATCCAATTCCTCATCTATATCTGAATCCCCGCATCCACCTTTCCCCTTTCCCATCCTTTTCAACCCGTCCGGTTCGGCTGCTGAGCTCATTCGCTTCCAAGTTCCTTCGCAACCGTCTCTCTCGTCCGCCGGGTCCCTCTCCCTCTCCCGCCCCCGGCCGTTCCCAGCCTGCCCTCCCTAACCGAGCAGGAACAGCTCTCATCAACGGCTACGTCACTAACCGCATGCTGATATAGGTGGCGTCCCCTTGTATCTCCCAACTAATCTCACATGTACAGTATACTATCTTTCGTACATGGCGTCCAACCGCCTTGCAAATTGTATTTTGTCACCTCCTAAATCAATGTGATTCGTCTGTACTGTTCCCCGCACTTCTTCGGATCCGGCCATCACAGTCAGTGTTGCACATCCTATGTTCCCCGCGCCCAAACACATAGCCCAATCCGGGAAAATGATGGGTCTGACGAATCAATACTTGCCTCCGTGCCCGTCGCATTTCCTGGGAACCGTGGTTCTCCAAGGGAACTAATCCATTTTTACCCAAGTGCGCATGGACGACCGATCAACATCTTCTCACTGGCCAGATTCTCCAATTCGTCAGCTATTCCGACGGACCTCCCCTCGAATTATCACAACGGGCGACCCATGTGCTTCTCGCATGCGAGTTCAAAACCCTATCCAAAGGTTGACAATCCTCATCGGAGCCACGCACGCCAAGAATAATATTATCGGACACCATACTTTACCATGATGATAGCGCGACCCAAATTCCCAGACATCACCTCGTTTCAATACATCCTCCATTGAGAAATTCGCCTCGGCCATCTGCACTCGGGGTACCTATCCGCTTCCTGTCATTCTCTGCCCCCGTCCGGCACGCCTGTCTCCGGGCCCGGGATCACAGCCCTCTGTGATGTCCAGTGCCTGCCCAGGATCCTTGGTCATTCTTTGATCCATGCACATAGCATTACTCTACCGTTTGTGCTCGGCGGAGGTAACACTTCGGCCAATCCGTCAGCAAACCAAAAACACCTCCGGATGGACCAATGGTAATTGACTGGGTCTTAGAGCGTCTTCGTTGATCCGTGGCTCTCGGCTTAGGGACGCTCGAACAAGTTGACAACACAACCTCCACAATCCATCCCACAGCATCATCGCCGTGAAACATTGCCCGCGACCTGACCTCAGTTTGTTACGTTAATCGTATCTGTGAGACTGTGGCTTACCAGCCCAGTTGAGATGCGCCGGCAAGTCAACCTGGACGCGGGTAGAGTGGGAGTCATCGCCATCATCGTATTTTCACACTTTGGAGCAGATAAACTTTTTGCGTGTTCACATCATCATACGTCATACCTCTCTTGACTGACCATGACCCTCGAGCTTGCAAGGGAGGGGGAGGGGACGACGTGCTCCAAATCCGAGGACATCGATTCACCGTGATCACGGATTGGCTCCACGTACTGGTGGGTCTGAATCCGGGGACCGGCTGTCCAATTGCACACCGACCTGAATGCACATACACAACCGCATTGGGGGTTGCTGCGGCCGATGCTGTCGGAGATGCTAAACCTCGTTTGGCTAGCCACGTACTGTTTCCTGAACGATTTGGTGGAGTACACCAAACCTAATTGTGATTAGCTTGGTACTAAATTAAATAGTGTGGACACTGGAGGACGTCCGTCGTTCATAGAAAACGGGAATTTTCGTTAATATACTACAGGCGAACGAACGTACATACATGGTAAGGAACTTTTCATCTTCAACTTATTACCATATGTAAGTACCAAACCCCGTCCGTTGTGTGCGGTGCACTTAAACCCTTCTGGATGAAGTGTGCCTTGTAGGTTCCAATACTGGGAAATCTCGCGCACGGTGATCGGGATCAGTTTTTACGTGGAGAAGTTGGTCCGACGCGATGCCAGCGATAGTTCACAAAGCGACGAATTCAAGACCTGATTTGTAAAAATTTCCTTGGACTATCTCAGATCATGCACCATCGATAATCGCGAGGTCAAGCTCCCGGCTACAAGAGGCTCATACAGTAGTGTCGAGTTCGATGCCCTGTGTTGTCTGTCTAATAAGCTTGGTGTCTGGTCGGTGGATTGGCTCTGAAACTCTCCGACGTCCGCTGCGACATGGCATTCAATTTGCTTTTGGCGGACCTCCACACATTCAACTAGCGACGACCATGGCATCGCTTCGATGTGGACTTGCCGAAATTAGTGAGGGGGCGAGCAGTGGAGACCCATTCCGACCCGCAGGGCCATCGCAACAAAAAAAACCACCCCAGAACGGTATTGGACGTCGGATTTCTCAACGCAATTCGCTGGGGCTAGTCGCGCACGCGGCAACTGCTTTAGAGAGTTTTAACCTTTTTTCGATCCCCGGCCCGATCGGACGCGACGAGTTGCCCGTGGCCCCATCGATCTTGCAGCCACTCACCCCAAGGCAAGTGATCATCACCACCATCCGCTCAGCGCATGTCTGCTGAGGATCTATGCGACCCTCTCCTTGCTAATTAGGTTTGACCACGGTGGTTGGGCGTTGTTCCGATAGAATCGAGTCTATCGGCAAGTCATCGTCCGTTGTCCCCGCTAGTTCTTCAAACTGTCATCAACCGACATGTCAACGAACCACGGGTCGCTCCTCCCTCGCGACATCAGAGCCTTCCTTTCGAATTACCCGGGGATCCAAAAATCGGATCCAACCAGAGATCCTTCGGGCAACCATCTTTTCTACCTCAACCGGCTCCGATGTCGACCCGATAACTTGCTGATAGAAAAAATACACTCCAAGTGAGTAGCTGGGTGCTCCACGATTTCCCATCCAGACAAGAAGGGGACTGCAGATAGTACGCCGACTATGACGAACTGGAGAAAAATCACGCATACATACAATGGCTGTGGGGTTACCCTCTTTGTCAGATTGCCTGACCTGACGTGTCTGCCCATTTCAGATTCCCGATCCAAGAGGACGGCGTGAACATGGACGCTAATCGACTCCTACCCCACGAGATTGAAATGATGAAAAACGATCGGGAAATCATGCGACGTTTGGTCAAGTCATATGAGATGATGCTTGATTTCTATGGTATGCGATTGCTGTCGGACGCAGGACTGGTCGGACGTGCACCATCGCCTTGTGATTTTAAATCACGCTACCGAAACCTCATTAGTGAGTGTGTCCCTATAGATATTCCCCATAGCTTGAATGTGGTGGTCAGGGAAACCACACAACAATCTGCGCCTCACTCGTATTCTTAAATCCCTGTCTGAGCTGGGGTTGGAGCGCTCGAACGCCGGGTTTCTTTTGCATATCCTGAGCGAGCAGAGCGACAATGACGAGCTCAATTCCGCATCGTTGCGGCAGAGTATGGACCAGTGGTGGGCCAATTGCATACGGGATGATCTCGAGCGAGAATGGGTTGGCCGAATGATAACAAAAGTTAGATCTGGAGGAGCGTTCACAAGGGAGATGTATGAGACCGCGATGGCAATAAGGGGGTCGACAAAAAGGTTTTCTTCTCGCACATTCAATTAGAATGTGATGCTTGTATGTACATACGTTCCTCACTCTACATAAATATCGTCTATAGATGTCTACGGGCCTCGACGTATCTCATTAGGCTATAGGATTATAAATGACCCTGGCGAATTACACAATAGGAACAAGAATGATACAAACGCCCGTACAGAGAACGGTTGAGATTGATGACGTGAGCCAGACGCTACTATCAGCCGGCGCAATAACGTTACCAAGTGC
This sequence comes from Leccinum boreale, assembly GCA_038092235.1. NCBI lineage: Eukaryota > Fungi > Basidiomycota > Agaricomycetes > Boletales > Boletaceae > Leccinum > Leccinum boreale. Next base: position 50,167 of record JBBPPX010000024.1, on the reverse strand, counting down.
AGCCTGTACTCACATTGGACCTAGCAAGACATAACCGGAAGACGGTGCATTCATTGCAGACCCTGAAGCCTGGACATGATCGCGTCTTGTCTTTTCTGCAGATACATCGGGCTAATGGATTGCAAGAGTTCTTCGATCGACTCGTACGTCTGTCCACCATCAAGCTTTGAAACAGATCAACGACAACCCCCATCGTCCAAACCATGGAAACTCACCCGATAGCCACGAACATTCAAGGACACCTTGACGCTGTTCCCCTCCAGCAACGTCATAGTGGCAGTCGCCTCGTGCGCAGACTGCTGTCTTGCGACCTCGTATCGAGTCAAGCCAAAGGACTGCTCGGAGAGGGCACGATTCAGTTCGTTGTGGTAGAAACTGGACGGGGAAGATGGCATGTTGGAAACGTCCTGGCGATCTCGTCTGCACTGTTCTGAACCTCTAGGAGAGATGCGGTTATATAGCCTCGCCATCCAGCTGCAAGGGCCGACCATGTTGTACTGCTGTCCAATCCGACTGAAACGACGGAAAAGCCACGACGACCGAGAGCAAGAGCGGAGAGAGAGAGATAATAGCAGCCCTTCGACAAATGACCATGATCACGGTTCGTCGCCCTGTTTCCGATCAAGTTTGTAATAATACTTCATATTCAGACACAATGCTGTACTTGTCTGCACCCGGGTAATACCGCTACTGCACAATCAAGAGTAATGCTGTAGAAGAAATGAATGCGAAACGACGGATCAGCTTGCTGTTTCGCCCGTTTCAGGGGAGAGCGTGACCGGAGCTCCGGTGGGGCAAGCATATCAGCCTGCACAAGGAGCGCGCTAAAAAGGCAGCCTTTGGTCGGTCACGGCCCCGAAGTTCCTCTCACCCTCTGGGAACCCTTGACTCGCTAGGTAATTGGCAACGAAACGCGGTCCGACAGTTCGCAGGAAAATGATTTTTATCGTAATTTCTCTTTCTGCATGGCCGACAGATTTACGTCGCATTGGAACACTGCCGGGCTTGAAGCGTATGCAAAACAAAAAAGAAATCAAGGTGCGTGTCGTTAGGCACAGGGCTATCGGCTGAAGTGAAAGCCCTCTAGACAGGGGAACTCGACAAGGGGAACATAGTGCGATCTGCTTACGTTTGACCAAAGAGGGTTGTGTCGTGTCGGAAAAAGAAGGCGGGTAAACTCCAACAAGTCACCATCTGGTTATCAACGCCGTGTGCCCTATAATTTTACTCAATAACTCCTATCGCAAGAATTGACTGCCCTTGGTGTTGCATTTTTGGTGTCAGTGATTCTAGAGCAGCGGCGCCATGTAAGGCACGAAGAATTCTTCCAGAACCAATTGCGAGAATGACTCGTGACCATTGTGAGGCCTTCTTCAATGATAACCGGGAAAATCAGCTATCCAGCCGACTTCCGGTCCTACGATCCAGGGAAGATGAAATAATAAAAGAGCGATGGCCGGATCCCTGTAACACATCGTCATTACGTTTAAATAAATCAGAAAGTTCGACTTCCCGCTGGAACGGCAACGGTCCAATCGAACGCCCACACATGGAGACGTCGAAGTCACAAGACTGCGGTTGATTTGCAAAGCTCAGTTCCGCGTATAGGTTCAAACGGACATTTTATGTAAGTAACTTACCTGCAGACTTTCCATTGGTATTATGATTTCGGGGTGAAACACGCATTGACCGGGAGGTTTGCACTGACCCGGGGTATTCCCCCTATCAAAGGCAATGCGAGTGCCGCTCGGGACTGACTTTACTGGACGACTCCAACGTGTCGTCATTTCGTAACGACTCATGGCATTGACCGAAAAAGATGCCACGTGCAAGGCCACGTGTTACCTTTTTGGGGTGTACTAACGCACTGCGGCGTCGAAAAGCGCCCATCCACTGACATCCGTCCCGCCTATACGCGTTCTCCTCGTCGGGATAGCAACATTGAACTTTTTAACATCCCCTGGCGGACCAGCATTGTATAACAATGGATGTAGTCAAGGCAGTGGAGACGTACATCACGAAGTTGGTGTCGACTCCTTCAGCAATGAAGGTCCTCCTTCTTGACACACACACAGTAAGGCTGTCTGCTTCGTGTTTCTGCGCGTTCACTTCCCCCCTGAATTTGCCAGACACCGATCGTGTCGCTCGCATCCACACAGTCGACCCTCTTGTCCCACCAGGTGTATCTTACAGATCGAATCGATAATGGGTTGCGAAACCCAATGCCTCACATGAAATGTGTCTGTTTTCTGCAACCTAGTGAGGCTAGCCTTGAGGCGGTGTGCGCAGAGCTGCGCGAGCCCAAGTATGGCGAATACTACTTGTGTCAGTGCGTGGATTCTTTCCGTAAGCTGGTATGCGTGCTAACGTTCGTCGATTGTATTGACCAGATTTCAGTAACGTTTTGAGTAAGTCCTCGATCGAACGCCTTGCGGAGGTGGACGAGTTCGAGGTGGTGCGGGAAGTGCAGGTATACCTGGCCTTTTGTTCGTTGGATCGAATGGAGTTGATATATTTACAGGAATACTTTGCGGACTACGCGCCGCTTTTGCCTTGTTTGTTCACCCTCAATCACTTGCCCACAGTCAGCAAGCCTTTGTATGGATCATCTCCAAATAGCTGGGATAACGCCGCGCTAGAGCACACGGTAGAAGGAATTATAGCTGTGCTTCTCAGCTTGAAGAAGAAACCTGTAATTCGGTACGAGAAAATGAGTGGTATGGCCCGGAAGTTGGCCGGCGAAGTCCAGGTGAGTCATTGTCTCGTAAGGCGGGCTTACCGGATTCATGTTAGAGTAAAGCACCGGGTCCAGGCCGAGTCAGCTTTATTCGATTTCAGGCTTACGCAGGTTGCGCCGCTGTTACTCATCCTTGATCGGAGAAACGACCCTGTTACGCCATTGCTCTCTCAATGGACATATCAGGCTATGGTTCATGAGCTTCTCGGCATCCAGAATGGAAGGGTGAACCTGAGCTTGGTTCCGGATATCCAACCTGAACTTGCTGCAAGTCTGTTCCAGAAGTGTATCCTTCTACTTGTCTCTCACACTTTCGATAGGAAATCACTCTCACGACCTCCACTGATCCGTTCTTTCAAGCTCATTATCTGGCGACGTTCGGTGATCTCGGTACTTCGCTGAAAAATTATGTCCAGTCTTATCAATCGCGCTCACTTGCTCAATCTCCGTCGGCTATCAACTCGATATCGGATATGAAAAGGTTTGTCGAGGAGTATCCCGAGTTCAGGAAGCTCGGCGGAAACGTTAGTAAACACGTCGCCCTCGTCGGGGAGCTCAGCCGGTTGGTTGAGAGGGATCATTTGTTGGACGTCGGTGAAATAGAGCAGGGCCTTGCAACCAGTTCCGGCTGTGATTTCAAGGTGTGTACAGCGTTTGGAATCCCACGTTTATCCCCGATCCTACCTTTGCATATAGACCGTGCAGGCTCTCGTATCGGATAACGCTGTACCGGCATGGAATAAACTCCGGGTTGTTATCTTATACGCATTACGCTATCAAAAGACACAAACCAATAACATTGCCACGCTTATTAATCTCCTCCTCGCCAACGGAGTATCACGGGAGGAAGCGAGGGTAGGTATATTCTATTCGGATCTCCTTGTTCGGTATTGATTAAGATCTATCTCGTTAGCTTGTTTATGTATTTTTGAACATTGCTGGTGCCGATCAACGGCAAGATGACCTATTTTCGACGGAGTCTCTGTTAGCCAAGGGTCGGTCTGCATTGAAAGGGTTGAAGGTAAATGATCTCCGTACTGTGACCAACATCTATTACAAAATGATCTAGGGTGTCGAAAACGTCTACACCCAACATACTCCACACCTCTCACAGACATTGGAAAACTTGTTCAAGGGACGTCTGAAAGAAACCAGCTATCCGTTCCAGGATGGTGCGGGAACGAACCTTGGCCTACAACGGTATAACGCATGGTTCTGCTGGGTCTCTTTTACTGACAATTGGGTCTTTGACAAGGTCGCAGGACATTATTATATTCATGATCGGCGGGACGACGTACGAAGAGGCGAGAACAATCGCTTTATTGAACCAAGACTCTGCTGCAACGGGAACGCGGGTGCTACTGGGCGGTACGTGCGTCCACAACTCGTCCAGGTATTTGACTCCAATTACGCCTCATTGTGATTCGGTGTTGACCCCCGCCACAGTTACGTAGAAATGGTTCGGGCATCGATAGAGAACTTTACCAGCTCTGTGTACGAGCCACCACCAGAGTCATCGTTGAATGCGCCATCGCTCAATCTCAATTTGGGTGGTGTCAACGTCAGTCTTGGTGGGCCAGGTGGCTCAGGGGTGTACAGATCGAGCTCGGACAATGTTGGTGTTCAGGCAGAAGGCATCAGAGACGGTGTGCGCAGTTTGATCGACAAGGTGAAGCAGGGCGTGGATAAGATAGGGTTGTAACGGAGACATGTATCTCGATAAATTTTCTGCACGCTTCTAATTACCGCGTGATCGTCGGACTCGTACATAATAAAAGTGATTTGCTCTGGAGAGGACACGTCGTCTGTTTGTCACGTGACACGGAATTGAATCCAGCCATGCTCGGCAAAGTCTGATTTCTCATTTACTTTGTTTTTTTACACTTTCGCGGTCGTAGTACTCCATTGGCGTGATGGCAAAAGGATTTCTTTCAGGCCTCAAAGGCATTGATGCCTTTGGGAAGGTAAGTCGCCACTCTTGCCTTGCAACAGCACATCTCACCATGGTTAGACCACAGAAGACGTGAAAGTGAAGACACGCACTGGCGCTCTTTGTATGTCCAACATTATCTTTTTCCTCGGTTGCTCAAACTCACAATCTCTGGGTCCTCAGTGACACTCATTTCAGCATGTATTATACTCGCTTTCACGACGATGGAGTTCTTCGATTACCGAAGGGTCGGAGTCGACACTTCTATCGTTGTCGACCGAAGTCGTGGGCAGAAACTGAGCGTGAAGCTGAACGTGACGTTCCCGCACGTTCCTTGCTACCGTGAGTGATGCCAAGCCGTTTTGTCATGTTCGGTCGTTGAACGTCTCTCTTGCCATTTTTGACGGGTGTGCTCAGTGCTCAGCCTCGACGTCATGGACATATCTGGGGAACAACAACGCGATGTTTCCCATAGCATTATTAAAAAGCGACTCACAAAGGACGGCACCGACGTACCCAACCCTCGCGGTTGGGATCTGCGAAACGATATTGACAAGTTAGCCGAGAAGCGCGGGTCCGGTTACTGTGGCTCGTGTTACGGTGGTGTACCGCCCGAGAGTGGTTGCTGCAATACTTGTGAGGAGGTTAGGCAGGCATACAACGACAAGGGTTGGAGTTTCACCACTCCCGACGACGTCGAACAGGTAAGTCGGATATATATCGAGCGAGGACCTGCGTGCTCAGCGTTATTGTCGTCAGTGCGTTCAAGAAGGGTGGTCGGATAAACTCAAAGAACAAGCAGAGGAAGGTTGCAGTGTCTCTGGACGGATTCGAGTAAACAAGGTCATCGGGAATATCAACATATCTCCAGGAAGATCATACCAAACGAACAGCCGGCATTTCTACGACATCGTACCCTACCTGAAGGACGAGAAGAACATCCACGACTTTTCTCATATCGTCGAAGAGTTCTCCTTTATGGCTGATGATGAGTACAACCCGACCAAGTCCAAGATTGGGAAGGAGATGAGGAAACGTATGGGTATTGAAGATAACCCATTGGATCATTATGAAGCCAGGGTTCGTCGATTGGAATCTCGCAAGCACTGGGTGTTGCTGACTCGTCTGTTGTATAGACGACCAAGTCTCAGTACATGTTCCAATACTTCCTTAAAGTCGTCTCAACACAGTTCAGGACCCTCGACGGCAAAGCGGTGTGTAGGACTCTTGATGGAAGGCGATGTGGACTGACTTTGTGTACAGATCAATACGCACCAATACAGTGTAACGCACTTTGAGCGAGACTTGATGAAAGGCGCAAATGAAGAAGACAAACAGGGTGTCCAGACGCATCACACTTATTCGGGTGCACCAGGTACGTGACTGGGAGGAGTGGTGGGAGATGCAGCTGAATGAGCTTTGACACAGGCGCGTTCTTCAACTTTGAGATTTCGCCCATCCTTGTCGTGCACTCAGAAACAAGACAATCGTTTGCACATTTCCTCACGTCGTGAGTAAACGCTGGTTCTCCGTGATATTGTCTCTCATTCATTTTGTTTACAGTACATGTGCGATAGTCGGAGGAGTGTTGACTGTTGCCGCACTATTGGACAGCGTAATATTCGCGGCCGGCCGCCAGTTGAAGAAGGGCGGTAGCAGCAATGGGAGCGTAAAATTGCTATAGATGTCATGATACAAGTAGGTTACTATTCGTCTGGATATTTCACTGGCTATCAACTGCGGTTGTGACTGCACTGCGCCGACTAAGAGTGGACCGAGCATTCTTCGACAAGCATGCTTTCGAGGTCAGAATACTTTACTCTGCCTAATCCATCCTCGTTGTCGCTTGCACGCTCGCCTTGGGCAGCCCACTTGGAGCTAGGGCGGGGGAATGTGTCATCCTCGGTAAAGTTCTGGAGAAGGTCGGGTATGTACGCGCTCGAGGTGGAGTGGAGAGTACATACCTTTGGAGGATGGCGAACAAAGTCGTCGTGAATGTTGTGGTCGGTCGTCAACGGACGTCTGACCGTCTGAAAAGGCTTTTTGAAGGTCTGGCGCTGGTCTGTGCGTGCGGTGCCAGCCTTGCGGACGTCTTTGATGTGCTGGTGCATGATTTAATAGTGATGTCACAACTCGGCATTTCCCGAAATCTGTTGACCCATCTGCCACGATGAGCAAGACGCCCTCAGCCATCTTGTCTGACGCGCTCACGTCCTTTAATAGAGCAGCGACCCTCGCAGTGCGTCCTCCTCCCTTCTCTCCCTCCGCTCCTTCCCAATACATCCCCTCTAGTTCACCGCCGCTCAAGATCAGGCACGCAAGGATGTCACCCACGCAACCACCGACGCGCGCGAGGCCCGCAGAGAACGCGACGACGCCGTCAACGCTCTCCACGCCGCACAGCTCGAGGAGCATGCTTGGAAAGAAGAGACTGGCGTCTGGAAAGCCGCAGTACGCGAATCCCTTTGTTTGACGCGTCCTCTTGCTCACCTTTTGCACGCTAGACGAACCAAGCCGAACTGACTGTATGCGCGCTCTTTTGCTGCTCTGACGCGTCTCTGATCATATTTCATTGCCAGATCAGCCATCATCTCGAGACCATCGCCCAACTACGCCAAGAAGCTAACCAGTGGAAGAATCAATGTCTCCGTCTCGAAGAGACTTCGAGACAGGAAGCCATCAGCTGGAAAGAACAGTTTCTTCGCGTGGAACAAGAGCGGTCAAAGCTCGCCCAACGAGTAGAAGAGCTTTTGGCGGATCAGATGAGTAACGTGCGTTTTCTCGATTCAGTGTGTATGTCAGACTTCATGAATGACTCTCTAGAGCGGACATGTTCAAGCGTCGACCGCACCATATACGCCCATGCCGAAGCATTCCGCCATGTCTGTATCCACGCGATTACAACTGTCTCCGAGTTCAGATCCCCCGATGCCCTCCTTGTCCAAAACAACTTCGAGCGCAAATCGAAATCGTCCAGGACCTAATTTGCAACTACCAACGCCGTTATCTGAGAACCAACGCAGCTCACGGCAACGGCCAACTCAAGAGACCATTGCCCCCGTCTCCCACCCAGGATCGACGTCAAACAAGCCTCGTCAGATAGTCATTCGTCGCGTCCATGCTGTTGTGGAGGTCCCTGTGAAAGAAGAAAGCGTCGATCCAGAGGATGTAGGACCTGATTCACGTGTTTCAACCGCTACCTCGAATATTCCTTCGACCTCGAGTTCAGCACCCAAATCTGCCCATGTGACGAAGACTTCAAAGACGTCTGGCAGAACTGCTAAATCCAGCAGGGTACCTACGCGCATGAAGCAGAGGCCACGCGTGAAACGAGCCTATGTCGAAATCGATGATCATTCGGACCAAGATGATGCCAGTCAGGATGCCGAGCAGAATGATGCAGATGAATTCCAACCCGTTTCAGATGGTGACGATGAACTACTGATGGGTATCGAGGTCAGCAAACTTCCGAGCATGTTCTCGGTTTCATCCTGACTATTCTATTGATAGACCAATCGCAAAGAGGTCTATGGCATGAAGCGTGTAAGACAAGTTGAATCAGCCACGCCTAAACCAACTATCATACTGAAGAGACGGCGAGGGATTGGGAACCCTAAGAACAGTCTAGCTTTTGTCGGCGCTTCCAAGCCGTACTCAGGCCCCTAAGAATAGTCTGGCTTTTTTCGGCGCTTCCAAGCCATGAATGCACATTCGAACTACTGCTGGATATGAATTTTTTTCTTGCATTCAGGTTCACACTATCTATTTTCCTACTTATGATTGATCTGCCCCACATCGGAAACACATTTCCTATGAATTTTGGCTCTCGCTATGGTATCACCTATCTGCAATGCCTACAATCATGATTCTTACATGATATCGTTCCTGAATCGAAAGTCGATCACATTCAATAACCCCTTCAGTTGAGCTCCGGGACGCTAGCATTTTTGCCAACGAATTGTTCGAACCAGTTGAACACCTCATAATGCCACTTCAAACTGTTGCCAGCGTTCATCACCCAGTGGTTCTCGTCCGGGAAGATCACCAAGCGGGTAGGGACTCCGAGTCTATTTCCAGAGCATGGTGGTGTCAGCGCAGATACCAAAGAGGGCAAGCCAAGAGGAGGATACGCACTGTTGCAGCGCGTGCCATACCGCGATGCCGTCGGTCTCGGGCAAGCGGTAATCTTTGCTCCCGTGGATGATAAGCTGGGGCGTCGACCATTTTTTCACCGTGTACGCGGGGCTATATCTGTAAATGTGTTCAGCCGTTAGATCAGAGCCGGGCGATCGGAGACGGCCGCCTACGTACTTGCGAGACACGGCAAAGGATTTTTCCTCCCAGGGAGCTCCTCCCCATTCGTGGTTGAACTGGTTAGACATGAAAAAGGGACTGACATGAAACGGAGAGACGGGTACGTACGAAAAAGAGCTCATCGGTCGCATAACCGTTGTACGTGGTATCGAAAACCTAGAGTGATCTCAGAACCAACACCATCGAACGCCACAGGGATGAAACGAAAGAGACATACGCCGTCATGGCACACCAAAGCTTTGAAACCGAAACCGAACTCAGGGTTTCCTTGAATCCAACTTGGGAAACAAGCCGATCGTTAGCGCTTACCCCGGACATACGAACGGTACAACTCACTTGATAGCGTAACCGCCCCAACTCGCGCCTGCGGCAACTGCGCGGTCACGATCAATCTAGTGGATGGTGTGAGAAGCTCGGTAGGACTAGCGTTCAGATGCGGGTTACCTGAGGATAGTTCTGCAAGACATATTTCCAGCCATTCTGGAGATCCACGAATGGCTTTCCTCCCCAGTCCTCCTTGATTCCCTCAGTCAAATCTAGGACGTTCGTCTAAGGACCGGGATGTGATATGATGCAAAGAGTTGCGTACCTTGACCGAAAGAGGTGGAACCGGTCGGGTTGATTGCCACGACGACGTAACCCTGGTTTGCAAAGACTAGGAAGAATTGGAATCAAAGGGAGACAACAGTCGGCGGAAGATCACTGACCATTAGGATTCCAACGAGTAGACCAAGAATCAGCCCAGGCGGATTCGGGACCTAGAATACGCTCCGTCAGGCATCTCATCGAAAAGATGTGATCAGACTTACCACCGTGTATGAGCAGAACGACAGGCCATTTCTTCACGTCCGTGGACTTGTAGCCGGGAGGCGTGAGGATCCATCCATGGATGTCATGCTTCGCGCCTTTGAACCAGAACTCCTCGCCAGGGTGGAGGTGCTTGCCTTGAAGGGAAGTAGCCGAGAAGTTGGTGATTTGAGCGAGCTCGCCTTGGGCAGGGTTCGCTGCATTCTTTTTGATGTCGGCTTCGACCTGAAGTAGGTTGCCAAGAACGTACGCGTCGTTCGGGGACGTGAGCGACGACAGTGCAAAGAGGAGACGACCGTTAGGAAGTACTTGCAAACCCGAAGCAGCGTGGGCGTCGGTCAAAGCAACGGGGCTATCGTATGGCGAGGTGAGTTTAGGATGCGAAGTTGATTCCTTGGGGGTAGGAGGGATCGGAAGCGTGAATATTTTGACTCTAGCAATGTCTTCAACTGTACAGTAGATGGATTCCCCGCTTTCCGAGAACTAAACGTAGGGAATGGTTGGCTATGTTTGCCAGAGAATGCAACGTGAGAACATACCGCCAGAGAACTTGGCGAACGGTCCCAGTTTTGAGTGATTGTGAAGCTGACACTTTTCGCGAGGTCGCGTATAACAATCTTGGCCCTGGCCAGCGATTGAGACTAATTGGCTGGAAAGCGGCGAACCGACCTACCTGTCTGATTCGTGGCCGTCTTCATCAAGCTGCAGCCACGCCACCTTGTCACCCTGACGGTTGAATACTGGGGCGTGAGTTGCACCATGCTCGCCGGAGGTAAGCTCCACGAGTTTCGAGCCGTCAAAGCCAACGAGGTATATCTATGGTCGAGTCAGTAGCCAGATAGGAATCACTCAAAGAGGGAACCGCACATTCTGTTTGGTGTGAGTCGCTTTTGGAAGCTTGGGATCCTTCGAAGTAAAGATGATCTGGTTGTCTGATATATCGAAATCGTCCGTTCCACCAAATGGTTCGATAGGAGAACTCTAAAGATGAGGAATCGGTGAGTGACGGCATGCGTCGATTCAGATAGGCGGCATACCAGATCAGTTCCCCGGAGAACGTTGGTGAAGTCCGCGCCGAGGACGACTTTCCCACTGTCCTTGTACAGACGCACGGTGAAGAGAGACTTGTGCTTGGGGCCGACCCAGGTATCCCACTGGTGCTCGAAATCCTTGTGTTATACCAAAGCGGTATTGCCGCGGTTCTCATACTTTTCGTCATGGTCCTTGACGGCTTTCAGATTGCCATCTACATGGATGTAGGTGGAGAAGACGAGAACACCAGCAGAGTGCGCATAGCGGAAGTCTGCAGCAGTAGTGATGGAGAAGGACCCGACGGAGGCGGGCTTGCCTACGGTGATCGACTCCGAATCCGCGAGCGTGACGGGAATGGAAAACAGTTCCTGTTTCTTCTCCTTGCCTTCGCCTGTCTCGACGACGTGCGCGATGGTACGCGCATCGAGCCAAAACGCATCGCCGCCATCGGGAAGCGGAATACTATATGGGCTTGATCCGGTGACGATGGGCGCTACGGCGAGCGATTTGTGGGTTCTATGGGGACTGAGACGGAGGAGAAAGGTCAGATCTGATATGACTCACTTGCGATCATCGAAGGAGTAGGTGCTGACGGGAATGAGAGCCAAGTCGCCGGCCGGGTTGGGGAGGGGAGCACCCGGCCTGGGCAGCGTGAGCATATCCTGGGGGGAGAGAATTCCCGGTGCGGTTTTGAGAGCAAATTCTGTGGACATTGTCGAGACTGGAGCAACAACTCGGAGAGGCTGCGGGACGGAAAGACCGAGAAGATGGAGAGCAGTGTCAGGAAACCACATCTCGATAAAGACAGGCGTTGATATCGATCAACCGTCCGGCGAGTCCAGGTGGCCGGAGACCCACCAGCTTATAATACTCCAACGTGGCACGCGGTGACCTGCGCACTGTCACACAAGGACGAGAAAATCAAAATCAATAATAACCAATATTCCCTCCACATCAAGCACTTCTGATGGCAAAGGCCCATAGAGGAAGCGTTCTTGCCAAGCCAAAAAGTCAAACACTTGGGATGCCCACTTGCACAACCACCAGTACGCAAGTTCTAGGTTGATCCACCCTTTGCAACCAGTCAATCGACACAGAGATGATAGCATGTGGTGTGTGAGTCGGTTACTGATGATGCTCTTTTGACAGGCAAGTGAACAGAGCAAATTGAACATCAAAGCTATGTAAATTTGCATTATTTTCGTGCACTCACCCGGGCCAGAGCTCCGCTTCGTGTGAGTACTACAATGTTCTAATCCTCACAATGTTGATCAGATGGAGCAAAATTTCTCTCAAAGGATGCTGAAGACAAATCCTTGCGGTTGCAATCCACCAATCAATCGTCCATCTGAACTATTTTTAAATTCGACGATGGTATTGAAGAAATGTCTGGCACTGGTCGGGCCGAACTACCACCGATGTTATTCTCAAGGTGCGTCTCGTTCTGTAGTGATAAGATCTAACTTTGACCCTTTATCGGTACATATATAGACATCCATTCTGTGATTGCCCAATCGCTGTCAATCATCAATGAAGTTGCTTAGTCGCATTCGTTCAGGTCATTCCCTACAAGCACGCAGCGCCCTTCGACTGGTAGAGGTACGCAGAGGATGATTAGGGTAAGGTGATATCATAAATGTGGACAGCGACTAAGTTGACTTCTACAGAGAATGTAATCTGGTTAGACCGAATCCAATGTCGTACACGATACGATACGCAGACACAAAACGAATATATCAAGTGACAACTCTGACTGTCATAACGCAATAACGCAGGGCAATGACAATATTGATCACAAGCAGGTTTCTCCAGCAAGAGTTCGCACACTCGATAGGGGAGTCCTCATTGGCCCAGCCACCGGATACAGTCCGCGATATCCACCTTCCTCTACACCGCCGTTAAACGCACGTCGGAACGGATCGTACGGGGTCGCATATATAAACGGAACATCCGCAGGTGTGTCGGCGTGGGTGGTTACGGGAAGAAAACCCTGTTGCAACGCTCGTCCGCCCTCTGCCCTGCCCACAGTAGGTGTCGGATCCGGAAACGCGTCCTGTGGGATTGACGCAGGTGAAACCGTGGCTGATGGACTGCCCGGGAGAAGTTCCTGGTTTCTATCCCAGCCTACCATGACCCGTGACACACCCTGTCGATGGGTCTTCTGGTCTCCACTTGGCGTTACAAGACCCTGGTTCGGTGGTGAAGGGACGGAAAGAGGCGCATGCGGATGAACGAAGGTCTTGTTCGATACGCGCATGTCCTCGTTGACCTTGCCGAGACCGAGAAAGGCGCGGAAGAAGACAACCGAAGAGCAGGCGAACAGGAACAAGATGATTCTATCCCAGAGCTTTGGAGCCAATTCGACACAGCGTGTACGTGTCATAGTACGTCGCTTCGATCTCGCCAGCTCTCGTTTGATCTGTGGCAGTGTGCGTTCGGGCTGCGTGACTAATGAGAAAGGAAGAGGCGCCGTGTGGGCGGGATGGGCGCTGAACAGCGTAGCTCGTCCCGACAGGTGTCGAGTGACGCAGCGTCGGACAGATACGAGTCTGGGCGAGTGTCTGGCCGTGAACTGAGAGAGGGAGCAGTGGGCGGGTGCGAAAAGGTGTGAATGATGTGTACTAATAGCTAGGACAAAGAGCGACTACTGTAGGAGGAGCGATACTACGAAAGAAGGAAAGAGACAAAGACACTCCTCTTCTCACGCGTGCAGACTAATTAATCCTGCGCCCGCCTCATTGACATGCATTGGGTTAATCATCAACTTGAACTCGAGAACTTGCCACAACTTCATCAACATGCAAACTTCGCCGATTCCGCCACTGGAGCTCCATAGTATGAATTCCTGATCAATTGGATGTTGGATTCCATTGTACATCCTAATGCTGTATCACTTGGATTAGACCGAATATTCTGCTGATTCCAATATGACTTGCAGAATACATCTCTCATCGTCGGGCATTTCTCCTTTGTTGAAGTGGAAAACTGGGGGGGTGACTTCCCCGGGTCAGACTCAGGCTGCCAAATGACCACCTCTGTTAGAGTCGGTTCAAATTTTCGCTTCCGAACCAAGAATAGACCTGACTTCACAAATAAGTACCCTGAGTACGCTTGAGTCCCAGACGAAAGCACCACACCACACTATAAGTAATCCATCTTCGTGGCATTAATTCTAGCTGTTGCCAGCATTCGACACTTCGTGACATTTATTCAGGAAGATCATCAGTCAGTTGGGCATCCCAAGGGTGGTGTCGGCTCACAGTTGAGCTCGCGTGCTGTCTCGGCGCATACTAGACTGCGATACCGTCGGTCCCGGGCACGCATTCAAATCTCTGCACCCACGGGTGATCCGTTCAGGCATTTGCTCACCGTCTAAGCGGCGGGGTTAAGTACACCCGGATCACATCTGTTGTCAGAGCCGACATGCCCGATGATCGGAGACACGAGCATACCACTTGCGGGAGCCGTAAGTACTATGCAAAGGCTTGAATTCTCTTCCCAGGAACGTCCTCCCCGCCCGGAATTGAATTAGCAATATATCAAAGTGATCCAGCCAATTGGATGGAGACATGCCGTGTGGAAAAGCTCGATCGTTGGTCGCATGGCTGTCGTGGGCGATGTGGCATGCCAACCACCATGTCGAGACAATTCCACGGGGATCATGAAACTAAGTTATTAGACATGCCCCGTCGTTGCACACGCTTTGAGGCAGAGAAAGTCGGTCACCATCAGCGCGCCATGGAGATGCGACCAGTACAGCCTGCTTGATGGTGCAACCGCCGGGGCCTGCACCATCAGCGACTGCGCACCCAGGTTAATAACCACCGTGGGCTTGGGGCTCCAACGCGGGGTAGGGCCGGAGTAGTTCTCGAAAACGTATTTCCGGCCAATTCACGAGCGATATTGCTCCCGTCCTCCCCGATTCCGTCGGTTGGGTCTGACAGGACAAGAGATGCCGCATGGTGCGACTGAAAAGGTCGCGTGCCTCGGTGGAAAGAGGTGAGACCGGTCGGATTAATCGCCACGACTCATGTAACTCCGTTTTGCACAGTTTCGCAATCACGGTCCGTTAGACCTGCATCCAGCGGCCCCAGAAACCTCGAGGTGTCGGGAAGTGGGATGTCACATGGCTGATCCGGGTGCGGTAGATGTTAATTTAAGCAGCCTGTGAACTTTGTCAGGAATGAACCAGATCCGAGTCAGGAAATGTACCTAACAAGGATTTGGTTGCGATCATTGTTGATAAGAATGAGAGTCCAAGTCACCGGGAGGGAACAACTAGCCTAATCGACATGGCTCAGGGAAGACAGAACGCCAGGTATTCATTGGCATGGTGTAGGGCAATCACCAGCAGAAAATATCGACAAAGGACGAAACCAATAGCCTGTCCCAGATTTTCAAGCTGGCACACGCACAAAATAGCAAATCAGTACGAGCACACGGAAACGTGAGCAATGTCACACCAAGACAAGAAACGTGTTCCAAAGATCCGGAGAGCTTGATTAGATCGGCTACTCCTCGTCCATCTCGTCATCCTCGTCCGCATGCTCCTCCTCTGCAAGCACACCCTCCAGCTGTGTGACCACCCCTGTGTCAGAATCCCACCGTGCTTTTAGTCCCACTCTAAACTCGACCATTTTCTCCCCAATAAGCTTCAGCAGTTGCGCCTGTTCGCTAGTGAGCACTTTTCCTTTTTCGCATATCTTATGCGGTGTTTCCAACGTGGGCACACCCCTCTTCAGTGTCGTAGATAGCCCAAGTTTGCGCAGTTGAGGTTCCTCGTTATGGGGGAACGGTTCCGGTGGGTCAGAGTGTACCCGCATCACAGGTCCTGGGGCGAGTATCACTGTCCGGCTGGCAATGTTGCCTGTCCTGGCAAAGTCGGCTTGTCGGAAGTCATCGAACCACTCGAACACTTCTTGCGGCTCTGTGTCGGTAAACAGCAAACCGACTTGGCCTTTTATTTTCTGTACGCGATGATGGTCATGAGTTGCATGGGGGAACTAGACCAGGAAGACGGACCTGGGCGAGTTTATGCAGTCCTGGCTGGTGCTCCTCCTCTGGCGTATTCCCAAGTGCTTTTGCCATCACCGCAGCCCTGCCAAAAAATATACGTGCTGAACTGGATGAGTCACTGTCAGACCAAAAATACTTTCTGCGATAGTGTCACCACAACTCACTCTCGCCAGAGATTTCGGACGGTTTTAAGATGTGTGTTGCGCATCGCACCAACCTCGAACAGCCAGCAATACTTCCATTTTTCTGCGCTTTTTTGAATCTATCGAGGTCTCGCACCGGCGATATGAACGGTCGACGATGTTGTGCGCACCTCATTAAGAAGCGCATTTTTGTGTTCTCTGGTCTTTTTTGAGACCTTCGTGAGGGATACTGATCAAGAACGAAAACTTGATGTCACTGGCAGTCAAATGATCGTATGGACTCTCGATCTCACCGACTTTTGAGCGTTTTGACTTGGGCATGGTCGATTTCAGAGGTGTGAAAAGTCCGCTCAAACGTTCCCTGAGTTAGCGCACATCGATGTCGGCAATTTCATCAGCTGAACTGTGGGCCCTTGAGGAAGCCCTCCTCAATACCTCGAAAAAAGTCACTCTTCACGACAGATTTAGGGCCCTCTTCGTACTCAAGTCACTCAGAAACGACGATGCAGTCGCGATCATATCGAAAGGTACGCTTCGGTTTCTTTCCAGCACCTCGTCATGACCCAACCTTGCGATCGACAGCCTTTGATGATCCTTCTGCACTTCTCAAGCATGAGCTAGCTTATTGTCTTGGGCAAATGAAACAGACATCCGCATTGCCTGTCCTCGAGGCGGTTTTGCGGAAGGAGGACGAGGATCCAATGGTCCGGCACGAGGTATGTCGTCCTGCCGATTCGTCTCTTCGTCAGCGTCCAGTCTGACAGTCGTGCGGGACAGGCAGCAGAGGCAATGGGTGCTATTTCCTCCACGACATCTGTCCCGATCCTGCGCGAGTACCTTTCTGATCCGAATCGGAGCGTACGTGAAACTTGCGAGATCGCACTCGCGAAGATCGACTGGGACAACTCGGAAGAAGGGAAGAAATATCACGCAGACAGAGAGTCTCAGGATACAACACCGTGCGCCTGTCCCTTCCGATGCCTCACTCCCTGTCTTGCTCACCCGGCTGCGCCAGTACGTATACCTCAATTGATCCCGCTCCCCCGGCTTCTCGCCTCCTGTCGGGGCAACCCAAACCGGACGATGTAACGGAAGGATCAATATCATCACTGAGAGAGAAACTGCTCAGTCGAGAACTACCACTCTTTGAGAGATACCGTGCGATGTTTGCCTTGCGCGACATCGGCACCCCTGCAGCGGTGGACGCGCTCGCATGCGGGTTCTCTGACGACAGTGCTCTTTTCAAGTAAGTGAGCCGAACACTCGGAGGTGTCTCGTCCTTGAGATGGTCGCAGGCACGAGATTGCGTTCGTCTTTGGCCAGCTGTTATCGCCCCATTCCGTACTGTCATTGCTCAACGTTCTCCGTGACACTGGCGAATCCGATATGGTACGACATGAAGCAGCGGAAGCTCTGGGGGGCATCGCAACCCCCGAAGTGCTTCCTCACCTGAGGGAATGGATGACTCGGGATGATTCACCGACCGTTGTCCGTGAGAGCTGCCAGGTGGCCATCGACATGTGGGAGGTATGTGGTCATTCGCTCGGGCGTGTGGTACGCTTTTGACCGCTCGCATTCAGCACGAGAACTCTGGCGAGTTCCAGTATGCGAACACGCTCGAGACTGTCCGTACTGCTGAACCTGCGGTTGCATGAGACTCGTGTGGTAAAGGAGATTTCATGTTGACGACGACTGGGTAGAATAAAACCACAGTTAGACATACAAACATCGCATAGTAGCTCCGAGCTCGACCGTATCAACGGTAAAGTATAATCACAGTATCGAAAACGCGGACGACTGCACGACTGTCCCGGCCTTGGTCCTTGCTGTGTGCGGGGGTACATGCTTGTAGGGGGGCTGATCGTCGAGAGCGGCATGATAATTGAGAGTCGTCTGGACGTCGCGGGGTGATAGAAATTGGATGGTCATTCTAAGTGTGACTTGCAATGGGGACCGCCGGACTCCTGTCTTGTAAGTTATTAATCCTTAGTCGCTTCCACCCTTCCATCAGACTCAAATAAACAGTTTGTACTCCCGCATGGTAAAGGTCAGGGCTCAATTGAACAGGCGAGAACACGGGGGAGGTAAAGGACATAAAGACTTACAATGTTGGTATGTATATCTCGCACGAGTTATACTTTATGGATAGCAGGCTCAATGATAATTCGGGACCGAAAAGGCAGCCTAGTCTTGTGCTTCCAGCGGGGTAGATGCGAGACAGCTGACTGCGTCATCCTCGCCGTGACAGTCTTGAAAGTAAGCAACCCCGCCCCGCTTGACAAGGGCTTAACTGACGTGCGATCCCGGATTCGTGAAAGATGTCGCCCAGGACGAACAAGCCTCCGCTGTACCATTGGAGCCGGGCGGGCCAAGACGAAGGGCGGGAGGTAGAGGCGAGGCGCCAGTGGCAGAGTCCGCGTGAAGCCGGCACCTCCACAATCGTTTACGGTGGAGAGGACCGACATCGAGTGCGTTCGCAATGACAGCGTTCTTTTCAAAACTGAGAGTGTCTCGTCCTTGAGATGGTCGTAGCATGGCGCAAGATTCAGTTTCCGTGTCGTCTCCGCGAATTGACTTATCCCGATTGCATAAATTCCGCGACTCACTATAAGGAGGTTTACATCCTGCGTATCAACTTGCACAACTTGAGAAATATGCATAAATGTCCTATCGAAGTATGATTATATCTCAAAATTAGGCATAGTAAACATCGGAAAGCATGAGCGGTAATCCATGATCAATGAGAACGCGCAATGTAAGATTACTCAGTATCGAACACCAGGGCCCTGACCTCGATGGATTGCCTCTGAGGAGCGTCGGGCGGACTAGTGCTGTCTTCAAAGGCCGAGTGAGGTGTCAAACGTGCCTTGTCGACGTCCGAATCGAAGCACTTGATAAGCGTGACTTCCTCCGGGGTTTGGTCAGACAAGTAGGACCACTTGTGCTCGGGACTGTACTTGACACTAAAGGTGGCACCTTCGCGATGAGAATAGATGTGGCGAGTTGATACGAGGTCTTTATCGGGATCGATGGAGCGGTAGTCAGCTACGGCGAGTGGCTCGTGGGCCACGGGGTTATCGATGGGTCTACAGGATATGTGAGTACATCTTCGATTTGACTGCACCTGCGGCGCACCTCCAGACATTGATGATACGGTATCGGCCTTTCAGAAGACGCTCGGCCTCATCGGGGAGGTGATACTCTACACGTTGGGGAGCCGAGACGAATGTCTGGTCGACATGGACGCGTTTCTAGTGCCAAAGTTAATGCAAGGGGCTACGGAAAGGAACACGACGAACCACTGGGCCACGGGACGGCGCCTTGGTAGACACTTGCTGATGAGTGGGATTTCGCCTGATGGTATGATCAAAGATGAAAACCCTCTTTGCGCCGGTATGCTTCTTCAAGATTTCCTCCACCTCCGCGTAGTACGCTGACTTGATCTTGTCTTCATCGGCAAAGTCCTTCTCGACGCTAGGGTAGTTGACAAACTGGAACCCGCTGATATCGAGACCCATAGAATCTTCCTTTCCTCTTGCGTCATGGATGACGACTGCGCGAGTGTCCTGGCCTACGTTGGACCTTGCTACGTGTCGGGGAGGTTCGTCGATATAGTTGTAGGGGGGTTGGTCGCCGAGAGGGGCATAATAGTTGAGAGTCGTCTGGACGTCGCGGGGTGAGAGAACTTGGATGGTCATTGTGACTTTGACTTGCAATCATGGGGACCAACTCTGGTCTTATAAAGGTGTCTGCTTGGTAAGAATGAGCGGCGAAGGTTGCAAGATGGCGCAACTAGCTGACGAAGCAGCATCGGTCATGATGAGGAGAGCGTCGATGCCGATGCCGAGGTTGATGACTTTTGCTTTGTCACGCTTTGACGGTCATCAGATGTCAGCCGAGTGCGCGATCCTCGCCGTCGCAGCAGCGACGCAGACAGTCCATGCCCTTCTGCAAAGCATGTCCTTGACCAACCTCGCTCGGGGCACACAGCTGACGCGCGATTCTAGGACTCGTGAAAGACGTCGCCCTCGACGAACAAGCCTCGTCTGTGCCGTGGACGATCATGAACAAGTACTACACCGCCGACGTCGAGTTTCTCGTCCACCCGCTCTCTTCTTTGGATGCGATCAGCAACTCTCTCTTGGCCCCCGCTCTCTTGTTTGTCTGGAACAGAGGCGAGGTACCGTCCACGTCTGTCTCTTGTCGCGCGCTTATCGCCCGTCTCTACTAGCCTTACCGGGATCACATCCGTAAATTCTCTCAACTCGCATCTCAGCACGAGTTCGAGGTCTCCCTCGCCATCAGACTGCCACCCACTGGCTCGACTTCGCCCACAGAAATCGAGGATGACCAGGACATAGACGCCTACTTGTCTTCCAAAGGCTTCGAGTTCGTCAATGTCCCAGACGTCGAGCCTCCTTTGCCCGACCGCACGGGTGAGCCTGTATGCGTCCCTTCTGCAAACCAGTGTTCACCTATTCGTCCCCAGGCATCCCCGGCATTCCTCGAGTCGTTGATGCATTGAGCACCATCATGTGGCCATCGATGGTTCAGCACCACTCCAAACGAACCACGACTGGCTTCGTCGGCACAGTGCAAGAGAATATTTCATCAGATGACTATCACAATCTCGTGAGGCTCGTCGGCCAGAAGATATCAGGGGACGACGGCGATCATGTGCAGCGAGAACTCGAAGAACTCGAACGTTGGCTCGATGAGGACACATTATCCAGCGATCCAGGCGCGCGATCTGCCGACAGTGAGGACGATGCCATTCCCTGGAGCACCGCCGTTACCCCAGGAACCCTATCTCCTTCCTTGAGTGGTTGTTTTCCGAATTCGCGCCCTGCCACACCCGATGTAGGTTTCGACGACGATTTCACCTCCTTTGTCTCTGCCTCGCCTGAAACTGAGGCTGGCATCCCTACAACCTCTTCCGACAGTTTGTCGTCCCACCCAAGGGTTTCTCTTGTGTCCACGGACTTCAGCTCTACCTTCAGCTTCGACTCAGCTTCGTCTGGTCGTTCAACTCCTATATTTGATGAACACTTTGACACCTCGTGCTTAGCACCTCGCGAAGCTTACAAATCCCTCGGTTCTGTGTCAGACCTTGGCAACCCAGACAAGGAGTCGGTCTATTTGGAACGGTCATTTGCCATTGGCGACGGAGAAGGCGAAGACATGCCAACACGGGCCGAAATTGCGCAAACCTCCCTCAAGATTTTCGGCCACATGCCTCTATCGCTCTCTTCTACGCAGGAACGAGGCGAACAGCCACACGACGTTCTTGGTGACGCGCAATCGCAAGGTTATCCTGCCGAGGAAGTCGATGTCGAGATGACCGACGTTGATCTCGAGCGGTTTGATTTGCAAAGCGTGCTAGGCGTGCTCCAAGGACTGAAAGAGGAGATTGCTGGGATGCCCGATAAAGAGAGGAGGAAGGCCGCGGCGAGGGTCGCCCTGGGCCTTGCGTACGGCTTCGGCAGCGACCTACATCCCGAAGCGACCGACGAGGTTGCATGATCAACAGACGGGCGCCGAGAGACACCTTTTTTTGTGTAAAATATCGTATGGATCACGTTTGTAAAGTTCTACTGGCGCAATTACGACGCAGCACAAGCCTTGAATCAGTCAATTGTATAATACATCTAGTCATTTGTTTCCCCACAGCACTGAACAGCCAACAAAAAAATATGCAAGAACTTCACGCCGCAGTTTCATTTTCGGCCTTTCCAGTTTCATCTCTGACCCCTCCTTCTGCAAAGCTCATGATTCCCACCAAGTCCAGCTTCGAAACCACATCCTCGGCTTCTGGCACCTCCATTTCGGCGAGCACCTTGTTCACTGCCTCCAATGTTCCTACCCTGAGCGCATCCTTGAGGGCATCGCTGAATCCTTCGAAGACTGACCACCGCATCATCAACGCTTTGCGAACTTCTTCGATGTCCAAGTCCTTCATTCCGGGACCCTCAAGGACGAGCTCTTCGGGCGGCGGACCGTCAGGCACATTGAAGCTGATAGTGGACTCTGGGTTTTCGGGCACAAGTTGGATCTGCTCTTTCTGTGAAGAGGAGGCTTCAACGGCAGTGGCCGCCACGCGCGTGACAAGATGAGCATAAGTATCTTCGACGTCTTTGACGAAGATGGGTATGGCGCGTTTATCGCCCGAGATCATCCTAGAGTCGCGATGATCAGTCTTGATGCGGACAGGCCACATATGAGGCGATAACCCACTTTTGGAAGAAGACGCGCACTCCGTCGCGGCCCAGCTTGTCGCAGTATTGCAAGAGCAAACTTTGGTGCACGCACTGCTTTGCATATTTGCTGTGTCCATCGCTCTCTGCCTGGAAGGCGGCGACGAGTAGGGCGTCGGATGCGCCTGGAACGACGACGTCGCGGTTGCTCTGTATGAAGGCAAAGGATTGGGCATATTCCCAGAGCGCCAAACGGGAAAAGCGAGCGAGGGACGGAGTGAGCTCCGGTAGATCCTCCTGTTCCTCATCCTCGTTGGAGGCATCTGCATCTGGAGGAGGCGCGTGGGAGGAGGAGGCGACGGGGTTGAGTACTTCGTAGGTCGTTGCTGTGGTCTTTGGAATCGGAGTCGAGTCCGAAATCGCGTTCTTGATCGGCGGCGGGGTAGGCTTGGGAGGAACGTACTGTACAGCGTGGTCAAAAGAAGAGCATCGCGGGCAAGCTGGAGAGGGGACATGCCTTGCTCTCCCAGCCCTCGTGGATGTCATCGCTGGTGATGTGCTTCTTCTGCTCTTTGATCTCTTCTTCGAGATCAGCCTGAAGCTCCTTCGTATGATCAGCGAGCTGGGCGATGTGCATTTTCATGCCATCGAGGATGGCCTTTTCTTGCTCATCCTGGGGGAGAGCTTTGGCGCTGTCATAGATCTGGATGAGGAGGGATAAGATCATGGCGTCGTATGTGGGCTGATTTTTTGCATTGGTGGGCGGCGCTGCGGGAGATGGCTTCGACTGGAGGCGATCGACGAGATAGTGGAAGAAGGCGAGACCGACGAGGGACTTTCCAGCGTCGGCGTCCTCTGCGAGATCACCCGCTGCGGTTGCGGTTGCGCCTGCAATACGCTGTTCGATTCTGAGGAGGCGGGGACGCAAAACGTCGTTGCAAGCGATCTCTGCGTTGAGCGCCTCGATCTTATGTTTGCGTACCTCGCGCTTCTCATGGATGTCGCGCTGCTTCCATCTGACGAGAGAGCGTTTGTCGACGTTGGGATGGCCCTCGATGTCGGAGTCGTCAGAGAGTTCGAGTTGGTCCCACTTTGAGTAGTTGAGAGGCATCGTGGATGTCGCGGATGAGCGCTGTCGAAGTCGCTTTTCAGGCTCACCGAAAGGTCTCGAATATAATGACCGGGAGTGCCCGTCGTTGAGTCGGTCGTTGAGGTCGTAATAGCCGACGGGGTCCGTGCGAGTGGAGTGGCTGAGTTTCCATCTGATTCTTTGCTCCCTACACCCACCACGCTCAACATGCACACCGACATCGAGCAACCACAACAGCCCTTCACCAACGCCGTGGACGTTGCTACCTCTCTCCGTGCTGCCGCCTTGCTCTCTAGAAAGCGCCGCAAGGTCATTCCTGACGCGCCCACTGTGCCTCCTCGTCTCGCCGCAGAACCCGCCCTTCAGCTCGACTATGGCTACGACGACCCAGGAGCCGCCATTTTCGACTCCCAGCTGCCCTACGTCACCCCGCAATTTACCCAAGAACCAATGGACCGCTTAGAAGACACCGAGGACGGTCAGATTCGCGAAGAAGGCGAAATCAGCGACACTGAAACCTCGCCTCCACCACGACGCTCTCCCACTCCGCCCCCAAGGCTGAGACACAGACCCTTCGTTTCCCAGCCTCAGGAATCCGTCAGCACTGAAAGCCCCTTGTCTCCACCCCCACCGTCTCGCATTGAGGCTTCAACAATTTCCCCGCTGGAACCGTCTGACGCACTGGCATCTCAAACCGCCAGTCTCGAGCCCTTCGTGCTTGAGACGTCTACCTACCTGCTTGATGCCAATCATGTTAGACCAGGCCTCACCAGTTCGTCGTCGTCAGCCCCTCATTCACAACCAACCTCCTAACCTTGCTCCAGTGACCCAAGATCAATACAACACCACCAAGGACATCGTTCTTGAGCTCCTTGGATGGGGCGTCCCTCCCGAGTATTTCTTGGAATGCGGCTTGAGTCGGCATGTCATCTTTTACGTTTTTTCCGAGCTCAATTTGCGGCTTCCGGGCAATTTGGATACAAGTGGGCTTATTCCCTACCCGACACCTGAGATGCTCGCGCTTATACCAGTCTCTCCATCCCTGTCCTCGCGCTCGCTGCATTCTTGCTCGTCTACAATGCCGCCTCCGTCTGTCATCCCAGCTCGGGTTTCACTTGCCGAGCGCATGAGCATGGAAAACGCTGAAATTCGCATGTCCTCGCCTGAGCGCTCTCCGTATATCAAGGCCGAGCCGAGTTCGCCGTCGTCCATTGATCTCTCCCATTCCCATTCGTTGCTCGCCATAGAGCAGCAACGACGCCAGGAGTTACTCGCTCGCAAAGCTGTCATTGCCTCTCGAAAGGCTCGGCAAAGTGAACCTCCAGGCTTTGCCGCTTCAGCCGTGGACCAGGACGTCAACATGGGTATAGTTCCCCCTCAATGTGTCGACGATTTTTTAAAGACGATCGAGCCTCCTTCGCAACTGGATACTTCCGAAACCGACAACCCCAAACGAGGATCTTCTATGGGTTCAATCTCCTTTTCGAGTTCGGAACGCATGGATGTCGACGACATGATTCCTGGTCTACCTCTAGTTGACGCATCCACGGATGCTTCCACTTCCTCGGCAGGACCACACTCGATCCAGTCCAAGTCTTCCTCGAGCACGACCATCTACACTGAATATCAATCTCTTGTGACATTATCTACCGGATCAACCGACAACTCAGGCGCTTCTAGCAACGGCGTAGACTCGGCGACGTCTGCGGACGTGCCCGACTTGGGCTCACTCACACGCATCCTTCAAGGCAACCTGAGTTATACCTCCTTGGATGGGGACAGTGACCATCCACAGCGCCGAGGAATGAAGCGTCCCGTGGCAGCTGACTTTGTGGATTTTGACAGTGGTCCAGGACCCTCGCGTGCTTACGGAAACTCGTCTTCTAATGGCTACTCCAACGGAGGTCCGTATCCTAACCCTCTGTCCAGGCGCAAACCCGGCAGCTTTGCTGGACTCAGTGGCATGCGTCGTTGTGTCATCGAGTTGAGTGATAGTGAGGACGATGGTGATAATCAAGTGGGGGATCATGAAGGGTACAACGACACTCGAGAATACTCCCCAGGAGTTTCTACGGGATTTAACTCACGCGCTCCGCCGCGGCTCTCCGCGACCCCGACCATGTCCTCGTCTTTTGGTGTTGCCAATTGCAATACGGGGCAGCCGCTATCCACGGGTGGCACGACTGCGCTCGCAGAAAAGGAGGAAGAGATCAAGCGAATGCGAGTGCTTATCGCTCAAAGGGAAGAGAAGAGATCGAAGAAGCTCGCGGCTGTAAGCTCATTCATACTTTTTGCGCATGAGGTGCTTGACTTGCACTCGTAGATGTCTGGGAAGTCAACGCTGGCCAATTCCGAGGCGCAAACCCTGGAAGGGCCTCTGATGGTAAAACCAGAAGAATCGCTCCTCGGTCCACTGAGTCGCAATGATTCATCAATGCTGAGCCCCTCACAAGACTGGGAGAACCACTACCCTTCCGTTCCGGAATTGACAAGAAGACATGGTTCGTGTCGTTTGTTATCTCACCCTTGTGCTCCGGACGTGTGCATTCCGCACGGCGATCATACGACCGGTTTGATCCTACGTTGACTCCTTTTGGATCCAGGTATCTCGGTCACAACAGTCGATGGCAAGTCCGATTCCCTGTCCCCCGGCAGCTCGGCGACGGTTCACACTCCCGGCACACCTGGCTCCACCAGCAACCGAAATGACTTACCAGCGCAAGAGACATTCACCATTGGTTCTCTCTCTCGGTTCTCCGCCAGTCCGACAACCGGCTGATATATTTCTTTTGCTTTCTCCCCCCCCTTCTTTCTCTTACTTCCCGTGGCATGTCATTCTTTTCTTTTCTTTTTCTGGATCTATTGTGGCCATATTTTCTTTCGTCGTCGGTCCTTTTCAACCTTTGATACTTGGTTTTTTTCCCTTCTTGTTTGTATTGTGTGGTGTTCTCACCGGTGTGGTTTCACTTTCATTAACGCCGGTGGTTTATTGGACTGGGGGTTGCAGGACGCGAACATTCCGCGCAGGACGGAGAGTCTGAAGACGATCAAGGTATGTTCACCACCACTGCCCATTCCCTACTTCCCTTCCCCTTGCGTCGGTACTCATAACCCTGCTTTCGGTGTTGTCCCCTGTGACTTCCCTTTAACGGCTTGCATAGACTTGATGGTTACCGGAGAGACGCAATCCGCACAAGTGGCAAGAATCCGTTCCTTTTTTTGATGTTAAGTTGCTTCCCCCTTCCTAACTTCGCCCCCTTTTGCTCTTCCCCTTTCTCTCCATGCGACACCGTAATCGTATACTTAGGTTCCCTCCTCGAAAGAGGATATTCATCAAGAGTCCTTGGCCGCCGGTGATTCCAGCATATCATCGTCGGCACAGGTGCGTCTTCCAGCCTGGCTTGTTATGGAGGCCATGTGGCCTGTTATGTTGATGTATGCTGATGTAAAGTGGTGGTTGCCGTTCACGATAGGTCCTCCGGTCCCAATTGCCGCAATCACGAAATGAAGCACCTCCGCAACTATCAAGATCTGGGTTTCCATTGTACGATTCCCCTCTCGTTCGATATCCGCTCCTTCGACCTCGGCTCGGACCGAATGCGAGCGCTGGGAATGCCTCTTTCGTCGACATGCAGTCTGAGATAACTATGGCGCCGCAAGCCAATGCCCGTAGTACCTCCCCTGCTAGCGTACCTTTTCCTTCCCCTATCTCCTGTGCTACAGGTGCTGTTTCCTCTCACCCTTGCTCTCCTATTCCTCTCCCAGACCTCAAGCAACTGAAGCAAGCGGTGCTGCATCGATCGTTTGCACAATTGTCAAGGCTCAGTATGGATCTCCGAGTGTGTCCATACGAGGTGCCCGGTGGGGGTGTATGCCGTGACAAGGATTGCGGAGAGTTGCACCTCAACCGAACAATGCAGGAGCCGAGTGGTACGTCGTGGGTTTGCTTCATGTGCGAGCTGACTGAACATGAGTCGCGCCGTTTAATTTATTGGTTGGTGGGCCATAGATCCGGAAGTTGCGGCATACGTCCATGAAATGCTTCCACGGCCGTGGAGCGGACGGTGCGACGTGCGGGCAATTGAAATTGCGCTCGAGGGCGTTCGCTTGCGTGGAGGCGCCACAGAGGTTGACAGCCGAGTCCGGGAGGCGCTTAGTGGACTCGGTATACCGATTATTTGATCACGCTGACATGAATGGTCTGTTGCTTGGCCAGATCGTGATCGACACCCGAGGAAGCATGCGTACACGGAATTCTTTTTTCTCTTTTTCTTTTTTTGTTCTTAAAAAAAGAAAAGAGCGAAAACCCAGTCGATGGTCAAAATGATGAGAAAGAGCGCGGAGCGCCACAGGAGCGTTGGTTCTTGAAGACGGAATGATGTACTTGACTCGCTCTTGGATCCCCCCAGTTCTGTTTTTTCTTTTCTTTTTTGTTTTTTCGAAATAATATAATTTTTTGGTTGAATATGGCTGTGCACCCGATTGATTCCGAAAAAGGGTAATGATGAATAATCATCCGCGGAAAGGGGAATTATGAATTCCCAAAAGGAAAGATGTGGGAGTGGCGGCTGCGGAAGCAGATGTTGTGCCGGGAATTACCGGAATGTGCCTGACGGTGGAGATATACTCCGACGGCCAAATAAACAAACACATTGGGCACAGTCTTTTTTTGATCGTCCAGACTGAGACAACACACGCCCCCCGTTGACATTCCCTCCCTTTTCCACCTCCTTCCAACTTCAGCGATTCCTTTTAAGGACGCCCTCGCTGACATCGTCACCTGCCCGCTCATCGTCGTGCACATCCCCAACACTTTCTCTCCCTCCCGCTCTCCGACTCTCGTCGCCATCGACGCACTCTTCCCCCCTCAAACTACATGGCCTATCGCCATCACCCATCTACATCCAACAGCTCACCATCTTATCCGTATTCCAAGACCGCGGCTCATCACGGTCAGCAGCCTTCCCTTTCCGGCCAAAACCTCCAGGACGACCCTGCCTCATCCTCACCGACAATGCGTAAGCGCCAGCGCACAGGCCTCGATATCAACAACTCTGCTGTAGCCGATCCTCAGCAACCCCCGCCCCAACCTGCTCAAGCGCCACACGGACAGCAACCGCCCCATCTCCCCCAGCAGGGTGGTGCTCCCGAAGACGGCTTCATCAATGATCAGGATGCTGCGGAAAGTGCTGGTGATGAGGATGATGACGAGGAAAAGCCAAAGGACAAGAAGGCGGGAAGACGCAAGATTAAGATCGAGTTTATTCAGGATAAATCAAGACGTCACATAACGTTCTCCAAAAGGAAAGCTGGTATGCGATCACCTTCCTTTACCTCTCTCGTGTGTTTTTCCTGAAAACGCTGCTTCACTTTCGCAGGCATAATGAAAAAGGTATATGCGTATATCGTGCCTTCGCCTATTGCTTATCTAACACACTTCCTCAAGGCCTATGAGCTTTCCACTCTCACAGGTACTCAAGTATTACTTCTCGTGGTTTCAGAAACAGGTCTCGTGTACACCTTCACGACTGCCAAGCTTCAGCCTCTCGTCACCCAGCCAGAAGGCAAAAACCTCATCCAAGCTTGTCTCAATTCTTCCACACAAGGCGGTCCTCATGGCGGTGCCATGCAACCCAACGTCCCTGTTGCGACACCCATGAACCGCTCATCCCAATCCATGACCATGCCTCCTGCTGCCACAGCTAATCTTCCTGGTGGTTTGTCCATCCCAGGAGGCCCTGTTGGTGGTGCGACCAAAGAAGACGGTGATGAAGACGGCGATGACGAAGTCACCCACGGCGGTCGTACTGCTACTGCTGGCGACAAGCGTCGCCGTCGCCCTTCTACCACGGGAGCTTCAGCATCAGGCCGCGCTGGACCTGGCTCTCCGCAGACCCCCAATAGTACTATCCCTCCCCCGCTTTCCATTCCTGGGGCTTCTCAGCATCAACCCCCCACCCAGGCACCGCCACCTCCACAAATCTCTCTAGGTTCTCCGACCAGCCCACAGCAGCAACACTCGCAGGTGCCTTCATCCCCGCAATACGGCCCTTCCCCCACTGGAGGCTATGCTCCTCATGGTCAACATCATGGTCACCACGCAGGAAGTCCTACGGAGACAGGCATGTATCCGCACATGATGACTGGCCCACCCTATTCGTACCCAGGGCCCGGCGGCCCAGGAGGGCAGGGTGCTCAGCCTCTAGGTGGCCTTGCTGCCGCTGCTGCCCAACACAATCATTGGGCGCAGCCGCCACAGGCCGGGCACTATGGAAGGAGATGATCGATAACGCCTTTTTTGTGTTTCACGCCCGCTTGGTCGGCATTCTTGTATCCTTTTTGTCGAAATCGGCTCGCAGTCAATCTATGCAGTCCTTGCTCACTGGTCGTTCTTCCCGTGACTTCTCGATTTCTTTATCCCCTTGACTTCTTTTTTCTTCTTTTGGTACTTACGTTCACGCTTCGTCCCCGTTGAAAGTGTACGCTAATTGATCAATGCCCTGCACGACAACCTTTCGTGTCTTGATTGCTATGTAGCTTTGGTTATAGGCCTTTATACTACCCTTTAGGTTAGTGATGCCACCTGTTTGAGGCCATTACATTACAACTTCAAGTATCTTCGAGGACACATCATTTCCGTCGGTAGACTGGGCAGACTGAAGGACCCTTTTGAGGGCCAGATGCATAAATACATTCGCAACATTTGTACATTCCGCACATCCCAAGAAGGCAGTGCTGCCAAAGTTTGTCGTCAACTCGTGCTAAGGTGTACTTTTTCCGTTGACATCTCGCCTTTGGAACATGGGATTAGATTAATGGGGACAGACCGTCCTCGAGGGTTGTTCGATTCGCGGAGTGGACAATTCGAGTAAAGCGATCCGTTCAATCTCAATTGCTCCCACCCGAAGATCCAAAGTCTCTTTTGAACAAACTCGTCGCTCTACCTTTTGAGGATCGTCTAGCCCATTTTATCCGCGAACGCTTGTTACGATATATCATCGGGGCGTCATTCAACTGCTTATAGATGCGCAACCATTGGCATTAATTATGCTGATAACTTGCTACCGATCGTAGCAGACTTCTAGTTCGAAGGTGCGATTGCCAACGATAACCATCCGGACTCAAGTACTCATACCCTACGTATTTTGGAAATACTAGTGATGCGAATATTGGATACGCCCACCCATTTTGTCATTTTGACCTGGTGTACCCTTGCCTCAGTCGTCGATCATGGGTATCATAATCCAATCGCCCTCGCCACGCTTGCCAATCACGAATTCATCGAGTGCCGACATCTTTCTGTCTAGGCGATAGTGTTTGACTATCATCACCCCCGTCAAAAGTATTTGCGGCCGTCGTGCAGCCCCTGGCCGATCGGTTTGCTGTTCAAGCTCAAGTTCCCCGCCCACGCCTGTGGGGAAGCGATGGCAGTTGGCGCCGCCTGCCGTACTGAGGGCTGAATTGCGACCGGGTCGTCCTCGGTCCCTTCGCACCCCACCCCCGCCACCCCAGAAACGGGAGATCATTTGTTGGTATGATTCAATGATCATATGATGTTCCTTGGGAACAACTATCCTTACTTGCCCGACGTAGGCGTGCCTTCGACGGCTCCAACGGTACCCCGTGAGAGGCACCCTTCAGCGCTGAGCGCCCATGCATATGGGCGCTATTACCGTTCAATCCTGTGGATTCCTATCTGATAACACGTACACAATTTCTTGGGGCCCACAATCTTACACATCCCGATCATCGCACGAGGTAAACAAGTGCTCAATCATGGATGGGCAGGTAAATATTTGTTGGAGGACGCCGTTTCCTGTCAAGCCACTAACAAGGGTCCTGTCGTTCTTCTTGAAGTTGATTGATCTGACTGACATGGACAGCCGAAAGAATTTCACAGCAACTCTTGCACCACCACGTGCAGTTGAAGGTATCGGAAACGATCGTATCCGGGAACCCAACTTGGCGCCTGGCCAAACAGCTGTGTTGTTATTTTTACCCCACACGAAGTGCCGTGAGCTTGAAACTTATGATGTTGTAGTTTGCTAAAATTGACTTGACCAGGCAGAGCCGGCTTGACGACGTCATTGGTTGTTGTTGTTTCTCACAGCATGCCACGTCAAACGTGAGGGGTCATGAAATTATGATCGTTTGCGCAAACGGGGGAGCATATGGCTGCCGACTAGATAAGATACCACGGTCGCTCACGGTCGATGCGGCCAGACTCCCATATCGAAATCGGCTCTGCGCTTGGCGGGCCCCCAACCCCACCCTAATGCAGTTAGTTCAGCTCTGGTGCTTGTTTTGGTTATGGTTGACCGGTCGACCTCCGAAAAACCAAGAATACGTATTCTCGGCGTTACGGTACTCGCCAGGAGCTTTGCACTCGTGATGACCTAAACAGTCCACTTTTTCCCATGGAAATCACAAGCTTAATTGCGTTACTTATGAAATGCCTGGACCCTGGCGTCAACGCTAGCGATGACTGTAGTCTGAACTCTGTTTTGTTCTTCAAGCACACGAAACACGTTCGTTAGGAATCGGATCGCTGAAACTAAAGGTATGCACATGACGGATATAGCCCCCGTTTTGCGCAATTCATGCGTGCTGATACCCTAAAAGATCGCATGGATAGATTCCGTCACCCGAGGATGCAAAGGATTGTGTTCACCTGGAAAGGTTGATCAGCAGCACTGATAACGGTACTTACGCGACGCGTGCTGAAAAGTTTTGTTAGATCCGAACAGTCTCGACTCGTTTACGAAGTGACTCAACCGCTGGCCCCGTCGCCGTCGGTACCAAGAGTTTACCGTCAAACACAGTCCCGACCAGATTGGTCTCAGATTTCTGTACGGTACGGTAATATGCCAACTATATTTCCCATCCCGTTGGAAGAGGAACGCAATGCCGGACGAGACTCTGACAGGGGAGAGGGGAGGAAGGGCGATGACAGAACTGCCGGCAGACAGGCTTCCATTCCATTTCAAGGTTTGATTGGCATGTATTATTGCTGCGGTGATGCGGCGTGAAGGAGAAGGAGAAGACCCGGCGCGACGGGACTACGGAATTTCGTGATTGATTGACGGTATGGTGAGTAAGACGTGGAGCTCGTAGTCGTGCCAGTGGAGCTGATCGAACAGAATAACAAGATGCTGACCCGGTGACCTTCATGGCCCGAGGTCTTTTCCCTACGAGACGTGGACAGTCCAGGAAAGGGAGGGGGGAGAAGCAATGTGCCGGCAAATTGACGGTGTGACGGTTCGTACCGTGGCCCCACGAACCTCTCATGATCAAGACCTTCCCGATCGCAGGGGCCTCAGGATGTTCGCATCCAATACGACATGATAACGAATCAATACAAATACACATGCAAATATGTACATAAACAACAAATACAACACAACAACGACGACGACGACACGACGACGCCATGTGATACCAAGGGCAGGCACTAGAACCATCCAAATGGGTACACCTAGCCAAACTGACTACCGGAACAAACGCGGCGTCTCTGGGGCTCCCGGATGCCGGTTTCAGGATGTGTCCGTTCGAGCTTGAGCACGAGGCGTCAATGAAGCCCGTTGGATTCGGGTCGGTGAATCAATAATCAATCGCAGGCACCCGCTATGTAGCGACCATTCGCAGATTTTTCTCTGCCAGGGTGACGAGTCCACAGGGAACGCGTATGATTCCGTTCGCCGTTCGCAGATTAAGTTGAACAGCAAGGCGGAAAGGAGAACGAGGGTGGCGTAGTCGAACTGTATCCCGTTTGGGCAGCGGACGTCGGATGAGGAGAGCCCTCCTTTTCCGTCGCCGCGTTTATTTCAATAATATCAGCGCTCAACGTTCTGAAATGAACCAATGATCATGCTCTGCCATCAGATTCTGTTCCGTGCACTGTGTGCCACTCGGTGAACTCCCTAGGAAGGGCTACCCACCGACATTAATCGCGCCGGAGAGATTCGCGTGCGTGTGGAGAGTTGCAATCAGTGGGCAGGAATACGGCGAATCCACAGATCTCATTTCGAAAAAAGGATACGACCTCGCCTGAGTGGAAGGCTGGTTCGAGATTACGGATCGATTAATCGGCCATGCGTACCGGTCATACCGGGCATCGATCAGATGTGGCTTTGGCGGAAATGCAACAACGCCACATCCGTTGGAAGACACGTTGACTGGTGAGTTCGATCGTGGCTAGATCCGGCGCAGGAAGACAGGCGAATAGGAATGGCTATAGAGCTTGAAGGTTGATTGTGTTAGATTGACGTAGGTGGCCATTGAATTAATCGGCCGCATGTAAACGGAAACTACGAAAGCGGCAAGTATATCCTGAAGTCATGTATGCATTGAGATAATCTGTGCCCCAAGTTGTATGGAAGGAGTACGACACTCGTCGTGAGATATGTGTGCCCAGAATCAGATCCCGTCCCCTGTATATCCATTGAGAAATGACTGCATCGCTGAAAGCGGACCAAAGCCAACTGTCTCTTCGACGCGCCGCAATAGCGGAATAAAAACCTGTCTAGCGGGACTGATCACAGGTGGCAGCATCATACCCCCCGCGAGACCTCTCCTGAACCACGAATCCACTGTGCAGAATGATCAAGAGGAGAGGGCATTCGAGAAGTTGACATACGCACCTAGTGGTTGGGCCATCACGAAAATCCAGAAATATACCCATAGTCTACCATAGAATCCTCCGACCCTCTTGCCTGTGGTACTACGCCATAGCTTCTCGAGCAAGATCAACAACGCCTGTGACGTGAAGAACAGCACCACGAGCCAATCGAACTCCTTCCCGAGCATACAAGCCGGGAATTCGTGGTACATTCCCGAAGCAAAGAATGTTCCAAACAACATCCCGATATCTCCGGCGAACCATTTACCGAAGAATCCCCCATAGACAAAGAACGTTTCGCGCAGCAACTGATGCCATCCTTTGGCCCAGAAGACGTGCAGGGAGTCAGAGCTCCAAGGATTGTCCATGAGAGGTGGCCACTCTTCCGGTGAGCTGGACCACGCTGTGAGCGCGAACAAGGTGACGAGTCCGTGGATCAGTTTGAAACCAGAGATAAGCCATGTTCCCGTGACAAGGTGGACCATGGTCGAAAATATGTACCGTTGTGGAATAGGAAGGTGAGGTCTGAACATCGTTCCTCCGCTGGGCGAGCCGACCTCTGGAATTAACTTGATGAGAGATTCAAGGGTATCGAAAATGAGAAAGTTTTTGAACGACGATATGGCGGTAGCACGCAAAAAGGCAGAGCGCTCTACGGGCCGTGGATCGTTCGGGATATGCAGACCGGCACCGAACTGCCATCCTCGTCCGCGCATAGTAAAGATTACTTCAAGCGAGTCGTACAACCAAGGTGGCAATGACGTGTTTCTTGGTGGCGCTTCATAGGGAGAAGCCACATCACCATCAGCGCTACCGTTGGAGTGACTGGCAGCGGAAGGCGGTTTAGACAGTACGCCTGGTTTCGTTTCACCAACTTTGAGCATCCCATCTCTCCTCCACGCATAGTCGATGGCCTTGCCACTAATGTTCTCGGCGAAGATTCCTATGCGATTGAAAGAGCGCATTAAAATGAATTACGTCACGCGACACTGGTGACAGTAAACCCGTACCTAGACCCCAGTTGTAAATGTTGAGTTCTGGTTCCGTGTACATGAATCGAAAATATGTTCCGAATGCGAGGGCGACTACCAGAGGGAGGAGGAGCAGCCGCAGGTAGAAGGTATCTGGACGTCTAGAGAGGTAGGCCATTATGAAGAAAGGAACCAATGGCACGAGAAGATGAGGGGCATGGTGGAGACGTAAGGGTATGCGATGTTCGTGAAAGGGTATTATCGATCGATATGCATCGTAAGCGCTACGAAGAGCAGTCAGACTGGAAGAATCTCAGGCAGTTCGCTGTAAACTTACTACGCATGAACGACGGACGACCACCACATAATATGCTAACTTGAAGGAAGGTTGGCACCGTGGGAAGGTATAAGTGTCCCCTCAGACGCCACCCGGAATACGTCGGAGAGGGGCATCATTCGACTCGGGCGACCCAGGAGACTTCCGACTGGTGAGAATGCGATTTTTTTTTTTTGGGGGGGGGGTTCCGCTTGACACTCAACTTGTCTGATACGTCAATGCCAAAGTCGCAATAGGTCTCTGTCATCCATATATCATCATCTCCCCGCTGAACTATATCCGTCCCAACAGGATACACAAGTGTCAACTTTCACTTCATTTCATGAGCTATCACTGCACCCTTGCATACTGCATATCATGCCAAGTTGATGCCATTGACGGTCAAGCCGGGTGTTACCACTGTTGGATAGATGTACCATGTCGTGTCTTCTCTGCTATCTATCCTGGTCCCCATACCCAAGCTTTGCGCTCGTCTCCCAATCCCTTCAAGTCGCCTCAACTTCTCGAGCCACTACACACACATGTACAGATCAGGTTGCATGACCCCTAGCGCGTTTGCGTGACTAACAATAGCTTGCTCGTGGCTCCCGGAGCTGCAAGTTCATCAAGAGTGATGTGGGAGCTGCATTCTGCGGTACTTGCTCCCACTCGATGCTCTTCTGTTTTGTTCACAGTCGTAGCTATCACCAAATTTTTCTGCTTTAAATTTCCCTCCCAGGCACCATCGACACGGCCCACTTCAAGCAGGCTGGACCCATTCACGGCCACGAGCAGACATCCATGCTACGTACCCGCTATTCCCAGTCTCCACGATGACGCTCCCACATTTCATTGCCTATGCATTGCACTGGACAAAGCTATGCTTGTCTGTTGCAGCATTTCTTTTCAAGACGATGTACCCAGAGTATGGCATACACCTCACAACACACATTGTCACGAAGATGTCGTCTATTGATTCTTCACTTCATCGGATTTTTCCTTTGTTTGGGATCACAAAAGTAAGCCAGTACACGCTGGACTGATCAGTCCAGCATTGCACATAGCAATCTGTTCGCAAGAAAAGCACATAATGGCCCATATTGAGCATTGGACACAGCGCAGAACATCGATTCTACTGAGTACTGAAATCCCGGAAAATGGAAATAACGAAACCTCGTTTATTTCACTACCAGTCACTGATCGGGTCGTCTGAGTCGAACGGTGCGGCGCTCTCCAACGAGGTGGGCGTTGAGGGGATACAGAAGTTGTTAACTTTCGTGAAAATGAGCCTCGAGCTAAGCAACGTCGTGATAACGCCGAATCTCAGAAGCAGCCAACGTGAAAATCAAATGTTTTCTTATCGATCGATAGTGCTCCAGTAGACCCATCATGATCAAGACACTTGGAGCTGCCCGCAAATTTTTCGTCGATAGACCATGGTCGCTCACTCTCTTTGGACGGTCACTTCTCCTGATTTTGCTGGAAGTCGCTATAAACGCTATCTGCTTGGCTATCGCAGCGCGCTCGCACGCAATTATACCACTCGCCGTTCTCGCTTGGGTAAAGAGGAAATCTAATTATGCATGCAGAGCGTAGGGCTGACCCCCCTCGCAGACGATTGGGCTGAGGCACGGTAAGCTTGCTAATCGTTCTCGTAACTCTAGTCGCCGAACCAGTTGCACACAGCTCTCGACGCGGACCACATCAGGTCATTTGATAGATGGCTCTAGTTTCGTATGTTGTTGCATCTCATCTTCATCTGCCTCAATTTGTTGATCACCACCGTAGTAACAAGCAGTACTGATACTCGGGCCCAGTGCGATTGATAATGCCACACGAACGCTCATCAATCACGGACGACTTGCAATAACGTGCGGGCTGTTCTTTTCTCTTGGGCACAGCACGATAGTAATTGTGGTGGTATGTTCTTTGTTCCCGGTCCTTATCAAATCCCGTTTCGACATGCTGGCGCCGGGCAGAATGTGGCTCTAGTGATCAGCACGAGCATCTATGACAAACTAAGCGGTGTCGGTAACGTTGGGTCGATAGTCGGTGGGTGCGTATCACCGCCCCACATGCTATTTTCATAAATTTTCGTAGGGACGGCGATCAGTGGATCATTCTTGTTCATCGTTGGTCTCGCTAATTCGATCATTCTGTGCAAAATCCTACGTCACCGTCGTCGTCAGGTATGTCAATCACCCAAATCTATCTTTGATGTACGCACTGATCATCGGACGGACAGGCGAGACGTAATCTAGATTCAGAGCAGGGGGAGACGAACGAGGAAGTTGCGCCCAAGCAGGGCATGTTGATGATGCGACTACTTGGACCTTTGGTCAACTTTGTGAATCGCCCCTGGAAGGTGCGTCCGTGCGGAGTTGAGGTGTCAGGGGTTACCTGATCAGTCAAATTGTCTGTAGATGTACCCTGTCGGTGTTCTGTTTGGCCTGGGTGAGCCTTTTGATTTCCCTCGTGGATGAAGAGAGAATGATTTCCGTGATATGAAGGCTTTGATACGGCATCGTCGATTGCACTGCTTGCTATCTCTGTACTAGCCAAGGGCGGCAAGAACAACACGAGTATACCCCCCTCGGAAGTGATCATACTGCCTGTGAGACATCATTGTGCCATTTCCCTTGATCAACGCGATTCACTACCGCACAGGTATTATTTACGACAGGGATGGTCTTGGTCGATTCACTCGATTCCATACTGATGCTGTATTCGTACACTGAATTCGCTCACCATTCGTGGAGGATTTTCGAGCGAAGCAGTTCCGAGTCTGAAGGCGTAGACGCAGGACCTGTGGATGTTCGTTGCGAAGAAAAGGCAGCGGAGAAGTGCCCAGGGACGGCAGACGAGGCAGTTGTCGAGCGGGTTAACCAGTCCGGCGATGCAATCGAAACGGCGGACGACGCGAGACAGGACGGCAATAGGGGCGGATCAAAGCAGATGTTGATCAGACGAAGCACGCTGTCGCGACTGAGCATCGTGCTTACGACGATGAGTATCTTGCTAGCGTTTAGGTGAGCGAAAGAAGATGGGATCAAAGGCGCGACTGATCCCGCGGTGCAGCATCTCGCTGATAGAGATAATGGGACTGATTGGACACTATTGCGGCAAGTGCGAAGCGGCGGCGTCGGCTTTTGATGGTGGTGGACTTGCCGGCAAGTGGTGGAGGGCGTGGGCAGAGGTGAGTGGAGCGAGCGGTGTGATGGTGATTGATGTGCTGAGCCATTTGTAGGCAAACGACAACTACGGGTACATTGGGGCAGGGATAGTCGGTGTATTCTTGACAGTTGTGTTGATGTGGTACGGTGTGAGGTGGATAGTGAAGTTGTTTTGGCGTGTTATTTGAATCGAAATCGACGGGGCGACATATGTACACATCATATGTTCGAGAGATCACGACAACTTCACGACTTGTAACATTGTAGATAGCACTCTCCCTCTCTCTCTCATGGTCCCTCTCCGTCTCCGTCTCAACACCGATGTACACATTTTACCCCCAGAACGATCATCAGTACACTCTCCCCCTTCTCAATCTCGCTCAAATGCCGCCCGCGCTCGCAGTGGATCCACCGCGTCTACCACTTCCTCAATCTCTGTCGTCTCCCCCTGTCCATCCTCATCCGCCTCCGCCTCCTCCGACTCCCTCCCTCTCCCAGCGCCTGCTGCCCACTCGTCACAGCCAAGCTCGAGTCCACATAGCCCTTCGCCGGATGAAACAATTCGGGCCCCCTCCTCTCAGGCTGTACCCGAGTATGTACTGGCTCTCCACGATTTCGTCCCCCAACAACAAAACGCGACGTGTCTCTCCTTCCGCGCGGGACAGGTCATTCGTGTATTTAATCGTGACCCCAGTGGCTGGTGGGACGGCGAACTGCACGGTCAGAGAGGTTGGTTTCCGAGTAACTATGTCAGCGTAGACGAACGCGTCATCTCTCTCACCGAGGAACAGCTTCGCCCCACCGTGAGTCTCGTTTGTTCATTTCCGCCGCTTTCCGTTAATTTGCATCGCAGCCTCGCCAACCCTTCCGCCATGCACACACTATGTCAGCCGTATCAGCCGCATCATGGGCTACTACCCCCTCCCGCGGCACATCTCGCAAGGATCATCGTCCTCTGGTCACCGAGGCTCTTGGTCCTGATATCGCCTCATATTGCCCCCCTCTAATGGTTAATTTATTGCAAAGCTTATCCCTCCTGCAAAGCGCGGTCAGGTCCAATCGCATTTCTCACTTTCAGCCATCCACCGCGTGCATCATTTCTTGCGTCCGCTTCATTCTCTCTTCCGTGGAGTGCCTGCCCCGCGAGTCACCATTGCTCAGGCGCTTTTCCACTCTCGCCCTCGAACGAAAACAGATCCTATCCGTTCTCGCTTCTTTGGTATCACAGGCGAGGAGAGCCTCAGAGGAGGCATGTGATGAAGACGCACGAGACGCAGAGATCGAGGGCATGCTCAAGCTCGGTGGTCAAGTCTTTTCCCAAGTTCGCCGATTTCTAGCAGTCGCGGTTCAATGTGGCATTGAACTCCCGGAGAAGGGACAGTCCTCGCCTACCGACACCGTCGCGTCAACTCCTTTGCATCTCGATCGCGGCTCCCCTGACTCAATGACGAGACTGTCAATACCACCAGAAGAAGCTATACATCTCTCCAGTCCCGGAGATTCCATGTTGCAAGAGCGCGAAATGCCGGGTTCCAGGATAGCTTTTCGTGCAAAAAGCCTCGGCGACCTCCGATCTCAACGGAGACCACCATTATACCGAGATTCAAACTCTTCTGTTACTCCTTTGTTGCCTCACCGATCCGTCGCTTCCCGTGCAAAGACAGAGCATTATCTCGTCTATGACGCCACCAGCCGCCACAAACAGGCCATGCTGTCGATAAGCAGTACTTCTTCGTCTTCCTCGTTCTCTTCCGCAGAGTCACCCAGGCCTCACTTCCTGCCCTCCTTCCCTTCGGGACCTTCGACTTCTGCCGAAGTTATGGAAGCACTCAAGCACACCCATGATCAATACCTCTCCACCATCGCTGCCTTTATTGGTCACGCACATTCCCATTCCCGCTCGTCTCATGCATCCAGTACAGGCCACATGTACGAACTCGTGCGAGAGATCGTTGAAATGGTTTGCAAACTCCTCACCATCGTCGAAGCGGTCATGCGGCATCCGGACATTCCCAAACATAAAATAGGAAATCTCAGGGCAGCGAAGGAGGGACTATACAACGTGACAAGTTCGCTTGCAGAGTCTGTTCGACTTCTCATGGTCCCCCTCTCGCCGGATGTGACGGAGGAAGTAGAAAAAGCATCATTGATTCGTTCGGCTACTGCTGCCTGCAAAGCTGGTGCCGATTGCGTTTCCGCGGTCAAGATATGTCTGAGTAGAACCTCGGCCGAACAACAGTTCGTCATCCAAGTCCCGGTGAGGACAAACTCGAACGCTGCGACATTTTCGTCAGGGACATTTTCGCGAAGCCATCGAAGCGGATCTTCCCTTCACCAGTCATTTCGAGGTAGCATTGACGAGGATGTCACCGTTCAGGGCCAAGCATCAACGAGTCATGCCTCAAATACACTGTCGCAGATCAAGGAGACGTCTTCGGATTCGT
The DNA here is from genome assembly GCA_038092235.1 of Leccinum boreale. NCBI lineage: Eukaryota > Fungi > Basidiomycota > Agaricomycetes > Boletales > Boletaceae > Leccinum > Leccinum boreale. The sequence goes on along the minus strand of JBBPPX010000024.1, from coordinate 9,382 downwards.
CCGTTCTCACTGGTCACTCGAAGTCATCTGAGGAGTCGCAGGATACCGCACCTACCTCTCTGGAGGAGGAATCAGACGCTTCGGTGTTCTCGAAAGCTGACCCAGTTGTATCAGATGTCGTGTCTTCATCTTGTCCGGAGCCGACCGAGGTCGATTCTGTAGACGTTCAAGGCGACCGTGAGGCCGCGGACGCCTTTGAAGACCAGCTCGTGCAAGGCAGCATGTCATCTGTTACTCTCGACGTTAAACGTGACCCTCTGGGTCACGATCACTCGGCTGAGGATGTCATTTACAATGCCGATGGTCACCTCGTCGCTGCATCTTTGGAAGTGCTCGTCGAGAAGATGATACCCCACGATAGCATTGTCGACCCAGCATTCTCTGCCGTGTTCTTCTTGACGTTCCGGTTGTTCTCAACGCCGTTGGAACTTGTCCAAGCCCTGATTCATCGCTACAATATCATGCCTCCCTCTAGTTTCTCAGAGGAAGATATCCTTCGGTGGCAACAGTACAAGGGCATTCCTATCCGTCTTCGCGTGTCCAATTTTGTCAAGACCTGGTTGGAGATGTACTGGCGGACAGGTGTAGATGATGTAGCTCTCCGACACTTGGACTCCTTCACTCGCGAAGCGCTCCAGCAGTACTTCCCCGGACCGTCCCAGCGCATTCTTGACCTCATTGTTATACGACAGGATGCGAACACGAATTTGATAAGCCCCAAGAGCGAGAGAGCTCGCGACCCAGGGATATCCATCAATCCACCGTCCTTTTCCCCTTCCGAGATCCCTCGACCTATGATGACCAAGGCATTATTGTCGAACTTGCGGAACAAGAATTTCGATTCCGTCACCGTTACCGAATTTGATGCTTTGGAGCTTGCAAGACAGCTGACCATCATGGAGTGTGATCTCTACTGTGCAATCCAACCCGAGGAAATACTGGAAACGGGGCAGGAGGGTGCGAAATCGCCTCTCAACGTTAGAGCTGTCTCCTCCCTAAGCACTGTAATCACGGGCTGGGTGGCTGAGAATATCCTGAACGAGCATGACACCAAAAAAAGGATGTCACTGGTCAAGTTTTTTATCAAGGTCGCAGATGTAAGCGTCTTCTCGTTGAAGTTTGTTTTGATCGGACTGAACTATGGACATAGCGCTGTACATCTTTGCACAACTTTAGCACTCCCCGTTCGATCCTTGCAGCTCTTGATTCCTCGACTATATCTCGCTTGCATCAGACATGGCTTGTGAGTCGAGCACCCGAAATATCAGTTCTATTCTTACGACAAAGTTCTCAGGGCGTCCCGCAAAAGAACAAGATGCAGTTGGAGGCGTTGCGACGATTGGCAGATTATAGTCGCAACTACCACGAGTATCGCAGTAAACTTCGGAATATTGCCCCGCCTGCCGTACCTTTTTTGGGTAAAGTTAACCTCTCAAAAGACAAAGTACCAAATACTCACCGCGTCGCGTCATCAGGACTCTACTTGACAGACGTAACGTTTTGTCGAGAGGGTAATCCTTCGTACCGAGATTCACCATTGGCCCCTGGCAAAAAATTACTGAATTTCAACAAATACCATAAGTTGGCTCGCATTGTTCAAGGTCACCCATCTATCTCTCTATTTGATGGTGTAGAATTGTTGAGATGTCGTTGATAGATATGCAACGCTTCCAAGTACCTTACAATCTCAAGAAGATCCCCGAAGTCCAAGAGTACCTGAACGTTGCTTTCGAGAACTCTAAACACCATGGCGACCTTCAAGACCTATATAGGAGGAGGTCTGTCCCAAGCTGACCTTTGAAACGTAGCCCCACTGACCGCGATCATGACGCACAGTCTGCTTGTTGAACCCAAGCAGCCGGCTGATACTCCGCCGACAAGTGACATGCGTCACCTCTTTAATTGGGCAACACGTTCGCAGGCGCAACAGCCCACAGCTGCCTAATCTTCTGGGACATTACTATCTGCCCTCCTAATGTGCTCGACGATCCTAGGGCTGTCAGATATCTCATTTTCGACTTCTGTCTGGTTGTTGTCCTGTTTATGATATAATTTCGGTTTGTCTCTCCTTTCCTTGTTCTCTGTCGACTGTCCATCTACCTAATTCCTTGAAGCATGTTACTCACTAAACATCGGTCCATTGCATACTTTGGTATATCATTTGCTATTACAACTGTTTCTGTCTTGTACACTTGCGCGGAGGTAGCTACATAGTAGTAATCAACTCGGCTCCACACACTATCGAGATTCAAGAACGAACTCCAATGATAAGATGTTGCACAGGGACTGATATTACTATTTTCCCTCTTAATGTCCGACGTCCATCAGAACGAATTCTGAACTGCCCCGATCTCAATTCCGAGTCAGTGTCACGCTGAAAGTTGGGTACCGTGACCAGACACCACAAACAATCATATTGGCATGATGATCCATCGCAAGATCCTCGAAGAACTTTTACAGCAGCCTTTAGGGCCCTATCGCGACCACGACATCCTGCACGAGACAACATGTCAGATGAAAGGCGGAACCCAACTCGTCTTGTACTCGTTCATCCTCGAACACGACGGTCATCTCATTGGGTATGATCGGATCACGACTGTCGGCGGGGCTGTCCGGTTCTAACGACTCCGTCTCTATAGCCTTGACGAATCCGAGCGCCCCTTGGACGGCCAGGACGACCGCACGTTCCGCTTTCGCGGCGTTCTCAAGATCACGAATCCCGAATGGCTGTCCGATTTCGGGCTCAAGACCGTCGAGACCGAGCTCAACCTGCGCGCCCAAGAGCGCGCGCTGCGAGAGGGAGAACGGCAGCCGCCACAGCTCACGTTGGACGGTCTCTTCGGCGGCGGGCTGCTCACCAAATCCCGCGACTCTACGTGGCGAAAGGAGGGCGAGACGAGGTTGACGGTGTTGATTCAGGGCGTGAAGAACATGCCGGCGACTTTTATGCGGTGTGCGTACGTTGTTGCCAGTGTTGGGTTGTTGAAACTGAACGTTGCTCGGTCGTATGGCATACATTTTAGCTTCCCTTGCGCCAAACGGCCTCTTGTGGAGCTCGAAAGCCCAGTGAGTCGCCTGGTTCACGATCGCGTATCATACATATATATATATTTATCATTCCGACGAACGTTGTGGTCTCTGCTAGCGGCCGTATGTATCAGGTGGCCACCATGGACGTCGAAACCTACTCGCTCTCTGAAAACTTCTTCTGGCGATGGCGACTTCTAGCGCTCATGGAGAAGATAAGCAAGCAATACCCGTACGTTCCCGCGTCGAAGCGAACGCCGATATGGTTCGTCGACAAATACGCTGGGTATGCGTGTCCGCCCGAAGACAAGCATCGTCGGCTCATCTTCAGCGAAGACGACTCGGACGTGGACGAAACGGGAAGAACGGTGATCACGCGTCATCTTCTCAAGCCTCACGCGAGCGAGATACTCGGTTTGTTCGCTGCACAGGCTGATTGGATTATCACGCACAACGAGGTGAAGAGGGAGCATCTCTTTGATATCTCGTCCTGGAAAGAGTTTGCAAAGAGGGTGAAGAAGGAAAGGAAGGAGGCTGCGAGGCAGGGTGTGAGGTGGGGTTGGGCTGTGGGACAGGAAGCTGAAGCAGAATCCTCCGAGGAAGGATCGTCGTCGTCTGAGGAAGACGTGGAGCTTGAAAGCAAGGTCGGACTCGCGCACAGACTGGCCAGGGAACAGCCGGTGATCGGCAAGACCAAGAAGATTCTAGCCCGTAAACTCGAGATCGCGCTGATGAGGCCACCCCGTAACAGGAGAGCGAGTGTTTCGTCGAGTTCTGGAAGTGAGGGGGATCTTCCGGGCGGTGCAGTATACGCGTCGGATTTCTCGGAGCCCTCGGATGCGGAGGAGAACGACGGAGACGATCAGCATGAAGAAGACGAGGTTGTGGATCACATACCTTGGCAGTTACAACTGCCGGCCCTCTTGCCAGACGTGGACGGCCGATGGTGGTGTCCCTTGCCGCTGTGCGATTACCAGATTGACCTACACAAGCTCCCTGAGGAAGACCACAGACGGGTTCCGGAGGTCGGGTATATTCTGAAAAAGCAATGGCGGAACGCGGCATACGACGATAAAGTCCTCGAAGGATTTAGTCATTTGGTTTTTAGGCACTACTCGATACACTTGGAGAAAAGGGGCGTCAAGGTCGAGATGAAGAATGGCAAGGTAAGTCCTGCGACCATTCACTTTGATGAGTTCATGCACATGACACCGATTACAGAAGCGATTTGTGTTTATCAACGACAGACCAAGGCAAGTTGGTGGCCAGGGGCCCATCCGAGGGCCCATGCCTGCACTTGGAACGTTGGGGGGCGAGTCACGAGTCATTCCTACCTTGCATGCACCACATGCAGGACATTTCCGATGAGTTACACACTGGAGGGAAATTACTAGTTTACAAGCACCAGGAAAAACACACTAGCCTGACCAGCACTAACGTAGATGTTTATTTAAGAATGAGCACAGCTGTACGATTATTGCGAAAATAATCCGCGTGGCCAAGCGTATGGTGATTCTCTAGTCCTCCTGCAATTTAAAAAAGGCGCGCCCGACGATGGGAATATTTTGCAACGTGATACCCGATTCCATTCCTCTCTAATTTTAGTCTATCATCTGCGATCCCCCTTCTACCACCGAAAGCGTTCGGACCAGTGTGAGCGATCGGAGGGTATGTGTCCTTTGTCACCCCAGGACCAAAATCATAGACGAATGGCCGACTTTGAGTCGCTCCAAAGAGTCTCGAGCTCTCGAGAACGATCGAATATACCGGCGATGAATCGTTACCGGGAGCATGCACGCTCCAGCCTTGCGACGGTTGACGAACGTCCCAGAAAGCGATGACGCCGTGTCGGGCCGTTCCAGCGGCAACGAAACTGGCGTTGCCTCCACCGCAAGAGACAGAATATATAGGTTCAGGTGACCAAGGGTCCCTCAAGGTAAGGACGGGAAGGAGTGACGGTGGGGAGGCTGAACCGGAGGTCGGGGGACTTTGTGAATGGTGGGAAACACGGAGGTCGTGTATGTGGACTAGGCCGTCGTACCAACCCGAGACGATGATTTGTTCGGAAGGACCGAGGGGCGAGGAGGGTGGGGCGCATGTGACGCCATACACGGCCGAGGGGCGATTCCTGGGGGACTGGAGGGTGATCGAAGAAGTGGAGGAGAAACCATGTGGAGATATGTGGTAAAGGGAAAGAGGTGCAGGGGACGTAGTGCCGAATACGGCGTATGGAGAGGAGGACGACATACAAAGGTGGCTTGTCCAACTCCTTGTGCCCAAGTTGACGGAAGCGGGAGATGAAGAATTGGACACGAGGTTAGTGAGGGAGACTGTACCCCACTGAGAGAGGGATAGGAGGGTATGTGATGCACATGATATGCTCTGTATGACATTTGCACCGTGATGGTGAAGAACACTATGTGGTGTGCGTTCGATCTCGATGCGTTGTCTGTCGCGGGATCGGCGGAAGGGAGGTAGACAAACTTGTTCAACGGAGCCATTCTCAAAGCCGAGAAATACTGTACGGTCTTGACTGTGGTCAGGAAGAAATGCGACACTAGTGATGTCAGGCTGGACTGTAGCAGGACCTAAAGTAAAGGCATGTGAGCGCTCGAAGACGATGCGAGACGGGGATGCATCGGAAGTGTCCTGTATGGAGTAGGAGTAAAGTACATGGCCAGCGGCGACTAATAACGTGGAAACGGAGAGGGCGATGGTGGGTTGTAGGATTCCGTACCAGGGACGGGAGAGAGGACGCGCAATGAAACTGGCACGCAGCCAGGCTCGGTCTGCGAGAGCGTCGTAGCGGACCTGTTCAAAAGCAGACCATCGGGAGCGCGAGCAGCGGAGGGTGAGGGAATGGCTCTGGTTGTTGTTTCTAAGAAATATGGACCAACCAAAGTGGTGTACCTGGCTGGAAAAGGTGAGCGATGTGGAATTCGGGCGTGTCTCTGAACATACGATGTGATGGAAGAGCCTGCAGGTGGATGCTAAATTTGCAAGGTCTTCGGCGTCGAGGTGGTCGATGATGAGCATGAGCACATCTGCGTTCAGCATCTGTGTAGGTGCTGTAGAGTTATGCGTAGACATGCGCTGCAGCAATGTCGTCCTTGAGCTTGAGCAATTATTTGGTCACGTGTTTGACCACGACCTTATTACAATGAACGTCGAATTTAGAGAGCACCATCTATGCGCATTATTGAGCTTCCCCTTGCCAGGCTCAGAACATCACGGAACGTCAAACAAAAGCCTTATCCTGAAGTCAACGCAAATACTATGCTGGTTTTCTATCATTTCGACTTGATTTCTCCATGTGGTAGCCGTGAAGCCCCTTCGTGGCATCAAAAAGCGCTGAAGAACGGGATTGACAAAGTTATGGGGATCTGGACTAGTCTTGGGAAAGCACCAAAAGGCAGCTGGAAGGTGGGCATGTTCCTGTCAGGCTTTGCAAGAGAGCCTGAAGGTGAATTTACACGAAGGCAGCTATGGACTTACGAGTTAGGTGAACGCATAGCTGATCGAATAGATTTCGAGGAGTTGGCACTCAGAGATGTAAATCCCTCCTTGGGGCCTACGGTTTCTCTGACCACATCCAACAAATAAGTCAACGATGTTAGCAAGAATGCGAATGAACCACAGTCACTTCCAAAAGTATGCATGCTGTTTTTGCTTCAGTCAGTGTCATAACGCAACAGCCTCTTACGTATCTAGATACCACTCATCTACCCTCCCTCTCTATACCCGACTTATGAACCAGATCACGCATTGCATCCATCTATTGCTCATCTGCATTCACTTTTGGCGAGCCGTGGGCCACGACATCGAAGGGAATTTTACTTGTGGATGCTCATCACTCCCCTCACTTTTCCGATTACACTAATACGTATGTGCTATCTTCTCTGCGCACAGCATTGCTTCTTACCGCTCACCCTATACATAGCAATAATACCCAATTTGCCGTTGTTCTTGGAGGTCGTGGTCACATTACACAGGTTAGCGGGATTCATGCCCATTGCTCATATTCACTATTTTAACACTGTTCATTCTTTTTTTCGGGTGATCTATAATGAAGCTTATAGATCCTCACAATATCTGTCTTCCCTATTAGTCCACAGGTTGATTGAGCCGAATCCAAGCTCAGATCTGGACAAACTATATTCGTCGTTCACCTTGTCCTCGAGAACATCTCAAAATCTGACATCGTCGCCTCTTGCATCAAGACCATCGGAAAAGAAACCAACATTTGGAAGCATTGCTGTTGATAGGGAATCAGAGGCCGCGTCTGAACAGGGTGCATTCCAATCGGCATGCATGTTCCTTACTCGTAAGGTGGTGCCTCCTGTCCTCGATATGTTCTATCTTCCCGAGTCCACAGCATCAAGTATGCATCGTGCTATGGACCAAACACGCGGACGCCTAGAGGAATGATCGTAAGTTGACTTGGCATCATGTCAAATTTGGTCATCATCGTCGTGAGTAACTGACAAGTAATCGATTGCTATCTGTACTTAGTATGATTCTCTTGTTTTCCATCACTGCAGTTACAGCCAACGATGTTGGGACGATTACACATTCGCCCTCCCAAACACAGAAACATTCCAACTTGAAGAACCCACCCATTTGGGAAGTGCATGGAATCAGCCATTGCCCCAAGAAAGCCATTAACGTCATTCGATCCAGACTTGTCAATGCACGCCATGTCCCTCGTTGCGCCCGGTCTTATCCATGTTCTTTGAAAGTATTTTCATCACTTTCCGATCTTGCTTGCAAAGATAAAGTTGCCTTCCTCGGCGCAAGGATGCCGCGGACTGGTAAATCATTCTCCCTACGTATCTGCAGATCCACTTCTTGTAACTAGTGAGCCATAATGAGCTATGCCTCTCACGACGGCTGATACGATGTGCCTCAGGTTTAGAATTGCGGAACGACGGTCAAATCAGTTCGACGAAGCAGTCCAACGTGCTGCTGAAGTGCAGCACGGCAGCCGAGTGATTTGTTACATCATTGCCGATTAAGTCCCCGTTTGCAGGTTGCCCAGGTATCCCGGGCCGATCAACGCATGAACTAAGATGTTGAACGACAGCTCCGATAACGCGAGCGAGCGAGTCGTGTTCGTGGTTGATAGCAGCATAGTATTCCAGCCTTGTGAGCTGAAGCCACATCTGCAAAACTACTTCTGGTTCACAGTAATCATGTTACCGTTTGACGACACTCGCGTTGGCCTCTCAAATCAGAGCTTTCAAATCCCGGAAAATTGAGGGTCCTTCCCCAAGTGAATTCATCCTGCCCATCCGAGTCGTGAAGGCCACTCAAGGTGTTCGTTTCCGGACGTACCTGTTACTTAAACCAAACACAGAGTGGCGACGCGTTGGTGACGTACTACACTTGATCATATACCTATGATTGATCCTTGGGAGTCCCGGACAGCGCATCATAATTAATGATGCTTCTGCCACTGAGCATCAGTTAGGCACGAAGGTCCTTCTGAATATCAAATTACTGGGAGAAAACAAGGCAATGGGTTCTGACACTGTCTACTTGGAGCTGCTTACTCAAGATAGAGTATGTATGATATTATACGAAACAGAGAGTAAGAGAGGGGCACAGGTGAAACCGAGGGCGGGTAGCTGACTGAGATAGCATTGAAAATGTCTTTATGCGCCAGCGAGTTGGTGTAAGATCTCTAGAAGATACTGTCAAGTTCCCAGCTGCCTGCGTCACTCGGGCGCTGACAGCGGTTATCGATACATCAGCCAAGAACTCGGACTGCTCGTGTCAGACTGTCATCCTTTGGCCCGTCTTAGCTCCGTCGTTGAGTCTTTGGCACGATACGTCCTAGTTACTGATTATACGTTGTCCCGGGCCAAGCTGCATTTAGCCTCGTCTTGGGCATCTTTGTCAGCGCCGTTCTTTGGGTCATATGCCCCCTGAATATAAATCTTGAGGATGGAACGAATGTTTCAAGCGATGACGACGATTGATCGATATCTGTCATATAAGCGCGGGAGATCGAGGTTCCAAGTAAGTACTAGCCTGAGATAAGTCCAATGACCTGTGAATAGTAAGATGATCTGAGTCACTTGAGGTAGATGACACTTGTGTTCCGGACTTATACATAGATTATAAGGGTCTTTACGATACTTTTGCTGGGATTATTCTAAATGGAGGTTGCCCGGGCAGCCTCTGACTCGGCTCTGGTATGCAGATCTGTCAATGAGTGATGGAATTTTCCGGCACATCACCAACCGAATCAGGGGTCAGTAGTATCAACACTCAGTTCCGAGGCCAAGAACGAATAAGGATAGATAGATGAAGTAGAAATGGGCGTCTGTTCCCTTCAAGTTGTCCGTTGGTA